>SNQJ01S0001052.1:313193-342676 GCA_010110895.2 Picea sitchensis
TGGCTTGAGAAACCGCGACTCAGTGGCATCTAAGCCGTCAAGGTCACCCGGGGATCGCACCCAGCCTGAGCTACACCAACCCTTAACATGGTTGGATTTTTTGTCCCCGTAGGTTTCGAACCAGTGACTTTTCAACATGGAGTGGCTTAACAACACACTCCATCACCGATTGTCCTACACCTCGGGGCAAAAATTAAAAAAAATAAAATTATTAAAAAAATAAATAAACATTAGTTTAATAAAAAAAAATATTAAAACAAATAATAAAAAACAATTCAAAATAAAAAATAAATCAAACAATTCAAAATTAATAAACTAAACAAATAAAAATTAAAACTTAAAACAAAAATAAAATAAAAATACATATAAGAAAAAGCACGTAAAAATAAAACAATAAAATAAAAAAGGATAACAATTAAAATGTAAAACAAACAAAATAAAAAAACAAAGCAAATAAATTAAAACCTAAAAATAAAAATAAAAACTATATCCTAAGTCTAAAAAGCACACTCCCACATCTAATATTTTGGACCCCCCCCCGCAACGCTATTTAACCAAAGGGGGTCCTAAAAGTGGTTTCCACCCTGTCACTTGTCACTTCCCTGTAATTTTGGACCACCAACCTAAAACCACTTACCACTCTACCCCCCTCCCAAAAACCACTTTTCCCCTCCAAAAACCACTCTCGAAACCGTTTTTGACCAGTTATCTTCCAAGATGATTTTCAAGATAACTAGGGTGAATTTTGAGAAAGTGAAAGAGGTTTTTTATTTGCAAGGGAAAATTTACAATAACCTCTCCCTGATTTCTCATAGAGGTTACATATTGGTAGAAACAAGAGAATATGTGAGCCCTATATTTCGGAATTCAAGATTTTCTTTTTGGAGACATCTTTTTCAAACACAGATCCCGAAAAGCTGGAAATGAATTTCAAAAAACCGAGAGAGGTTTTTTTTTAGGACAAGATGATATACAAAAAATATTCCAAATTTCACACATATGTCATGGTTTGGGAGAAACGAGCTCATCATTGCAGCCCTATTTTTGCAGCAGTTTGGTCTATTTTGGGGGAATACAATTCCAAATTTTAATGTAATAGGCTGTTATTTTTGTGGAAGCAGTTAGATCCAACCTCCTGAGCCCAGGGGATGGTTTTTCCTATATATATTTGTGATTATTGATGTAAAATGGGTGGAAAAAGTAGAGAATAGCAGATACATTGATGTGAAACAACTATCCGAGGCTTCATGTAATCAAATTTCAGTAATACAGTTGCATGATTACAGGATTCTCATGTCACTTATGTTGGTGAAGTGAATCTATCATTGTATCTATGTTTTCACTGCTATTCATCTGTTATTCATAAATTTTGAATTATTCAATAGAAAAATAGGTGCATAATTTGTTTAAATGCACACTCTGTCTCTGGATTTGAATAATTTCTATGTTTTCTGCTAGAGGGTTAGTTCTAGAATTCTTAATTGCTCTGCTACAATCTGACTTCCTCACCCTTTATTTCACAATACTCAACAATCTTAAGAATCCAATGTAACACATCCATGACGGGGCGTAATAAAATTTTGTTCTTCTTAAGAAAAAATACCCTCATTTGGGGTCCCTATTTCATTCTTCTCTTCCAAAGATTTCCATCCATGATCTCCATGTTCTAAAACACACTTAGAGCAGGTAGGTATCCACTCCCAATATCTTTGGGTTATTTCATCCCCCTATATCGCATATGACTGCAACTATACCCAGACAGCAAGACAATAGGTGCCAAGACGATCACCACATGCAATCCTTCAGAGTAGAAAAACTTGAAGTTTATGATTCGACGTCGCGTGTCCTCAGGGATTTCGATGACGCTAATTTACTTTGGGGATTTGGTGTTCGGGATTTTCAAATGTTCCTACACCTTTTCCCTTTGAAGTACTATGTACCCAGAGTTACAGATCGAGTGCCACACGTCCCTTTTGATCGACAATTATGACCTTCTTCAAGACTTCGATGTTCGGGAGTTCCGAGAACTCCAACTCTTTTTCCTATGAAGTACTATGTACCCAAAGTTCCAGATCAGGTTCCAGGCGTCCATATAAATCAATGGCTCGATTCCACTTTGGAGATTCAACATTCGAGAATCTCGGATGCTCACACCACCTTTTCTCCTGAAGAGATTTCACCCAAAGTCAATGATCGATCGACGTGCATCTATTTCAAATCTATGGTCACGATTTACTTTAGGAGTTCTCAAATCTTGTGACCCCACCTTCCTCCGAAGTGGCTATCTTCCGAAATGGAAGATATTTTGACACCTATCCTCAGCTGATAGATGACTCGGATGAACTCCATCTCTCTGGCCTTCGGGAGTCCTTATTCAACACATTCCCTTTTTCCTGGAGTGACTTTCCTCCGAAGTGTAGGATCTGACGACACCTGCCCCTTTAGCTTAGACGGATCATATATTCTCCATCTCTTTGGGCTTTGGGAGTGTCAACCTCCCCACACTATCTTTCTTCAAGAGCGTTTACACCCAAATTCGATGATCTTTTGACGCGTTTCCTTTATCCCAGATCAACGACACAAAAGGACCCCATTACTCTGCAGATTTCCAAAGGAAATCACAACTATCCACCTAACAAATTTTCTAGGTCTGATGGTCATGATCTGGCCAATATTGATGTGTTCACCGATCGACGATTCACAGTGATTGTGGGGCCCCAATGTGCGCAATCTTTAGAAGGGAGCTAAACCTCTGCAATTTGGAAAGTATTCGCCCAACCCGATCTATTACTGGTCGTTGATCTTCCAACTCAACAATATCAACGATGTTGGTGAATTGCAGGCCGCAAACTACCGTGTCTGTTAATTTCACCTTCACACTTCCCAATGATTCCCCACCATTGATCTTCATTCATAGATCAACGGTTCATAGTGATTGCAGGGTCCAATCTTCGCAATTTGGGAAGTGCTCGCCCGACTCTGATCTAATATTGGTCGTTGATCTTTTAACCTAATGAGATCAATGATGTTGGTGAATTGCGGGATGCGAACTAGAACGTCCGCTAATTTCACCTTCGCAATCTACAATGAATCCCAACCATCAATTTAATCGAGCGATTAGTGTTTACTTTGTTAACTCCAGTGGTATTTGAGTCGATCTCACGACCAAGATGTCTTATCCTCCCGATAAACGACTTGCATTCATCTCCACTGTCAGGTTCTTAAGTCATTTATTTCTCTTGTTACTGTGGTAGTTTGTGTAACTTTGACTATCATGAAATTTGACATCTTAGAGATTTGAGCTCCATAAGTTCTAAAATCTTCATGAGATAACTCCTTTTAGTGCAGGTTTCCTAGACCTAGGTCACATGGACCTTCAGATGACTCTTGGGCTATGGACTCTACTATTATCAGGGTTTTTGGTTAAGGAATTTGGCGCGAGTTCAAAGTCTCTTAGACTACTAGTTTGAAGCAAAATGTCTCCCTAACTCATCAAGCTTTAAACTCTGAAACAAGGCAAGGTAAACTTGTGAGTTTACTGAAATGGTGGCAGTGCCAAGAGGCTTGTTCCGAATCTGGAAATGTTATGTAATTCCATGGGGAAATTCCTTTGAGGGATTAGACCAAAGCATATGGAAAATCAAATAGAAACATAATTTCTCAAGGGAACAAACTCATACTCATAACTTAATCTTTTCAATACATAAACCATTTATAGACATATAAATACACACATGCATCCATTATTTCCAATTCAAAGCACAAGGCATGAAAACACTTATCAGAACCATAAGGCATGATTCTATTGCTGAAAGGGGTGCTTGTTTCCACCCAACCATAGGCTCAGTCACTTCTAATGGATTTACCACTGGCCACCCTCGAGATTAGACCATGATTCTTTGAGATTCAATCTCTCTCTTCCAGCTCAATGAAATTTAGTGACGAAGGTTAATCTCCTTCTCTCGGTACATAAATAGATAGGGACGAAGCTTAGTCTCCTTCTCCTGACTCAGTCTCTATTTTTCTACGATCAAAAATCATTTTCCTCTTTCAGTCCTTCATCGAACTTGAGATCTTAGTTTCTCGTCTTTGCACTCTTCATAGGTGTTCCTCTGCCCACCCCGCTTCCTATCTTACCTTCCTCTATAATATTGTGTGTGGCTCTAATTCCCAGTCCATGGTCAGGTCTGGAAGCCTTATAGATGGAAGGTCTATCCCATCCCCTCATTAACACTTGAGGAGGTATTCCCACCTACCATCCTGACTGTAATTGATTCATGGGTCAGAGGGTTGTTCTGATCTTGAGCAATTAAATCCAGTAAAGTATTGGTTCAGAGGAAGTTAACAAAACCATTTCTGGCCCCCTCCACCACCTTTTCATATCATTCGTGGTTTCTCTTAACACATCCCCTTTCCAACAATCATGCAACACGTATCCATTTTCTATTAAAATAACAAAATTTACATTCATCAACCTTTTATACAAAGGTCCATGAAATCAAACATTCACACCTTTGAGGTTTCCATAGTTCCTTGGAAAATATAGTTATATTTACAAACTGGGGGAAAAGGGGTGTTACAATTCCCTCCCCCTTAAAGGAACATCGTCCTCAATGTTCTATCTGTCAACATGATATGTATATATAGGAGTAAACAAAATTGGATATGCCTATCTCATGGAATCCTCCATTTCCAACGTAGCCTCATCTACGCCAAAGTGTTTCCACTGCACCTTGACCTGTGAAATGGTTCGGTTCCTGAGTGAGGATTTCTTCCTGTCTATTATGCATTGAAATTCTGGCAGGAATTGTCCCTTCGGCTCCACCTGGATCACAGACCAGTCAATTATATGATTAGAATCATGTACATATTTCTTCAATAATGAAACATGGAAAAAATTATGTGCCTTTACTGTGGGAGGAAGTGATAGCCTATAGGCTACAAGTCCCACTCTATCTAATACTTCAAAGGGTCCACAATAATGAGGTTTCATCTTGGCATAATCTCCCATTCTTAGGGGACTTTTCCTGGGTCTAACTTTGAGATAGACATGGTATCTTGTCTTGAACTCTCAGGGAGTTCTCTTTCTGTCGGCATAATTTTTCTATCTTTTCTGAGAAATCTTCAGATGTTGCTTTATCTAAATCACTTATTGTTCCATTTATTTCATCATGTCGGGTCTGATTGTAATTCTATCTACTAGATTACTCCATCTGATTGGAATCTTGCACTGTCTACCATAGAGGGATTCAAAAGGGCTCATCTTCAAGGATTCTTGATAACCGTTGTTGTAGGCAAACTCTACCAATGGTAGGTATTCTTCCCACTTCTTAGGTTGATGCATTACATGCATCCCTAGCATTTATTATAGTATTTGGTTCACTCTTTCTATCTATCCATTAGTTTGAGGGTGATAGGCTGTGTTGAACAACAATTTAGTCTCAAAACTAGCCATTAAGGATTTCCAAAAGCTTGAAGTAAATTTGGTGTCTCTGTCAGATACAATTTCCCTAGACATCCATGCAGTCTGAATATCTCCTTCATGAATATGTTGTCAATATTTATTGCCTTGTAAGTTGACTTGAAAGGAACAAAGTGAGCAGACTTACTCAGTTTGTCTACCACAAACATAATGGCATCATTTTTCTTGGTTGATTTTGGTAATCCGGTGATGAAATCCATGGAGATGGTTTCCCATTTCCATTCTAGGATGGGTAGGGGTTGTAACAACCCTGTTGGGATCCAGTGTTCTGCCTTAACTTGGTGGCATTCTAGGAACTTAGATAGATAGTCAGCTATGTCTTTCTTCAATCCATGCCAATATAATTATTCCCTAGTGGCCGTTATCATTTTCTGATATCCTGGGTGACCAGTTTATGGTATCTTGTGTAGTTCATCCATTATGAACCTCTTCAAGTTGTCATGGTTTGGAATATACAATTTTTTTATGTAGGTCAACAGGCCTTCATTGATTATCTTGTAGCCTTCATACTTTATCCCTGTAGGATCTTGCCTTAGGTATGAAGTCATGGTATTGAGGAATGCATTTGTTTCTTGTGCATTCCTATTTCTTTCCCTGAAATCCCTTTCAAAGGTTCTTACCACTTCCAGGTGAATCATATTCATACTTCCTCTAAGGGTATCGTCCACCCTATTTTCCTTTCCTTTGATTTGTTTGATTTCGAAATCAAACTCACTAAGGAGAGCCATCCACCTAGCTTGCCTGACATTGAGTTTTGGTTGATCAAACATGTGCCTCAATCCACAATGGTCTATCATAAGGACAAACATCCTACCCAGGAGGTAATTCCTCCACATTTTTAAATCACGCACTATGGAATCCAACTCTAGGTCATGGGTCACATAATTGATTTCATGCTCATTCAATTTCCTGGATGCGTAGAAAATTACAAGTCCCTCTTGCATAAGGACTTATATGAGTCCTTCCTTGTAGGCATATGTACACATGAGGAAATGATTATCAGGGTATGCAATCTTCAGCACTGGTTCATAGGTCATGAGGTATTTCAGCTACTGAAATATTTCTTCACATTTTGATGTCCAAGTGAATTTAACCCCCTTTTTCTGAAAGGTAGTGATTGGACAACCAATAATGGAAACCCTTTTATGAAACTTCTATAATATCCTTCCAAGCCCATGAAGGATCTAATATCAGATAGATACCTTGGTGTAGGCCATTCCATAATCGATTTGATCTTGTCAGGGTCTACTACCACCCCTTCTTTAGAAATGACATGGCCTAAGTAATGGACTTGCTTATGGAAAAAGTCACATTTTCTAAACTTGGCATAGAGTTGATGCTCTCTTAGTACTTGAAGTATGATTCTAAGATGTTCTTCATGCTCCTCTCTATTCTTGGAGTAGATTAGGATATCATCAATGAAAACCAATACAAATTTTTCCAGAAATTTGTTGAGTACATTATTCATCAAGCACATAAAAGTGGCAAGGGCATTGGTTAACCCAAATGGCACCACCACAAATTCATAGTGACCATACCTTGTCCTGAAGGTTGTTTTGTATATTTCTTCATCCTTAATTCAGAGTTGATGGTATGCAGACCTTAATTCAATCTTTGAGCAAATGGAAGCACCTCCCAATTGGTCGAACAAGTCATCGATTCTTGGTAAGGGGTACTTGTTCTTTATGGTTGTCTTATTGAGTTGTCTATAATCTATGCACAGTCGGAGTGTGCCATCTTTCTTTTTCACAAGAAAGAAGGTTTCTCCCCATGGAGATACACTGGTTTGAATGTATCCTTTGTCTATAATATCCTTTAGTTGTAGCTTGAACTCAACCAATTTTGGCATACTCATCCTATAGGTCATTCTAGATGCTGACATTGTTCCTGGTGAAAGTTCTATCGAGAAGTCAATGTCTCTTCTCGAAGGTAGACCTAGTACCTCTTCTAGAAACATGTCTTTATATTATCTTAATATGGGGTGGTCCTCTAGGTTTGGTTTGTCATCCTCAATACATTCCAACACCTATATTGCCTATAAAGGACACCCCTTTCTACAATACTTTTTCATTTGAAGGGATGATATTTCTCTCACTGAGACATGATTCTTAATCCATTGGAGGGTTATCTTCTCTCTTCTTCATTTACACATTCTAAATTTTTATGGTAACAGTCCAACTTAGTTTTATAAGAATCCAACCAGTCCATATCAATCAACAAGTCATAAGATCCCAGGGGAAGTATATTAAGGGTCGCTCGGGTGGGAAATTCATCCATGATGAATTTGCAAGTTGGTATGGCCTCTACTACTTTTCTTTTGGTCCCAGTGGCTAGTTGTACCAACCATGGATTAGCATATCTAACTAGTTGTAGTTTACACTTATCAACAGTCTGAGGGGCCACATAACTCAAACTAGAACCAGGGTCAATTAAAATAGAAACTAGATGGTTGGCGATCATACCTTCCATATCCACCACTGAATCTTGGTGGTAGTCTTGATTATTGTCCAAGGCTGCATAAATTCGTGGCATGATCCTAGCCACATCATTAATGATGGTAGCTTCTTGGATAATGTATACTCTCTTAATGTTCTGTTGTCTGTGTGGAAAATCCCTCAACCGATGTTCTTCTCCACAACCCCAACATTTTAAGGGTTCTTTCTTTGAGTTATCGGTATTTCCTGGGACTGCCTCAAAAGGTTTATTTCCACTCTGAGAGGGGAAAGTTTTCTAATACAAACTTCTAGTAGGAAGGTCCAACCTATAACCCTTCCCATAGTTCTTAAATCTTGAGGATTTAAACCCCTTCTTCTTGAATCCCAAACTACTCTTCTTCCTCCAATCCTCGTGACGTCTTGTCTTATTCCCGAATTGTTCATAAAAATATCTTGCCTTTTGGATGGTCTCTTCTAAGGTATTTGGTTCATCAAACTCAATCCTTTCCCAGTAGGTATGAGGTAACCCACTAATAAACCGCTGCACTTTTACCTTTTTATCCTTTATGTAGGGTACATACCTCAGTAGCTCAAGGAATTTTTTGACATATTAATCTATGGTGAGTTGGACCAGTCTGAGTTCATAGAACTCCTTAGTCTTCCCATCCATGTATTTCTCTGATAGATACTTCTTCCTGAAGTATTTCTCGAACTGTTTCGATGAAAAGTCCTTCTCACATAATCCTTTCACATTCCTAAGGTCTTCCCACCAAATGGAAGCATTTCCATTCAGTTTGAAGATGGCTATTCGAGCCTTCAAGTTTTTAGAGTAGTCATGGAGTCTGAAGTATTTATTTAAACCAATCAGACAGGCCTCAACCTCTTCCCCTTTCTTAATATCTCCATCGAAAGAGGGTGCTTTGGTTTTCTTGAATTCGTCAGGATCACGACTTTTGGAATGCTTTCGCTTCTTTCCTTTCCTTTGAGAATGTGAGCTAGTTTTTCTACTAGAAGATCCCTTGGAGTTTCCAGCTTCCTTTCCAGAGGACTCTCCCGATGAGTGTCCCCTGCCTCCAGGTTGGGCCTTCTTTGAGGTAATTCTCCTAGTGTGGTCACTTATGGGGCCATGTTTTTGGATCTCAAGTGGACTTTGAATTCTCTTCACATGTCGTCAGTCCACATGGATGGTTGTGGGTTCATGTTATAGCTACCTTTGTATGTCAGATAATCTCTACAAGAAGACTCCATTAATTTATGTTTGTTTTTCTTACTCCTTTATCAATCTCTCATTGTCGGCCTTGCAACTCTGTAATTCATCCCTGAGGCTCCTTACAGTTTCAACCATATCCGTAGGGGTTTCCACTACCCTCCTTTCTTCATATTCTTCGTCTCTATTGTGGGAGCCATCCCCCACTTCATAACACATCACCATCCTTTAGACTTGAAGTTTTTCCCATGATTTATTGACTACTCGAGTGCTGAAAAAAAACTTATTGTTAGCCAACAATATATTAGTTTATGCACAATACACAGTTCAAATTTCTTAAATGCACACACACAACAGAAAGTTTCATTATTTTCCTTAATAAAAGTTTAACCAGACTCTTTAAGAAAGAGGTAAGATAGGGTGTCACTCTTAAAATTACACTAAATATGGTTTTTAAGTGACTTGTCCCTGAGCCCAAGCAAGCCAAGTGTTGTAACCTTGCTTTGATACCAATTTGTAACACACCCATGATGGGGTGTAAAAAAATTTCATTCTTCGTAAGAAAACAATACCCTCGTTTGGGGTCCCTATTCCATTATGCTCTTCCAGAGATTTCCATCCACAATCTCCATGTTCCAAAATGAGCTCAGAGCAGGAAGGTATTCTCTCCCAAGATATTCAGGTTCTTTCATTCCCCTATATTTCATATGACCGCGACTATTCCCAGAAACCAAGACAATAGGCGCCAAGATGACCACCATGCGAAATCCTTCGGAGTAGCAAACCTCTGAAGTTCATGATTCGATGTTGTGTGTCCTCAAGGATTTCGATGACCTTGATTTACTTATGGGCTTCAGCGTTCGAGAGTTTCAAATGTTCCCACACCTTTTCCCTTTGAATTACTACGTACCCAGAGTTACAAGTCAAGCACCATGCGTCCCTTGTGATTGATGGTTATGACCTTCTTCGAGACTTCGACGTTCGGGAGCTTCGAGCACTCCAACTTGTTTTCCTCTGAAATACTTTGTACCCTAAGTTACAGATCAGGCACCACGCATCCATCTAAATCAACGAATCAGGTCCACTTTAGATCTTCAATGTTTAGGAGTCCTGGACGCTCACACAACCTTTTCCCCATAGTGATTTCACCTGAAGTCAATGATCGATCAATGCGCGTCTCTTTCAAATATGCGGTCACAATTTACTTCGGGATTTATCAACTCTCATGACCCCACCCTCCTCTGAAGTGGCTATCTTTCGAAATGGAAGATCTGTCGACACTTGTCCTTAATTGAAGGACGACTCAGATGAACTGTGGCTCTCCAACCTTCGGGAGTCCTTGTTCAACACATTCCCTTTTTCCAGTATTGACTTTCCTCCGAAGTGCAGGATCTGACGACACCTGTCCCTTCAGCTTGGATGACTCAAATATTCTTTGGCTCTTCAAGCTTCGGGAGTGTCAACCTCCCCACACTCACTTTCTTTCGGAGTGTTTAAACCAAAGTCAATGATCTGTCGACGCATGTCCTTTATCCCAGATTGATGGCACAAAAGGACCCCATTACTCCGTGGATTTCCAAAGGAACTCATGACTATCCACCTAGAAAATTTTCTAGGTCTGACGGTCATGATCCAGCCAATACTGATGTGTTCACCGATCCACGTTTCATAGTTATTTTAGGGACCCAACGTGCGCACTCTTTATCAGAGAGATCAACCTCCGCAATTTCGAACGTACTCACCCAAAACAGTCTATTACTGATCATTGATATTCCAACCCAACGAGATCAACGACGTTGGTTAATTGCGGGCCGTGAACTAACACATCCGCTAATTTCACCTTCATGCTCCGCAATGATTTCTCACCATCGATCTTCGTTCACAGATCGACGGTTCACAGTGATTTCAGGGTCCAATCTCCGCAATTCGGGAAGTTCTCTCCTGACTCTAATCCAATCTTGGTCGTTGATCTTCCAACCCGACGAGATCAACAACGTTGGTGAATTGTGGACCGCAAACCAACGCATACACTAATTTCACCTTCACACTCCGCAATGACCCCCAACCATCGATTTAATCAAGCGAATGATGTTTACTTTGTTAACTCCAGTGGTATTTGAGTTGTTCTGACAACTGGGATGGCTTCTCCTTCCGATAAACGACTCACATTGATCTCTATTGTCAGATTCTTAATTCATCTACGGTTCTTGTTACTTCGGTAGTTCGGGTAACTTTGACTATCGTGAAATTTGACATGTGAGAGCTTCGAGCTCCCAAAGTTCTGAAACCTTCATGAGCTAACTCCTTTTAGAGAAGGGTTCCTAGACCCAGGTCACATGGAACTTCATATGACTCTTGGGATATGAACTCTACTCTTAGCCGAGTTTTTGGTTAAGAAATTGGGCGTGAGTTCTAAGTCTCTTAGACTACTAGTCTAAATGAAATACCTCCCTAACTCGTAGAACTTTAATCTCTGAAACAGGGAAAGGTAAACTCGTGAGGTTACTAAAACAATGGTAGTGCCAAGAGGATTTCTCCGACTCTAGAACTATGATGTAATTCCCCGAGAAAACGCCTTCTAGGGATTAAACTGGAGCATATGGAAAATCAAGAAAAATCATAAGTTATCAAGGGAAAAAACGCATACTCATAACTTAATCATTTCAATACATAAACCATTTATAGACCTATAAATACACGCATGCATCCATTATTTCCAATTCAAAGCACAAGGCATGAAAATACTTATCAAAACCATAAGGCGTGGTGTGACTGCTAAAAGGGGTGCTCGTTTCCACCCAACCATAGGCTTAGTCGCTCCTAATGGCTTTACTATTGGCCAACCCCGAGCTTAGACCATGATGCTTTGAGATTCAATCTCTCTCTTCCATCTCAACGGAAGTTAGGGACAAAGGTTACTCTCCTTCTCCCAATACATAAATAGATAGGGACGAAGGCTACTCTCCTTCTCCTGACTCAAACTCTATTTTTCTGCGATCATAACTCACTTTCCTCCTTCACTCCTTCCTCAGACCCACGAGCTTTGGCTCTCATCTGCACTCTTCATAGGTCTTCCTCTTCCCACCTCGCTTCCTATCTTGCCTTCCTCCGTAATATTGTGTGTGGCTCGAATTCCCAATCTATGGTTAGGTATCGAAGCCTTACAGATGAGCGATCTTCCCCATCCCGTCATTAACACTTAAGGAGGTCTTCCCACCTATTAGCCTGACTGTAATTCATTCTTAGGTTAGAGGGTTTTTTTGATCCTGAGCAATTAAATCTAGCAAAGTACTAGTTTGGTAGAGGTTAACGCAACCATTCCTGGTCCCCTCCACCACCTTTTCATAGCATTTGTGGTTTCTCTTAGCACATCCCCTTTCTAGCAATCATGAAACACGTATCTATTTTCTATTAAATAACAAAATTTACATTCATTTACCTTTTATACAAATTTCAATCAAATAAAACATTCACACCATTGAGTTTGCCATAGTTCCTTGTCCAATATAGTTATATTTACAAACTGGGGGAAACAGGGTGTTACATCCAACAAAAGTGCCTATCCTTCCTTGTAAGGTTTCTTGTAGAAACTGCCTTGATTGGACTAAGCAAGTGACTCCATTGCCCAATGGCCCATTTTATTTGTTCCAACCAAACAATTAAAAAATAAACTAACAAGCCTTGATGTATCATAACTGGCCTGAAATTTCATAAGAACATAGCTAAATCAAATAGAGAAATCCCTCTCTGAAGCTGGCAGGGCTAGATCCCAGCTTCCAAAGTGGTTTTGTGGTTACCTCTGTCAATTTATTCTTCAACCTAAGAAATTACAGAGTGATAACAATCTCGTCCATTAGAAAACTAGGCATTTAAGTTTAAAGGTGGGTGGAATATCTAATGGATCCATTTGGCCCAATGTTTGGAGGATGTTATGTCAAGGCGTTTGGTTGGGGAGGTCCCGAGGTCAAGCCCACAGGCCTCCCCATTTTGGCTTGTAGTTACAACAATGTATGTGTATGGTGGTTAACCACCGCCAAGTTTGGAGCCTGTTATTTAGATTTGTTGGGGTTGGTTACAATCGTAGTCGACCACCATATTTAGCTGGACCCCCACCATATTTGGTGGGCCGACCCTTTTTTAATTTTGAAATTTCAGTTACGGGCCCTCATTGGGCATTTTCATGCTGCCATGTGGAAGCTTATGACTCGACCACATGGAAACCACCTATTAGCCCAGGTCATCCACCTATACAGTCATCCTACCATGTCGCCTTCCTACCACGTTAGCCTACCACGCATGGTACGGATGCCACATGTCTTCCATGTCTCATACATCCTACCACGTGGTTGTACGTACTTCCACATGGCACTTCCTGATTGGTCCAAATGCTGACCTGAAAATGAGTGACACATGGAAACCTCTGGTACTGCCACGTCACCATGCTAATTTCATGTTGATGTCAGCATGACACAAATATCCCTCTATGTGTGCCATGTACACTGTAAGGACACTGACATCATCAGTACTAATGCTGACGTCAGTAGTACAAATGCTAACTCATCCCTATTGATTGGGCTAGATTGACCAAAACTTTGACCGTGAATATCTTTTGATCCGTAACTCTGTTTGATGAGTCGTTTACGCTGTTAGAAATCTTGTGATGCTCTCTTTGCATTGATGCTAATTTCACTGAGTTTTGAGGACTTTGAATTTTTTCTCTTTCTCTTTTTGCTGAGGCCATTTTGAGCTTCCTGAGTTTCTTCTACTAATTTTGAGTTATCCTTTGTCTCCTCTAGATCCTTTTTGGATCACCAGGAGTCATAATATTCCCTAGGATATAAAATCCTAATGGAGATACCACTACTTACCACAACTGGAATATACATGCACAGTTACTCTGACAGACCATCCTTACCAGACCTTCAGGATCTGTCCAGGGATGATTAATCCCCTAGGATATAAAATCCTAAAGGAGTTACCCGCTTTTGGTCAGGATACCATAGTATCATAAACATCACTCCTCGTTTCGAGGGAGGTCCTTTTGGAAAACAACAAGAGTATTTTGGAAGTACTCAAACTTCACATGAGGCAGAGGCTTGGTAAACACATCTACTACCTACTCATCTGTGCCAACATATTGAAGCTTTACAACTCCCCTTTGCACCATATCACGAATGTAGTGATATCGGATATCTATGTTCTTCGAATTATCATGGAACACTAGGTTCCCCATCATCTTTATAAAGCTCTGGTTATCACATATAATCACGATGGCTTCTATCTCCAAATCGAACATACCTATCAACAACTTCCAAATCCATATGGATTCACAACTGGCGAAAGATGTTGCAATGTGTTTTTATTCTATTGTGATGAGAGAAATACTGGATTGCTTCCTTCTTTACCATGAATTTGTGGCTAACCCCAAACTAAAACAACATCCTGAAGTGTTCTTCCTATCTGAAACACTTCCAACCCAATCTGAATCAGTATAACCATACAGTCCGAACTCATGATCTTCAATATAACAGAGACCATAATCCAACGTACCCTTAAGGTATCTCATCACATGCTTTGTATCTACAAGGCGAACACATCTGGTCTCCACCAGATACTGACTCAAGGTGTTCACATCAAAGCATATAGCCTGGTATTTGTTAGATACATCAACAAACCAATAATTTATCTGTATAGAGAAACATCAACCAAATCTGTCGAAGTATCAACCATGAGCTTCAAATTTGTTTCCATGGTTGTGTTCATGGATTTACATTCCAACATGTCAAATCTCTTCAGTATTTCAACTGCATACTTCCCTTGATTAAGGAAGATCTTTTCTGGGCTCTTCCAAACTTCAAGACCTAAGAAATAATACATTGGGCCTAGGTATTTCATCTCAAACTATGCAATGAACTTCTTCCTGCAATATAAGATGAGTCTTTCTTCTCTTGTTAATAATAATTCATCCACATATAGTAGCAATATAACTGTCTCATCATTGATAACCTTGAAGTAAAAGTTAGAATTAACATTACTCTTGGTAAATCCCAAGCTCATTGGTCTTTCCTTTAACTCAACAAACTCCTTATCAAATTCCTCTTGACTCATCTTCTTTTTGTTAATTATTTTGGTATTCTCTTTCCTCTAGTTGTGGCTTCTTTATGAACCTATAACATGACTATCATTAGTCATATTCATCTCTTCCCTTTGTGATATTCTCCTTTCCCACAGTGAGTTGCATCAATCCTTTCCTCTATAGAAAGTCTCTACACCTTTCCACTCAATACCTCATTAAGATTTCCCCTAATCTTGACCTTTTGGCATCACATGTTATCTCCTCTGGAACCTTATGAGCATCCTATGCCCTTCTTTGGTGTCTTCATCTACCCACACTCTTCTGAGAACTTCTATTTTTTAACTTACTTCCAATTCCTAGCTGGAAGTGTCTACAACATCCCTTGTTGCAAGGTTCTTTCCACCACAAGCTTCTTCACTTGAGAGCATTGATTACTCCCTCTTCTTTTGTCACAACTTCTTTGTTGTAATGCTACTACAAATTCCTTTCTCCTTCTACTACTACCTGCAATCACAATTGCTTCATAGCCAAAGTTAATTATAAAAACATAGACCAATACCTGCAAGATCTACTCTAAGATTTGGTCTTCTCAACATCCAACTTTCTCTTGATTTGAATGACCTCAATTTCTACATAAATTCACTAACATAATTGCATGTTCATTTCCTTTTTCTACAAAATATGCCTTCTTCAGTGTGAAATCATTCCCCCTGAATAACTTTCAACATTCTTCCTTCAAATTAAGAGCATAGTTGCGCTCTTATACCAAAATGTATTACCCACCAAGTCGTAATACTCACAGGTATAGAGTTTTGAAATATATTGTTCATCGTTCATGCACCTGAGTTGATATCGATACTCATTGCAATCCTCGAATAGATAGGATTTGGATCATAAATGCTCTTTGTTCAAATCCAAACCCTTGACCATTGTAAAATGACATTCATGCTTGATCAAAGCTCAAGGTCCTCTAGTAACAGATTTTGAATTCCCTATTATTCACTAGGCCCAATTGTTGGTTGTGAATCCTGATTATCTTCCTGATTCAGAGTTTTTTTCCAACCATGCTTGGATCCCATTTCCTGATTGAGGAGTGTGGGGGGGATTTCCCCCCCAACTATTGTCATTATGGGGGTCCAATGGGGGACAAAGACAATTAATGGAGCCCCACCTCAGTAAGATATTTGGGGGCAGCGCCCCTAAAGAAAACTTTTGGGAAAATTTTCCTTGTAAAACATTGTAATTTTATAGTCAATTTGGACCCTTCATTATAAGGTCACAGATCTGACAGTAGAAGTCATGTCATGGTTTTTTTCCCTAGAAGGAAACCCTCTTTTCATACGACAATTGTAGATTTTAACCTTGTACAATATTTACTGCAAACATATTTTCAGTAAAAGAACAGAAAAGATACAATGGCAAATACAAACATTGCACATAGATTTTTCCCGTGGAAACCCGAACCAGGAAAACCATCATTTTTTGTATTCATTCATAGTGATACATTGTTTACAATACAATATACATGTAGGAGCCAATGACATTAAAAAACCTAACCCAATGAACTAGATTATTCAACAACCCTAATTCCTTAACTGGAAATAGAAAACCATCGTCAAAAAACCATGTGCCGAAAAACTACCCAACAATGGACACGAAAATCGAGGAAAAAATGTGACACGTTTACTGAGTAAAAAAAAATCCCACCCCCCTACACCCTCCAAGGGGGGGCCTAGTGTCCCCCCCATGCACACTCGGTGAAACAAAAACACTACAACTCATGCAACGAATATAACACAAATACAACATTCTCCCACTTTTTTTTTTCTTTGCATACATGGGGTTATAGGGATACATAGTAAAAAATCCATGGTAGTAATGTCTATGGATCCTTTACACCAAGAGAACTTCTCGGTGCTCACAGATTTTGTTAATGAATTTGCAACATTCTTCAAAGTGTCCACCTTCATCAACAATACTTTATTTTCGTCAACCATATCTCTCACAAAGTGATATTGAATATCAATATGCTTTGTCTTTGAATGATAAGCTAGGTTCTTCGCCATAAAAATTGCACTATGACTATCACAATCTATCCTTACAGCTTGTTGTAGCAACCCAATACCTAAACATAATATTTGTAAACATGTTGATTCCTTACTTGCATGAGTGGCTACCATGTATTCAACTTCTATAGTTGAAAGTGCCACTATGACCTGTCTTTTGATCATCCAACTTATTGCTCCTCCAAATAGGTTAAACACATAACCACTTGTAGATCTCCTATGATCTAGATCTCCAACCTAGTCTGCATCCACAAATCCATGTATATCCACCACTCTATCTAATCCCAGTCTTCCTTGGTAGCACAATCCATAGCTAGAAGTGCCACGCAAATACCTGCAAACCCTTTTTACTGTTGTCCAATGCTCCTTCCTTGGTTTTGACATATAACTGATCAAAACTCCCTATGCATGTGCAATGTTTGGTCTAGTACAGACCATTGCATGCATCAAACTTCCAACTACACTCGCATATGGAACATGAGACATGTCCTCCTCTTCTTCCTGTGTCTTGGGACATTGATTCACAGATAACCTTACACCAACACGAATAGGAACCTTGACTAGTTTACATTCTTGCATATTAAACCTCTACAATATTTTCTCGACATATTTTCTCTAATTTAACTAGAGTTTCCTCTTTTCCTGATCTCTTTTAATTTCCATGCCCAAAATGAAATTTGAAGCACTGAGATCCTTCATGTCAAATTTAGAGGAAAACTGAGTTTTCACATCCTGGATAATCTCCTTGTTGTTTCCTATCAACAACATGTCATCCACATACAAGACCAAATAAATCAAATGATCACCAATTAATTTAAAATATACACAACAATCCTCTTTTCTTCTTTTGAAGCCAAGTCCCAGCATATAAGTATCAAATTTTCGATACCACATCCTTGGTGATTATTTTAAACCATACATGAACTTTTTCATCTTGTATACCCGCTCCTTCTTTCCCTTCATAGCATAACCTTCTAGTTGCTTCATATAGATTTATTCGTCCAAATCCACATGTAGGAATGTTGTCTTCACATCCATCTGTTCTAGTTCAAAATCAAATGCAACAGAAACAGATAAAAAAAATATTATAGAGGTTAACTTGGCAATAGGAGAAAAAATCTCACCAAAATCAATTCCCTGGACCTCGGAATAACCCTTTGCTACTAATTGAGCTTTGTATTTCTCCACTTTTCCTTCTACATTCAACTTCTTTTTAAAGACCCATTTGCTGCCAATTGGCTTTCTTCCAGTTGGAAACTCCACTAGATCCCAAGCCTCATTCTCATCCAAAGCTTCCATTTCTTCATCCATGGCCCATTTCCAAATATTTACATTCTCTAAATCCATTTCCTCCTTAACATTTCTAGGATCATCATCAGTAATAGACAAAGAAAAATTTGAACAAAAATCAGATGGAGTATACCTTTCTGGTAGCCTTCTTCCTTGAACCGATCTCCTCAATATTGGAGTATGAGGATCTTCTTCTTCTAATTCATGTTCTTCTATAGCGTCTGACTCATCATCCTTTAAATCAAACTCTATTTTCTCTGGTTCTTCCTTATTTAGTAGGAATTCTTGTTTAACAACATCCTTCATTTCTCTAAATACCACATCTTGGCTATACACTACCCTCTTAGTTTCTGGGTTCCAAATCTTATAAACTTTGAAACCATTTTTGTATCCAATAAAGATACATTTTTTAGCTTTCTTATCTGTCTTACTCATGTTTTTCCTTGAAACATGAACATATGCATCACAGCCAAATACCTTGAGATGTTTGAGAGAAGGTTTCTTACCAATCCATACCTCCTCTAGAGTCTTGTCATCCAACATTGATGAGGGTGATATGTTGACTAGGTAACATGCAATACCCACTTCCTCTGCCCATAATTATTTCCTTAACCTGGCACCACTAAGCATGCACTTTGATTTTTCCACAGCGTCATGTTCATCCTTTCTGCAAATCTATTATTTTGAGGTGTATATGGAGTATTATTTTGCCTTTCTATACCTCACTTCTTAAATAATTACTCAAATTCATTCCCACAAAACTCTCTTCCATTATCTATCCTCAACACCTTAATTCTTTTCTTTGTTTGATTCTCAACAAGAGCCTTAAACTCTTTAAACCTATCAAAGACTTTAGATTTCTTCATGAGGAAATATATCCAAGTATTCCTCGAGAATTCATCTATAAATTAGACAGTACACAGATTTTCCTAATGATGGAACCGACATAGGTCCAAAAACATCATTGTGAACTAGCTGTAAAATTCCTTCTTCCCACGTTTCACCAGAAGGGAATCTTAGCCGATTTTTCTTCCCATATACACAATGTTCATAGAAATCAAAATCCAAAGAGAAGTTAGACATACCTTCAACCATACCTTTATAGTGTAGTAGTTGAAGAACCTTATCTTTGATATGCCCCAGTCTTTGACGCCACAACATAAGCTTTTCTACAAAGACTATAGGATTTCTTTCTTCTTCAACTCTAATATCAGGAACAATGGAACTATTACACCCATCACTAATAATGTTTCCTTGCAGCTTATACAGAGTTCCAAACTAAACTCCTTTCAACAACACCATTCCTCCTTGAACCATCCTGCAAATTTCCTTTTCAAATATTGTTTTTACCCCTGCATCATCCATTTTTCTTACAGAAATCAATTTTTTGGCCAAACCTAGGATGTCCAGAACAGCATGAAGTGTTCTAATCCTTCCATCTATGATCCTCAACTTGACATTTCCTTTTCCTATGATTCTGGTTGTCGAATCATCACCTAAGAAAACATTACCTCCATCATACCTTTCATATTCACAGAACCACTCCTTGTGGGAAGTCATATGAAAGGATGCACTTGATTCAACCAAACATGCCTCATGATTTGCATTTGTTCTTGAAGAAGCCTAGTACACATCCCCTCCTTCTTCCTTGGAGGTCTTTTCTTCTGTAGAAGGATATTATTCATATCCCTTCTTTTTCTCAACTTTGGATCTACACTGCCTCCTATAGTGCCCTTCTTTTCCACATCTCCAACACACCTTTAATAACTTTTCGGGAGATTTAGATCTACCCTTAGACTTAGATCTCCCACTTGAGAACTTAGATCTATTTCTTTCATGGGATCATCCTCTTGCAAATAATGCGTTTGTGCTCTATCCTTCCATATTCTTCCATCTCATCTCCTTCAAAAACAAGGATGACACCACTTCATCAAACTTTAAGTCATTTGTATTACTACCTATGGCCACAACCAGACTATCCCACGAATCTGGTAAAGAACACAGTAAACTGATACACTTATCTTTATTTGAAATTTTAATCTCAACATATATTAACTAATTTACTACAATGTTGAAGGAGTTCAAATGCTCTGCCACCGAGTCTCCATCTCTCATCCTTAGGTTATACAATTTATTTATCAGGAATAGTTTATTTACTAGGGACTTAGACTGATACAACTTCCCCAACATATCCCAGAAATCCTTGTTCGTAGCTTCCTCTAACACATTCAATAATACTGAATACGAGAGACACAGTCGAATCGTGATCTTCTCCTTCCGATTTAACTTTTTCCAGTCATTTTTTGAAGTTCATGTAGGTACAGTACCTGGATCTACCATGATCCACTGATCTTTTTCCACCAACAGATCTTCCATCTTGAGCTTCCACATATCAAAACTTTTCCCATTAAAATTATCGATCGCAATTTTCGAATTGCTTGCCATTTCCTTTCACCTAAAAAATCAATACCATAGATATCCCACTGTAAAATGGATTATCACAGTCTCAAGCCAAACTCTTGAACACAAAGGCATCCCCTTGAAGCCAACAAATCTCTGATACCAAATGTATATTTTAACCTTGTACAATATTTACTGCAAACATATTTTCAGTAAAAGAACAGAAAATATACAATGGAAAATACAAACATTACACAAAGATTTTTCCCTTGGAAACCCAAACTAGGAAAACCAACATATTCTATATTCATTCATAGTGATACATTGTTTGAAATATAATATACATATAGGATCCATCGAAATCCAAAACCCTAACCCAATGACCTGGATTAGTCAACAACGCTAATTACTTAACCAGAAATAGAAAACCATCGGAAAAAAACCATGTGTCGAAAAACCTCCCAACAATGGACATGAAAATCGATGCAACACAAAAAATGAGAAAAAAATGCGACATGTTTCTTGAGGATTTTTTTTTTTCTGAGGGGTGTTTCACCCGACGCAATGTAGACAATCATGCAAAGAATATAACACATACCCAATAGTAATTGTATTGTGACTGAGGATGTGATAACGAATATTGTATTCTGAGAGAGGAGACTGTGAGAGAAAGAAGAGGAAGTTACAACAATTGCGTTGTAGGTTGTATCCCTTGATTTTGTTGGATAATAAAAAGGAAGGACCTGGAAATTTATCTGGTGGGCATATCCCACATTGGGTGAACCATGTATATTTGTGTCTCTATTATATTGTGTATCTTTTGTGTTTTTTATTTCCAAATTTGTTTTATTTTATTGCTCTGTGATCCTGTTTTTCTAACACCAGTCACCTCTCAAACACATATAGGTGCTTAACTTATGCCCTTTTCAGATCGACACTAATTTTTTCTTTGGTACTCAAGTGTTTAATTCAATCATTTGCAAATTTGAATCTAGATCATTGATCTTATAGAATGATCAATGACCAATGGTCATGCTTTATTTTCCATTTCATCAACAAACTAACCAAGACATGGGGTACTAGAGTATCGGGGTACCATAGCACTTTTCAACTCTTAACAATATATATACCAGGACAGTAGGCTGATAGGATAGATCAAAACGATGAAATCATGATACTAAAAATGTCTAGATGTAGGGATGTCAGAACGTTGGGCCACTAGGATACTGCACTTGATATATTTTTCACTCAACCAAACATTGTTCCAGTCTTTCGGTTACCAAGAGTTTAGGATTTCAGCTTATTGATACTTTGGGGATCAGGGCATCGGGGTTCCGACAACACTTTATATGTGGTCTAACAAAACGTTGGGAACTGATATGCCAATTCTAACAAGAACCGGTGATCTGGTAGATTTGTCTCATATCTAATCTCCGCCATTGATCTCTTCTAGAAATGGATTGATCACCTCTCCCTTAACTTCCTCACAGTTTATAACTACCGATACAATTGTCATCCATTGATGTGACTCTGGATTAGACGACCATATTTTCTTCCTATCACCGAACTATCGGGTCATTGAAGCCTCGAACCATCATTAAACTTCTCTGACTTTCTTCACTCTGGAATAGACGGTCCAATATTTTTCCCATCACCAGGCTATCGAGATATTGCTTCTTCAACGATTACAACTTGCATAAAAACATTTGTGTCCTAGTATGATATGATCAGTGGTTGTGGTTTGACTATTGGAATGATCCAATGGTCATTTTTCTTCAAAAACCTTTATCTCAAATCTAGTAACATGTACAATGACCAAACTTGTCTCTCCCCGTTTTGGTTAACTTAGGATCGATTTCATCTAATGATCAAAGTGAAATCCATAACTCGGTTGAACCCTAGAACCTACATAACACTAACTCAATATATCATTTTGGAAATGCAGAGAGACACTAACATTATAAGGAATGGGGATTCAATCCTCACAATAGAACATACTAACTTCTATTAATGAAATCTTGTACAAATACTTTATATAAAACTTATGTATACTCTAGCTTGATTTTACAATTCATTGGCCTTTGTTTGGCCTTCGGCCACACCTGGCCTTGTACACACTCAATCCTTATCCTTCTCCTATCTTTCTCTATCTCTCCTACTCCTGTGTCGATAAGCTTACAATTTTAAATATGGAAGCTAAACCTCCAACTCAAAACATTTTCTAAGAACCTGGAACTAATAATGACACTTTATCTCTCTAATATAAATTAGGATCAATTTAATCGAATCCTCTAGACTTATACCAATCTATCTAACCCAACTAATTACTCAATTAATCCATTTACATCATAATTAGTGAAAACAAACCCTATCCTTCTAGAATATGATTACAAACTTAGAAAAACAAAATTAAATACATTAAGGGAACCCACTCCCTTTAATAAACTTCAAGCCCCCCTTAAGCCTCTTCAACAAGGTTTATTTAGGAGGAAAAACGTTCCTACATTAAGGAGACATTGATCCCCTCTTCTATTTGTAGGCATCAACCTCATGAGACACCAATCCTCTCCGTTGTTTGTAGGCATAGACCTACAAAAGACATTGATCCTCACAGTTATTTGTTATGTAGGCACCAACCTCCTTACAAGTTCTTCATTTGCATCTCTTTCATTGGAATGCTTGTTTCTTCTGTCTTCACCAAATATACTTTCTGCTCATTACTTCTACTTTTTCCAGATTTGTTCTGCACTCACTACTTTTTCTTTCTCCAGATCAACTCAACACTCACTCCTTCTGCTTTTGTCAGATCTGCTTGATGCTCACTCTTTTTGCTTTCACTCTTCCTTCACCAGGTATTCTTGCTTCTACTTCTGCCTTAGATCTTCCTTTACCAGTTTTGTTTTCTAGAATGCTATATTTATTTGCTAGAACACCAAATCTTGTCTTCGCTAATATTTAATTGTCGCTCCTTGAATGATATTCAATTGTCACTCCTCAAATGGTATGCACAAGAACATTACATTTTCACCCACACACACTTTTTTCTCATAACCATCTTCTCCATTTATACTTGACCGCAAGTTTTACATCAAAATTCATGTTCATTTGAAAAGACATGACTTTAATTAAATAATAATTAATTTTCCCCCTTTTTAAATTTTTAATTCACTTTTTAACATACCATGGATAAAATACCACCATGGGTTTTAAATCCATGTGCAAATACCATGTGCACTTTCACTTTTACCTTTTTTAATCCATTTTCATGTTTACTCCACTTTTACATAAACTCCACTTTCACTTTTACCTTTTTTTTTTAAATCCACTTTCATGTTTACTCTACTTTTATGTAAACTCCACTTCCACTTAAATTTTCACTTTTGTATTTATTAAAATCACATTTGTATTTGAATACTTACTTACATTTTACATCAATTAACATAATTTATTCAACAAAAACAGAGACCCTTCATCTTCATATTTCTTGGAAAGAGCATCAACAACCACATTCTATTTTCCTTTCTTGTAAATGATCTCATAATAATAGTTGAACATTTTGGTAAACCACTTTTGTTGTTGAGGGGTTGAAATCCTTTATTTCAAAAAATACTTCAGGCCACAATGATCAATTTTAATTTATAAACATTTCCCTAGAAATTAAGGATGTCAAATATCTACCACATGCAAAATAGGCAACAATTTCTTTTCATAGGTGGAATTTCCCAAGTGTCTCTCAATTTTTTTTTTACTAGTGAAGGTCAATGGTTTTCCTTCTTGCATGAAAACTTCCCCAATGCCTTTCCCAGAGGCATCACACTCCAAAACAAAATCCTTTGTGAAGTTAGGTAGTGTTAGAACTAAAGTGGTACACATAGCCTCTTTCAAAGCTTGGAAAGAATGACCAACACCATCATTCAAACTAAAATAATTCCTTTGGGGATGCAATTTTTCCATAATTCTAGAAAAAAATTCTATAATATCCAATCAAACCAAGGAAACCTTGCAAATTTATAATATTTTTAGTGAAAGTCCAATCCTTCATAGATTCAATTTTCTTATGATCCACATGTACACCATCCTTACCAACAATATGGCCTAGGTATTTGACTTCAAAGGAACCAAGGTACATTTAGACTATTTGAGAAAGATTTGATGCTATTAAAGTAAGTGTGAGACTTTATGGGCAAGATGGGCTTGCCAAGTCTTACTATAAATGAGAATATCTTAAAAAAATACCCATACAAAATGACAGAGTAAGGGATGGAAGACATGATTCATGAGGCTTTCGAAGTGGAGGGTGCATTACACAGGCCAAAAGGCATGACCAAGAAATCATAATGGCCTTCATGAGTATGAAATGAAGTCTTGGGATGGCATCCTCCTTCATACATATCTGGTGGAAACCAAACCATAGCTCAATTTAGGTAAAGAATTGAGCACCACTCAATTCATCCAAAAGGTTATTAACGAAAGGAATGAATTTTTTTTCTTTGGTGGTTATTTTGTTGAGTGCTCAAAAATAAGGGAACATGCACCAAGTAACTTCTTTCTTGAGTACCATGACCACTGGAGAGGAATAAGGGCTTGTACTAGGGAGGATGACACCCACAACTAACAATTCTTGAACAATTTTCTCAATTTCATTTTTTTGAGCAAATGGGTAACAATCAGGGTGAACATTAGGAGGAACACTACCAGGGACAAGTGGAATGGGATGGTCATGGAGATGATGGAAAGGTGGGAGTGCTTGGGGGTTGTCAAAAACAGTTTGGTGTTTGGAGAGGATAAGATACATGTTAGGATGAATAGTGGGGAAGGGACTCTCAACCACTTGAATGGCATGGAACTGGGCAATAGTGTCAGAATTACCCTTTTTGAGAATTTTTTCCATTCGGTGGGAACTGATGATCTCGACCGAAATGACAATGATTATTTGGAGCTTCTGTCGATGTCCATTTTGTTGGAAGATCATGTATAATTCCTTGAACTCCATGGTGATGGGGCTTAGCATGTGCAAGAATTCAGTGCCCACAACAATGTTGCAACCACCCATGTCAATGTCAAACATGTTGGATTTCATATTGTGATCACCGATTTGCTGGAACACATTCTCACAATGACCCGCACATTTCATGGAAACACCATTATCAATCATGATTTGAAAGTTATTAACTGCATGGATATAAAAAAGGGTCTCTTGGTCAATTTGGCGATGAATAAAATTACAGGTGTTGCCACTGTCAATGAGGATAATGATTTTTTTATGCTTGATATAAACAACTAACTTAAGGGTTTGGGGAGTGGAGAGGCCAGTGAGAGAATGTAGAGGGATGAGAGATTCTACCTTGGGGGGATCATAGGGTGGGATGATATCCTTGTCCTGGGGAAGTGCTTCTGGAGGGGAAACATCTCCTTTATCTTTAGAATTTTCGTATTTTTAGCAAAGACTGTTAAGTTGGCGTTCAACCATTTCCACCCAGGTCAATTTATAGACCTCAAGAGGAAGGGAAGGAGGATTTGGATTGTTGGGACAAGAGAATGGAATAAAGGATGGATTTTTTATTTGAGAAGTAACTACCTATTGTTCTTCCTTGGATCTGTGAGTGGATTCAAGCTAGTTTTGGTGGCAAGCCATTAGGACATGAGCTCGGATGTCATCCTTAAGGCCACTAATAAAGCATCTGCGGAAAAAGGTTTATGACATGCTTTCAATTCATAAAGCCAATTGTTCAAAAGCAATGATGTAGTCTTCAAATGAGCCAAGTTGTTTAAGCTTGGTTAAATAACCTAAATGACGAGTGTATGTTCAAAGCATTCATAAAGGTCTGCAACAAATTAGGTCCAAGAAATATACCCTCAATGTAAATTTTTGTGCCATTTCCACCATTTGTAGTGTTCTGGATCCAAATAAAGGACACCCACATGAAGTTTGATCAATTCATAAGTGATGCCATGCAAGGAGAAATAATTTTCCATTTGAGTGACCTAGCCTGCAAGGTCGGACCATTCAAATTTATTCACCTCAAATTTAGGAAGATGCAAGTCACGAGTAAGAGGGTTAGAATGAAAGGGCATGGAATGGGATGAATCAATTCCCTCTTAGTGAGGAGGTTGTTTAGAGAAGAGAGGAGACTTGGATTGAAGCAACCATGCAGGGGAGGATTTCATCTGGTCAGAGAGGTCAACCAATTTAGTGAGTCAGTTGTCCATTTTAGTGAGCGAGGTATTTATGGTAGTGATTTCTGAAGTAGCTTCTTTCATTGCATTGTCGAGGTTGATCACGGACTTGCCTAAGGAAGTGATGTGGTTGTCAAATTCTTGGTTGCAAGTGTTTTTCATCTAGAGATAAGCGGGCAAATAAGGGTAACGAAGAAGGGTGGGTGGGTCCACAGAAAAAATTCTTATGAAAGAGGGGTACCACTACGATCAATGTGAAGAGAGGAATATGATGGGATAAGTCCCAAATAAGGGTATCAGATATGGTGGGTGGGTCCATAGAAAAAAAAGGCTTGTTAGAAAGGGTACCACTAGGATCAGTGCAAAGAGAGGAATCTAGTGGGATGGGTCTCAAATAAGGTTGTTGATGGGACCACTTTACTCTTTACTCTTTTCTTTTTTTCTTTCTTTTTTCTAGTGCAGAGTTATACTCTAGTCTAATTAATAATGCAATGGAAGAATACCCAAATTCTTAATAGTGAAGATCGTGTAGGAATTTCTTAGCATGGATGCAGGAAGCAAGGTTACCCACACTAGATGTGAAAATTGTAAACACTTTTTCTTTTATGTTATGTTTTGAGAGCAATAGCTAGGGTTTTGAGGGTTTCTTAGGACAAGGGGTTGTCGTGTGCTATATCTCTCTTATATACTTGTGTAGCCCAACAATAGTACTCAACCCAATATCTCAGGGCTCTAACTAAGGAATATTAACAATAGCCATAGCCATACTACTTGATTCCCTAGGTACGCAAAAGTAGTCTTCCCAAGTGTTGTTCTCGATGCCACTGTAACGGTCAAGGGGTCGAATGCCAAATCTATAGTTGGTTTCAAGATATCTAAAGGACTCTCGATATACCCAAGGGTACAAGGGACTGAAATTTTAGGTTCAAGTATTGTTTGATGAGATACTACTTGAATGGGTACCAACAAGGGTTACATGTGTTTCCAACAAGGTGAAACCGTATGTAGTTCCTGCATGTATTCTTTCACAACCGCAATTTTACTCATTGAATGACAAATCACTGTGTTTTTTTTATAGATGTCGAACACGTCTCTAGCCTAAGCAAATATATTCTAAAAAAATATCAAGGAAATAGCTTTGATACCACTTGTAAGGTACCAGAAGGAAATATGCAAAGTAGTAGCAGAAATATTACCAAAAATAGTTAATAGAAGGAGATGAAACAATAAACGCAATGATAATATAGATGCAAATGATGATACAATTATTATCTTGAGAACAAAATTCACTTGCCTCTTCTAAGAAGCAACCCAAATGATTTCACAAGACAAGATTTTCCATAATTTCAACCCCTGTATATATTGTTTTTATCTTCTTGAGAATATTCTAGAAGAAGAACTTTCTAGAGGTAAAACCTTCTAGTAAACCTTCTTACATGAAACGACATTTACTTCATAGAAAAACATATTATTTTATCTATTTGAGGAGTTAGGAAGATTAACACCCAATATAGGTCAAATATGTCATTATATGTACTCAATGACTAAAAGATTCCTATACCCACTACCCAAAACCTAGTAATGACATTGACATCCATCTTTAAAGTGAAAGATGCCCTCAAGTAGATCATGTGATCATTATGGACCTTGAAAGTAAAAGATACACTGAATAGATCATGTGTGATGGCTTGAAACATCATTATGGATATGGGATACAAATCTTCCATGGATTTTCACCTCCCAAATCAATTTATTATATTTATACTTTGTAAAAAAGAAATGAATTTTTCAAGAAAACATAATTTCTTATGGAAAAAGATATATTTTATTTGTAATGAGAAATTAAATGAACTCTAAAACCAAAGTCCACAAGAATGAAAAAAAAGTTGAGCCAGCTTCTAGATTTGTGGATTGTCATGATGAAAAAATCTAAAGTTTAAAGATTTCATATCCAAGTGGTGTACAATCATAAAACTAAACTATGTTACATTCTTAAAGTAGTGAGATTTTTCATGTCCAAGTGGTTTGTTATCACAGAACTACGTTATGTTTTTGGCGAKAAWTTTTTTATCTCATTTTCCATTTTCCTTTGATCCAGAGAATCTTGATGTCATTTGCATGGTGAATGTCATGACGATGGAAGCAAAGTTCAAAGATTTCATATCTAAGTTGTATACTAACTCTGTCCGGCTGTGGTCCAGTACTTCCTGTGATCATGAGTGACATGTCCATCACACCCCAGTACTAGTAAAAGAAAATGCTCGGGCCAAAATTATAACAAACTATTACAGAGCTCATTCCTCGTGACAAAATCATTACAAATTCTAAACAATCCAACAGGGAAATTGAC
>SNQJ01S0001052.1:361484-374248 GCA_010110895.2 Picea sitchensis
TATAATGAATGTAATAGCATAGGAGTATTACATACCAACTTTGTGTTTCGGCCACCAATATGGATCTCCTTGCATGCCAACCTACAGTTTTGTGAATGAAAATAGTTAACTCATTCTCATTTCATAGATGAATCAGATATCATAATTCTTATTGACTCCTATTATATAATGTTATTATATATTATGCAGATTTGTATTTGTTATCTATATATATACCCCATGACGAGTAGTGTTAGGGCCCAAGCTGTCATGGAGGATGCAGTACTGGGAGCCAAGATCTGGGCAGTCCAAACTCGGAGATGATGGAGTTCTGAAAGTCATGAAGTAGCTCCTACTACAAAAGATATCAAAGCAAAAATAATCATGAATCCTATGGCTTCATTCCCCATTGGAAAATACACTAGAAAAAATCCCACAAGAAGAGCTTTGCCAGGTCCAGCAAAACACTCCATGGTATAAAGAAAAAATACATACTATGCATACAAGTAATAAGTACCAGTAGAGTAAGTGTGGTTGAGGGCGTTGTTGAGAACCCATCTGGCAATAGCACCCACAGTAACAAACATGCAAAAATTCAGCAGAAGGAGAAACCCCGCCAGTGACTTCACCACTCCCAACGTCATTACAATTATAATACTATGTACCTGTTCTCTACAAACTATAACTAACTGACCTAATGGAGATTAACTTGGAGAAGGAAAAATACCAATTACAGACAGGATTACTTAAATAGTAGAGCAGAGCAGTAGTGTATAAGAAGAGTTCATTAGCATTCAAATTCAATTTGAGTATGCCTGCAACTGAGAAGTTGTAGCTATCTGACGGAAGAGATTGGTGTATTTAAGTATGGATGGAAAGTAAGAGACCCTGAAAAGGGAGGACCTGTGGGGCAGAGACAACTTTTAATCAACGGAAACAGGCTTCCCCGCAATTGGAAGGCAATAATATAACTGTTTATCTGACAGTCAGATGACTTGCTTTCCAAGTAGCAAAGTGAATAAAAACATTGATTGGGAGTCGCCTTCAAAGTTTTGTCCATGGCAGACTGTTCCAGCAAATTCCCAGGCTTTATGTTTCAGAATGTTACCAGGCTTTATATTTCAATTTGAATAGAATTTTTTCGTTTGGAAGGCCTTTCTTCTCTCACTCTCCAATCCCAACTAACATAAATATAATAGATTTATTTTCTTCGTTCCATAAGTTCTTTTCTGGAAAAATAAATATATAATAACATTAATTTGTTTAATGATGCCCACCATGAGCAATGTCGGTTATTCATTTCTCTATAGGTGTAGGGCATTGAGATTATTATGCTTAAGGCATTCTATTTCTCCTTGTCTACTGGTGAAGCGAGTCTCTCACATGTTAAATCTTTCTCCTCTGGTTGTCTGTCACTGCTGTCATTGTCTACTGGTCAAGTCGTTATGTTACATGTTAAACCCTTCTCCTCTAATTACCTTTCGTTGTCGACATTGTTTTGTGACGAAACCCTAGAGTGCCCCTAGATAGCCTTTTGAGGTGCAGGCAGGCCAAGGTTGGGGTTTCGTCCTCAGCCCCATCACCATTAAATTCTTATATGTTCACGTTCTTCTGTCCATGATCATCATTTATATTGATGTTGAATTAGAGGTATTTGTTGCTGAAATGTGTGCAGAGGTTGCGAAGGATATGGAAGTAGTGGCCTCGCCTTCCCAATCATGGGAACTGAATTGGAAAACCTCAAAGAGAGCATGGGAAAATTTTTGTTACTGGGTCGAGAGGTTGAAGTATAGGAAGAAAAGGCACGGGGTTCTTTTCCCGACAGTGGCGAGGATCTAACCGAGGCTATAAATCAAATCAATCAGTTACTTAGGGATGCTCTTTAGAATCCTCTGGAGTGCTTAACAAGCAATTTATCCCTTTTCCCTCAGGGTTTTTTTTATTTTTCTTTCAATTTCTGAAATGTCTTTGAATTTAATATCACCTATTACAACTCCTTTCTTGGAAAACAAATATTTAATTAACTATGGCTTGCAAAAAATCTCTCAAAGAGGAGGAAAAGATGCCTTCAATCATCAATATCTCTTAGGGCTTCTCTTTAGGGGATTGGATCATTGATGGTGCTCAAGAGTTGGCTCAAAGGGCACTGTGCATCGAAACTCCACATATCCAATCCATTTTACTAGGTCAATTATTCTTGGGTGAAGGATGGAAGAAGCAAGGTCTAAATTTCTCCTTTGCAAAGGAGTTTTTACATTTCTTATGTCCGAGGTGTGGAGGACAAGACTGTAGCCCTGTATTGAAAGTCTTGGTTTTACATGAACTCTAGGATGATGCTCCAACCTTGGTATGATTCTTTAACTCAAGTTCAACTTTGAGGGATGAGATCTATATCCGAGTTATGCTATTGGGCATGCTACTTCATTATTGTAATGACAAGGTTTTGTGTGCTATTGGGAATAATAATATTGTTTTATGGATTTTGCACCCTGTAGGAGCTGAGCTTCCTTAGGTTCTTCTAGTGCCTAAGACATAAAAAAAGATATGAACAAAGGATGCTTCTAAACTTGATAATATGTCATAACATACAATTATACCAATTATGTATCAATAAACACATAAACTTACATTAACAATCAATTAGATGGAAACATCCATCATATCTTCAATTAATCAAGTAAGAAATATCACAACTTACAGATGTAGACCGAAGAGATGACCTCCTTCCAAGCTCCTTGCCCAATTCTTGCAACCAAATCACTAGAGTAACCTTGCTAGCTCTTTCCTCTCCCCCTTCCCATGGAAATGGCTTGGTTCTTATAGGGATTTAGGGTTAAGGTCATATAGTTATTAGGATAAGATTCTTGAGCTCATGATGGAAGCCTTCTGGAAGCCAAACCCTGAGAAATCATTGGGAGATCTCATCCGTTGAAACCAAATCCAAAAATAGAAGCTTCTAAATTCAGTCGTGACCTATACACATAAATAGAGTGACTGGTCACGACCTGGAAGGATAGAAATTACGACCAAGCATTTCGGTTGCACCCATAATGAAGGGAACGTGCGACCAACCCTTTCGGTCGCTCCCCTAATTAAGGGAAGGAGTGAACAACCCTTTTTCGGTCGCACCCTTAATGAAGGATAAGAGAGACCAAGTGGAAATTAGGCTAGAATATCAGGGAAGAAGTGGTGAATGTTGTTGGATTGGATAGGTGATCTTTAGGTGATAATGACCTAACAATTAGGTGGAAAATAAAATTATAACAGATGCCCCTTAAAGTGTGAGGTCAGAAGAGGTGTATGATGGACAAAACACTTTATAAATCAAGTCATAGAGCTTTGGGAAAAGAAGCTTGGAGAAGAGAATCACCAGTCTCGTAGAAAAAGATCCATTAAAAATCCATACCCATGCTCGGTAAGAAGTACAAGAGCATAGACGCCATAAATACACTCTGGTTCTATGCATGACACAAGTAATGGGATGATGTCCACAACAAAATATACTGTGGACCCATCAAGAACCAATCATGACTAAAACATGGCCACAAAAGTATACATTGTGGATCCATGCAAGAGGCAAGTGAAATCATAGCCACGACCAATTATAAATGTGGATCTATGTGACGTCACACAAAGTAGTAAGATGACTCAATAACTGAGCAATCAGTGAAGTGCTCATGAATATTCTCCATCACATCTTGGGAAAGAATGTCATCTAACAGGAGGGTGATCTTTCCCAAGGTCTTCATCCTTAATCCAAATGGTATGAATCTATGACATGTGAATAAATGAGTTGATGTCAAGCATGGTAGAAGTCATCTGATTACCAATCATTAATGTATATCGTTAACAAACGCGAGGGAATCCATCGATGAGGATGATGGAACCCAAGATACCTAGTACAATCTACAAATTCTCATAGATTCATTCGATAGGAGCCAATGAGGTAAACCCATTGTCTAAATGCAAGGAGACCTGCCACTTGCAAGTCCGAGGGTATTGATGGGTTTCTAGATTTCAATCCTGGATAATGAGCTATATTCAACATGGTGAAATCTGTTGAAGGAGGGCCTTGATGTATCCCCCATCAATCGACACGAAAAATGTAAATATAGATGGTGTGAAGATCATAATAATGGAGCACAAGTGACACAGGGTTGGCTAGGGAAGAGGCAAAAAGGACTGCAGGTGGTTGACACAGAGAAACTTCCCTTGAACAAGCATGCACGAAAAATGGCTTGACTCAACAACATTAACTCATATGAATACCATAATAAATGGTCATGGACCGATGAGTGTAACATGGCACAATGATGGGAATGGTGGTCAATGAGAGAGAATGGATGACTTGACTATTATATATGATGATAGAATAGGTGCATTGTCCAAGGGCGACTCAAATTAGTAATGAATGTCATATAATGAAGATAACAAGATGGAGAAACCCTTTAAAAATTCCCCACCATGATTGGTGAGTACCTCTTTCTAGTTTTATGAGCTTGAGGAGGATAACAGATGCTCGATATAGCTAATCTTACGATGAGTCCCTCGACATATTTTTAACGAACCTGAAAAGGACGGGTTCGATCCCATGTGTGGGTCCTTTTATGTAAAGTTTAATGAGCCCAAAGAAGGTAAAATCGATGGTCTTTTATATTTAGAGAGTCTGAAAAGGTCTTAAAGAAGACTCCATAATGATTTTTTTTGTAAAGTTAGTCTCTGGGGCCCGAAAAAGTGTAAAATGATACCGATGAGAACTTTCCTAACCACAATGGATAGGGTGTTCCTTTTTCGTAAATAGTCTGATGAGAACGAAAAAGAGATAAACTACTGCTCAACAAATGTTCTTTCTAATTCACTTTAACGAGCGTGAAAAACAACAAGATCTCGACAATCTTTTTGTTTTTTAAAGAGTTCGAAAAGAGATTAGAGAGTTCTCCATAATAAGCTCATTTTTCGTAATTAGTCTAACGAGACTGGAAAATGGGTAAACTATCACTCGAAAGATTCCCTTTCTAACCTTTTAACGAGTGTGAAAGGAAACAAGCTCACTTGACAATCTTTTCATGTTTAGAGAGTCTGAAAAGAGCTTAAAGGAGACTCCAAAGAGTTCATTTTTTGTATAACCTTTACAAGTCCGAAAAAGTGATAAAAGTATACTCGGTCACATTCTCATGTATTTATGAGCATGGGAAAGAACAAATACTAAGCTCAGAATTGGTTCCATTTTTACACACACTTGAAACAAAGTAAAACTATGCTTGGGTAGGTTTTTCATTTTTTGCGAGCTTGAAACTAGGAAAAACTATGCTCAGAACTGGTTTCATTGTTTTAATGAGCTTAAAACTGAAAATTAAATGTTCTTGACACTTCCCAATGTAAATTCCAAAGGTGGGTGGTTTCCCCCAACTTGAAAAGCTAGTGGATTAACTCCATAATGATTATCAAAGGCTGGAGACATTCCCCCCAATCTTCGTTGCGTCTGCCAATTCTTATAATGTTATTTCCAATTTCTGAAGAAAGAGGATCAATTTTCATAGGCATATGAAATGAATATTCAATGATGAGTTATTATGGAAGAGTCGACTCAACGAGAGAGAAATGGTTTCATTTTTTAATGATCTTGATACAAGAAAAGAACTATGCTCGATGATCGGTTTCATTTTTTAACAAGCTTGAAATCAAAAATAAAGTATGCTCTTTGGTGGGTGGGATCCCCATACCTCTGTTCCAATTTTTAACGAGCTTGACAAAGAAATGGGAACCATGCTCATAGATATCACCTTGATCATGGCTTCCAAGAAGATAATACTCCGGAAGAAATACATGTCAAGGGACAAACCTTGATCATGGATTCCAAGAGATCTTCACTAGATGGAAGAACAACACTCTGGAAGGAATACATATTCAGTGGTGAGATAGGGGTAGGGAGAGAATGATCTAAAATCCCTATCAAAGATATCACCATTTCAACTACCGGATCTAAGTCAGAAGAAGGGATAAATTCCTTCTCATGCATAGTTGAATGCATGGGACAGGTTGCCACATAATTAACTTGTGACAGGACGGATGACGCTGGCATATACGAAACATTCAAGGAAGACTAATGGTCGACCATCATATGAGGGCCAATGAATGAAAGTTGGTCAATAGTCACTGTGTGTTCATTATGAGGAAAACACATCACTCGAAAGAGTGTCGACACAAAAAATTTCATAGCGTAAACATGGTCTCTCCCGAGGAGAAAATTAAAGTCCAAGGGGTCATGGACTACCATCACATCAATATAAACCATTTTTCCCCCCAAAGTAACAAGAAAGTGAGGAAGGATCCCTAAAGGTTGACTAACCCTTCTATTAAAATCCAACAGATTATGAGACATTGAAGCAAGTTGAGGTGAACCAAGATCTTTCCAAGCATTCAAGGAGAGGATGCTAACAGAAGCTCCTTCGTCTATTATAGTGTTAGGAATATTCCTACCACAAAATTTGACAACGATTTGGAAATTTGTGTAAGAAGGAAGATGAGGTTCTATAGAGCAATCCAATCAATAGTAATCGCATTGCTTGGAGGGGGTGTCATTGGAACGGGCAGAATGCCCCCTAGTCCGGAGGAATCTGCAGTGATAAGAAATACCTGAGCGACATCCTCACTCTTCAAAGGAGGAGAGGGATAGACTAATGGGGATATCAAATTGACCACTTGATGGACTAGATCAACTGAAGAGGGACTCAGATCGATCACTTGGGTTTCAATCTTCGATGGAAGAGCGGGATCGACCAATGACATAATCATATCTACCACTTTATCAACTGGGTCAATAGATAATGAAACCAAATTGACCACTTTATTAACCAGACTAACCAAGGAGGGAACCAGATTGACTAGTTCATCAACTAATGGCGGGTTGGGAGAGAGTTTATGGTAACCTATTGGAAGTTGTCGTTGAACATCAACAATATTTTTCAATAGATATGAAGCTTCATCCATGGGGGGACAAAGGTAGGTGCAATGCATCTCCTTACATAATAAGCAAGGAAATTTGACTTTACCCTTCTTATTGCCAACCTGATTACTAGCTGAGGGGTTGTCACCAACATGACCTGTAGTGGTTGATGATGTGGATTTAGATGAAACCTGAGACTACACTTCGATGACCTTGGGAATACCAGGGAAATCCTTGAGAAGGTGATCACCATTGCAAAGCCTCCAAGAGGATTTGGGCTTACGATTTTTCTTGTTAGAATTGACGACACCATCAACACTCCCAACATGATTCCCAGAGGTTGGTTGATCACTTCCAACATGTCCTGCAGTGGTTGGAATATTTTCATCTTTCTTAGTTTTCTTTTTCTTAATTTTCTTAATCTTCTTTTTCTTATCCACTTGGCTACTAGCTACAAAGATTTCACTAGGCAAAGATGAAGAATGAGAAGAATACCCTACAGGTGAAGAAGGGAGAGGATCAAAATGAGGTGGGTGATCTAGGGTTGGAGTGTTTACATATGAAGCATTAGGAGCATTGACATTCACCAGAGTGGAAAATAACCAAACCGGTAACCCAATCGTGAGACCAGTAAGAGTAAAAGTGGCAATGTAAGGTGGACCAATGTGTCCCGCAKAAGGAGAAACAAATGACATCCTTGGAAAAGGGATTCCTTCGTTGGTATTCCTAGGAAATGATGCCATAGATATAGAATCAACCCTAAGGTSCACTAAGAAAATAGACAACATGCACTAGAAAATATAGGAAGGAAACCAAACAAACCAATAACTTCTCAGAATGAACATACTAGTTTGTGATGAAATCCAACATTGTAAAAAAGGTATGAGAAGGGGCAAGGATGGAGTGGGTGGACCAATTACGTTGGTGATCTTCTTAACAGACTTACACCCTGGTGCAAGTACCCTTATGAAGAGAGCCACGGGTAACCCTCCAAGGAGCCCAAGTGAGTTTGACCAAACTCTAACCCAAGTATAGTGAAGACTTCCCTTCACCATCACCTTGTGTATAGACCCTAAATATTATGGCCACTAAGGTTACCAACTCGTAGTCATCCTCCAGGAGGGTATAGTCGACAGTCGGGTCCGAAAGTATGGGAAGGATATCAAGTCTGGAATTCTCCAAGAGGACTGGAAAAATATCCAGAGGACCCCGAACAGATTCATGATTCACAAAATTCCGAGACCAAATGAAAACAATCGATTCTCAAGAACAACCCCCAATATACTAACATTCCACTATGTTTGGTTAAGCCTTGAAGGGGTAATTATTTCTTCTCTCTCACACGTGACCTCGTGTTTATCCCCTATGCGAGAGGGGGGTCCCGACTATGCTTATACGCAAGTTGGATTTTCTCTCCCTATAGCAAGATTCTAAGTTGGTTTTAGTTGTTTTGGAGAATTCACCTCACATACTATTCCAAAGCTCTATCCTAATATATTGTTTATGTACATGCCTCAAAAATAAAAGTTGCTAGATCATTTTTATTAAGCGTTTGATTTTATGGTTGTTGGTTTACTCAAGGGTGCAATAGTGAAACTAATGATGTGTAAAGGACTCGACTCCAAAAAGGTGTAGAGAATGGTGCAATGCAATAATTCCTTTTCAATGAAAGCTAGCTAAATCAGGGAGGGGAGTAGTTTATTCGTTTATAATGACAACTAAGCACTCAACAACATGCAATCTTAATTTTCTTTTCAATGAAATGGACAACAATGCCAAGTGATGAAATGATTTTTTTGCAATATGAAATGAAATAACTTTCCTAAGATACTTTTGAAAACATGCCAACAAAATTATATACTTTCTCTTTTTCTTTTCAAGTAAATGCAATTTGAAAGGAATTCCTTCTATTTATTTTCTTTCAATATACAATGTGTAATGCACTCAAAAGTAGATAAGAAGAAATAAAGAAAATATTCCAAATTGAAACACACAAAAATCAAGGATTCAAAACTGAAAAAAGTCTTCCAAATGACTAAAAATAAATCAACACTCAAAGAAATCAAAGAAAGAGTGGGAAAACAATCAAAGAGAAATATCTCGAAACAATATTTCAGGTAGAAGCCAAGGATCTGTAGACTAATTGAGGAGGCCAAGGTAGAGAGTTTTTTTGGGTATGTGTTATGTGCCTTGGGAAACATGTCATGTGCCTCAAGAAATGTGTTACATATTTAGGTGGTTTTTAGGCACATGGTTTTTTTCAATGGTTTTCTATTTCCGGTTAAGGAATTAGGGTTGTGGACTAATCCAGGTCATTGGGTTAGGGTTTTGGATGCCGCTGGATCCTATATGTATATTGTATTGTAAACAATGTATCATACATGAATGAATATATAATATGATGGTTTTCCCGGTTTGGGTTTCCAGGGGAAAAATCTCTATGTAATGTTTGTATTTGTCATTATATATTTTCTGTTCTTTTACTGAATATCTATTTGCAGTAGATATTGTACAAGGTTAAACTCTACAATTTTTGGCCAGACCAATGCAACAAGAAGTGCACTAAGATTACATATAAGTGGCATATAGAAAGAGAGGAAAAATTTGCAAAACAAATCACATAAAATTGTAAAATTCACAACAAGAAATCTAAGGCAGATCAAAAGTGGATCTCGAGGGTTGAAGAGGCCACAACAAACAGATATGAATGGGTTTTTTGAAGGATAAATATTCAAAAAAGAGTCTCAGGATAATGTTTGCTCCCTAAAAAGGGAGACAGAGCGACCGATCGCTCCTTGTGAAGAGAGAAAGGGAGACCAGAAGGTCTAGTCGATCCTGGTTAACCTAAGAGAAGGTATGGTCTCTCCCTTATAGAGAAACAAGTGTGATCGAAGGAGTTTGTTTTATCCCAAATAGATCAAAAGGTGTGACCGAAGGATTTGGTTGCTCTGTGTACACTAGGAAAGTACGTCTGAACATGGGAAGTGAAAAAAATGGTGGATATGGATGAGATCTGATAGATCTGGGACATGGAGTTTTTCAACTAGACTCAGAAAAGAGTGGGGAAATTATTGGAATGGAACAAAAGAACTTAAAAGGGAAGAGATATTTAGAAATAAGATTAAAATATTCAACAATCTAAATGGATTAATACATGGAGAAAAAATTCCCCAGTATAGTCTCCAATTTGTTGTAGGGATTTTGCACCCTGCAGGAGCTGAGCTACCTTAGGTTCTACCAGTGCCTAACATAGGAACAAATATATGAAAAAAGGATTCTTCTAAACTTGATAATATGTCATAACATAAATTTATACCAATTCTCTATCAATAAACTCATAAACTTACATGAAAAATCAATTAGAGGGAAACATCCAACATATCTTCTATTAATCAAGTAAGAAATATCACAACTTACAGATGTAGATTGAAGAGATGACCTCCTTTCAAGATCCTTTCCCAAGTTTTGTAACCAAATCACCAGATAACCTTTCTCACTCTTTCCTCTCCCACTTCCCATGGAAATGGCTTGGTTGTTATAGGGATTTATGGATAAGGTCATATAGTTATTAGGATAAGATTTTTGAGCTCATGATGGAAGCCTTCTCAAAGCTAAACTCGGAAAAACCATTGGGATATCTCATCTGTCAAAACCAAATCCAAAAATAGAAGCTTCTAGACTTGATCACGACTTATACAGACAAACAGAGCGATCGATCGCGACCTGGTAGGCCAAAAATCGTGACCAAGCCTTTCAGTCGCACCCATAATGAAGGGAAAGTGTGACCAACCCTTTCGGTCGCTCCCCTAATGAAGGGAAGGAGAGACCAACCCTTTTTCGGTCGTGCCCTTAATGAAGGATAAGAATGACCAAGTGGAAATTAGGCTAGAATCTCAGGGAAGAAGTGGTGAATTTTTTTGGATTGGATAGGTGATATTTAGGTGATAATGACCTAATGATTTGGTGGAAAATAACATTAGAGAAAAGATGAGTATTTTTCAATAGCCTGCTCCTAAAACCCTATATTTTTAGGGTGTCCCTAGTATGATGGTTCGGATGTCCACCAACAAAGTGTTTGCTAAGAAAATAATTATCAGGAAAGGTGGATAGTTGAGGGAACATATCCGTGACTGCAAAAGTTTTTCACTTGGATGTCGTTATTTCCATCAAAAGGGTAATTTTTGAAAAATGGTTCTCAAAAGATGACGATTTAGATTAAGTGGAAAAATGCTAGGGTTATTGGTCTCATTCAGTTGGCATAGAATTTGTTCATGGATTTGAAGGATTCAAAGGTTGGCCCTTGGGATCGTAGAAAATACTTTTTTCCCACACCGAGCATGGCTTTTGTGCAATTTCTAGAAGAAAAGTGTTAGGTAAGCAAGGGTGAAGATGATGTTTTGGTTTACGGGATGCAAGAGAAGATCGTTGTGATCAATTTTAGGATTGACTCTCATAAAGTTGTTTTTATTTGTGATCAAATGTTTTCTAGACAATGCCTATTTCTTTTCCACAATGCATACACGTGAAAAGTTGAATATATACTAACATATACACAATGTAAGATGTGAAATACTGTGACATTTGGTAGTCTATATTACATTTAATGGTGCATATTTCTTTCTTGCAGTACATACTACTTGGAGAGTATTGTGTTACCCACAATGTCTACTACTTGTAGAGTTGAGACATCAAATTGAGGGGACATGATGAGGGTGGGTAAAGGAAGACAAGGTGGACACTGGTTGTTTTATCGAACTTTAGCATGTAGCCAAAATGTACACTCTTACATGCTTCTGGCTAGATTGGAATCATGTCACAAAGGTTCTACATGGATTTACAGTTGGAGGTTGAAATTATTCGATGCACTTACACATATGGGACCATGGTTCATCTTCTTTTTCTCTTGTTGCACTGAGAAATTTTGGTGTCAACTTACTTTTTAAATTCGAAAATAAAAATCCCTTTTCACAAAACAAACTGGAATTTAACTTCGAAAACAACCATGCATGTATGTCAGCTAGACAATGCATTTGGGCTTGTACGACCTACTTATTTGTGCAGTTAATAAGTCATAACTATTGTTTTTATATTGGAACATCATTTCCCTACTCGTATTCTACAAAGAAATGGATTTTTTGGTTCACCCCCTTCCTCGAACAACACAACTTCATCTATGCATTGAATGTGAATTATTATTGGGCATAACAAGAGAAAATTAGGTTGAGAAATGGAGTAGTAAAAAGCATCAATAGAGGGGGGCATCACCTTCGATGATTTATCCATGCAACGCAACAACCATTTCCTCAATGCTCTGGAGGTCTCATTATATCCTCTTCTCATCTTCTAACCCCTTTCTTCAATCCTTTCATCGATGCTAATAATTCCCTTTATTTTCTTCACTATCTTTATGTTGGTCATTTCAGGATCTAAAAATTTAAGACTACATCTGTATTTTACAGTAGACTATTGTGAGAAGTCCTACTTACACAATCAAGAACATAAAACAAAGTATGCATTTTTAAGCCCGATCTTTCCTTCGAATGGAATTTATAGCAGGATTTAGCCCCTGTGTGTTTGTTTAATTTCGATGATATGTTCCGGTGCCTTTTCCCATATGTCATTATGTTATTTAAACTTACAGCCTAATTTCTAACCTCATATGTTTTTTTTTAAATGATAAATTGCATTCCATTTTGCTTATTTCCATTTTTCTTTCACTATAAATTTAAAGTACAATCTTAGTTTCATTTTATTTTTTGATTTATTGCTAGATTTGAAACCTTTTTCAATATAAATTTATAATATAGTCCCATTTTGTTTTCGATTTATTACTGCATAT
>SNQJ01S0001052.1:380724-393036 GCA_010110895.2 Picea sitchensis
ACACGATTTCTATTAATGAAAGAAATGTACAAAGACTGTAAAAATACAGAGTGAAAGACTCGCTAGAATGGTGGCATCTTATCTCTGAGAAGAGATGTGACGGCTACTCGCATTCACAAGAAGATGGTTACAATGAGGCTCTGAAGGCCTTTTTATAATAAACGAGAATGCCAAAATTCCTAGACATCCAAAAACCTAACCCTAGGAGATGAAGTGCCAAAAGTCATGTGGGTCTCGTTTGGGTAAGTTAGTACATCAACTTCCCGTGGTCGTAACTTTTGCATACGATCTCCATTTTAGGTGTATGATAGCTCGTTGGAAAGGTATCATCAAGGAGATTCATTTTGGAGGATCAATTATTCCCGTGGCTATCAATGAGAACATATATATTTAAAAAAATTCATTTATGCCCTCAAAATGGCCCCAGAAGTTAAAACCTGCTAAAAATAGTAAATTGCCAAAATTGCCAGAAAGTTGTTTTGAGCCAGTTGGAAAAGGTGGGTGGCCACCAATATCCACCTAGATCAAGGCCTCCCGCCTTTACATCAATTCAAATATTGATATTCAACTGAGGGAATTCTTATCTCAATTCCCTTTAGCAATTATACATCATACCAACCTCAAATCCATACTGTTGACGCTTAAAATCACAATGATGAATACTGCTCGCAAATGATTTCCAAGCTCTATCATTCATTTATAATAATAATAATAAACTAGTAGGTCGGACCCCCTTGTAGACTAGTGGTGCCATGATGGATATGTTGCACTTATGTATTTTTTTTGTTGTTATGATGTTGCCAACACAATATTCTACAGTTTGATGATTTAAGTCATGGTTTTAATCATTATGATGACATAAAATGGTTGGTTGATTGTTGCATGGCTAGATGGTTTTGATGGTCCCTCACAAATTATGGCTATCCTATGGATAAGAGGATTATTACAGGATCTGTTTTGGATGTTGCAATTAAACATGGATTAGTTGTTTTACATAGGATTTCATGTAAGGGGATGGTATGGAAGCTCTTCTAAACAAAAGGACTATACACAAGCCCTAAGGTTATGTATAATTGTGACAAAAGGAGGGAACATAAACCATTGCTGCTAGACTTATGAGCTTTGCTAAAATATTTATGTGGAAACACATGGGGTAGTATTATGGCACATTGTTATTGTTAAAAAGAGATTGACATTACTTATGGTGTCGCACTATGCAATTTGTGATATGGAAATGAAATATGTGGTTGATTAATGCTTAGTGTTATGGTGAGTTGGTCGGCTTGTATGTTGATTTGAATGAGGTTGGGGAAGGAAGAAACATGCATTTACTGCACATCACTCAAACAACCCTTGAGGCTCGTCACCCTAGCCATACTTTCATTTGGTATTTTGGCTCTGGTGGTTTTTGATGCTCCGCAATTTTTGGTTGTGAAGGAATATACAGTCTAACTCTATCCCTCGATAAAGCTCTTCCAGGTATGGTTCCTTATCTTTCCATCCATGATGGTTACTCTGCATTATGAATCAATTTTTGGCTCAAAATTGCTTGAGGTATGTGTTTTTCTTAAGTTGTTTTGGACTTTGTATTCATGTTGTGTCTGTGGGTTCTTCTTGTGAATATTCTAGACTGTTGACATCTTAAAAAAAGAAGAATGGTTATTCCTTGTTATGTGTAGTCTGTGCATGGGTTGATTGGTTAAATCACATAAATGCATGTTTGACCAACTTGGGGTTTTTGGTATGGTTATCCATGGAACTTATGATTATAGTTTATCAAGCTCTGAGTTCTGCTCATGGGTTTTACAACTAGTCTTGGTGTTAAGTTTTTCTACTCCTTTTCGTCTTTGTGGTTGATATGTTTTGATTCTCCGGGTTGCAATCTAAACTGTTAAGAGTTGGAGTGTTTCTTGTGATGTCTCAGACGAGCCCCGAGCTGTTATTTATCATGGCGTTTCCCTCATTATCGTTGTTGCTTAGAATCATTGCACATTCGGGCTTAATATCACTCAAAACTTTAATGGAATCTTTTTTTTATGCTTTTCTTGGCCACGATTTGTGCTCGGGCTTTTTTTTTACAATGTTATTGAGTGTTCACTTCTTCTCGTTCTTTGTTGGAGGTGACTAACTATCATTTTATAACCCTCATTGTCAAGAGTTTTTACATGTTACTTATTTGTGGTACATTTTTGAAGGAACGAGTTGTTTGTGTTTCGAGGACTTATTCCTTTGATTGAACTATCTGTTCTTACTCCCATTTATTGTGTTAAACCCTAATATAATATTGATATCGTTCAATCCAATCAAGGGTAAATACGCCTTCTTTTTTCTTGGTCTATTGGGCACGATTTGGTTTTGTTTCTTGATTGGGAAATTTTAAAAGGAAGTCTATACATGAAAAAATATGATAAGTTTGGGCTCAGAGTTGCATGTTAATTGTTGAATGTTGTTCGAATCAATATCTAGGTTGATTATATTTATTAAAAGAGACACCTGCGTGTGAGAGGAACAAAGGGATCAATTATGAATTCTAACTCTCAATTTATTGATTAAATGGGTTGGTTGTCATTGATGTCAACCCTTGAAGAAAGTCTGGTAGAGAATTATGGTAACACAAAGGTTTTGGTAATGGACCCAAGTTTGTTTGATGTATAATGGTATGACTTTTGATATATTTGCAGGTAAGACTATTCTAGATGGATAGTACATGTCATTCCATTTCTGGTGGTATGTGGAGCATCACATAACTCCTCACGGTTAAAGAGTTATGGCCATGTGAAGTTGGAGAACCCTCACGAGTCATCTAGAATCACCAAAAGGTCAAAGTAGTGAAATTTCTTGTAAATAAGAGATTATTTAAATAATAAAGTGAAGTGACAAAGTAAAAAATGATTATTTAAATAATAAAGTGAAGTGGCAAAGTCAAAGAGGAATATTTAAATAATAAAGTGAAGTGGCAAAGTCAAAGAGGATTATTTAAATAATAAAGTGAAGTGACAAAGTCAAGGAGGATTATTTAAATAATAAAGTAAATGGAGAAATTTCTAATTATGGAAAGTGGTTATAAGAAGGTTAACCCTAAAATGAGGAAAATTTGTTAAGTGGTCAAGTGGAAAATTGGGCAAAGTTGGACATAGGTGACTATGTGGACAAAGTGGCTATGTGGGCAAAGTGACCTAGAAGATGCTTCTAAGGAAGCTACTTGGAGAGTATAAATAAGAGGCAAGTCTCTCTCATTTTGAACACACTTGAGCATATTGAATATATATAGGTGACTAAGGTAACCAAAGGATATCTAAGCTGAATTTTAGAGGGAAGGTGAAGTAAAGAAGGAAAAAATTCAAGGGAGGATAAATTATTTTGATGATGCTTTCTAACATCCAAATTCAGTAAGAAAAAATGTGTTGGTTAGAGTATAGTCTGTAGTATTCTGTGTATATTTTTCAGATCCGTACAACAAATATTCCATGCGGGGCACACTCTAGAAGTTCTCTCTCTAGAATAAGTCAGAATTCAACAAGGTATGCCATTTTTTCTATAACTCCTTTTCTGAGAGGTTCCAAGTAGTGACACCTAGAGGAATTGCATAAAACACACTGAAGAACATTGTGCACTATTTTCAAATATTTATTCATTATATGTACATAGTTATGATTATTTCAAGTTAGGGTTGTTGACTAATCCAAAACTAGTCACGTGAGACTAAAGTAAAGTTTGATGAAAATGCTAGTCTCTTGTTGTTAAAGTTAAGGAAGGTTTGAAGGTATGTGATCATATACACTAGGTCTATTATAGATTTACAAATCATATTTGGATGATGAAATTGATGAGGGATTTTGGTTGAGGAACATGTTGGGTACATGGTTGAGACAAGTAGTTGATGAGTTGGCACATACATGAGGTGTATAGTTGATGATGTTGGTACATATTGATGATTCATAGTTGATGAGTAGTTGATACATGATTGGTACATACTTGGTACGTGGTTGGAGGCACTTTTTAGTAGTATTGTTGACACATCATTTATGGATGATGTAGCATATTTGTCTTGGTATATTATTAGAAGCACATATTGATATTGGTGATGATTATGAGTTGTTGTGGTATGCTTGGTTGATGCACATATTTGAGAGTTGTCTTGGTGATTGATCTTGGTGAGTAGATATGATTTGGTTGATAAGATTGATGAGACAAGTTGTTGTGAAAGTTTGTTTGGATAGGTTGTTGTGACCAATTATTTGTATAGGTTGGTGCATGTTTGATACACTTGTTTATGGTACAGATTGATTACAGGTTGTTTTGTACAGGTTGGTGCATGGATTGTGCACTTGTTTATGGTATAGGTTGATTACAGGTTGAGGTACAGTTTGATGCATGGTTTATGCATGGTTCAGGTTATTGGTACAGGTTGGCTGCAGGTCAGTGGTACAGGTTGGTATAGTTGTACATTGGTATATCGCACAGTGATAGTGTGACAATGGTTTCATCATTCTACTTCTACGTTAGGGAGGTTGGACGGGGCAAGAACAAGTGGCTATAACCACCTTCTGGTTGTAGCTAGAGGACATAGGGGGTTGTAGCCTCCTTCTGGTTGTAGCCAGAGAATTAGGGAGTTGGAGCTTCCCTCAGGTCATAGCCTAAGAAACTAGGGGGTTGGAGCGTCCTTCCAGTTGCAGCTGGAAAACAAAGGAAGTTGGTGCTTCCAATGGATGTAATTCCTAAGGACATATAAGAAAAATATTTTTGTGGTTTTATCCCACTTTGGATTTTCACATAAAACAATGGTGTACTGTGTATGTGTGTTATTGCACATTTGTTCATTGTTTATTTACTCTACAACTATTGGATGATAATTATACATTGATATAAGACTTGCATTTTATGGTGAAAAATGATTAAATTTCTCTATTACTGATTCACCCCCCTCTTAGTAATCAAACAATTTGTATCAAAGATGATTCCTTCAAGAAACAATTTAACCACTATAAGGAGATCATGTATTATTATGAGAATGGAGTACTAATGTTTAATGGTCAGAATGGTTTTAAGTACGAGATGTGGAGCATAAGGATGAAAGTATTTTTGCAGGCACAGGGACATTATATTTGGCTATCAGTTGTTACAAGATATGATAGTTCAAAAAGGGAAAAGACTGCAACCAAGAAGGAATTGAAGAGGAATAACAAAATAGCAACAGATTTCATTTGCAAAGGATTACCTAATCCGGTAAGAAAAAAGGTTGGTAAATGTTCATCAACAAAAGAACTTTGGGATAAGTTACATGAAATATATTCTTCACCCATCACATATTCAGAAAATGTCAAATAAGATGCAGATACAAATCAAGAAGAATTATGTTCACCATGTCAAGAAGATTCAGAAGATGAAGACTACATAATCACGAGAGGTATGTTGTTCTAATTTAATTTTGAAAAACGTGGACATCTTGAAATAGAATGCCATGAAGGAAATGAGACAGAAAAACTAATTGAAAAGGAAGACAATTATGAAGAAGAATTGATTAGTTCTTTAGATGAACTAAGAGAAGAAAACAATTCGCTGAAGAAATAATTGATGAAACAAAAGGAAAGTGTTCACATTTTTAAAGAAGCCCAACAAATCATCGAGAACTTAAGAACTCATCTAGAAGAAGCCAGAAAGATCGAAGAAAATCTTGAATATCAAAATCAGTGTTTGGAAACCAACATAGCAACACATAAGGAAGAAGAAGAAATGAGAGTGAAGATATTGACAGATCATATTAAGAAAATAACTAATGACCTAAACTAGCTTGAGGCAGAGTCTGGTCAAGAAGAGAAAAGACTTGAAGAAGAAATAATCACATTAAAAATTCATCTTAAAGAAGAAAAAAGAACAGAAGAAGTCATGAAGTCTCATATAATGAAGAAAGACGAAGAGGTTGAGAAGCTTTAAGAAAAAGTTGTCACGTTGAGAAGTAAAATCGTCAAGCTCAACAAGAACGTTGAAGAGACAAAAACATCCACATCAGTTATAGAGAATGAAGAGAAGAACTATAGGTTTCTATAAAAGAAGAACGAAGAAAATAGAAAGAGTTATGCAAAAGTACTCAAAGGAAGGAATCATGGTCAACCAGAATCTAATAAATCTATTGAAGAAACATATTCAAGAAGACCATCCATGTTCAAGCCACAACGAATCTTCAATCATGATCATGATTAGTCAAGGAAAAAATTCAAAAGGACTATGCCACAAAGAAGATCATTCACTCCTAGATATGCAAATTTATTTTATGGTCATTGTTTTTATTGTACTAACTTTGGACATAAGGTTGCAGATTGCAGGGATTATAAAAGAAATGTTGAAGCAAGAAGTGCCTATGTGGTCACGCGTAACATTGAGTGTTACAAATGTCATAACTATGAACACATAACCAGTGATTGTAGAAGCATGATCGATACTTCCATGAAAGAGAACAATGATATTAGATATAAGAAAGTATGGATAAGAAAACAAGAAGAATAGGTGAACAAAGACCACGTACCAGAGATCACAATATTGGTAATAAAACGAGATAAATAAAATTCTATAGAGAAAAGAAAGATGTCAGATACAGAAAGGTTTGGAAAATAACTGAAAGAAAGGAAGAACAGGTAAATAAGGAACAAGTTCAAGAGATTGTACTTTCAGGCATTGTAGTGAAAGATGAATCCACATACATAAATAAAGAAGTCAGAGCTCAGAGAGATAATGAATCTACCAATGAAGATGATGATGAATACACATTAGAGAAAGAATTGTTTTGAGCCATCTGACTTAGAGACTCCCAAGTAATATGAATATTAGATAGGGGGAGTCTATGCGATAGCTATGACAGACCAAAGAACCATCCTTCGAGAAGCTTGCAAGGTTTGAGAAGACAAATTCATAGTAGTCAGTTAGAAGAAGTACAATTTGGCAGATTAATCAAGACTTCATGATAGTATAGTGATAAATGGGTCAACATTCTAGAAAGTTGCGCAAGTAGAGTCTTGGATAGTATGGACAGAGATGGATTCGTAAGAACATTTAGTAGGGTTGGACATGTATATGACAGTGGAAATGAACATGAATTCATAGATTGGTTTAGAGAGTGGTTCAGAGACAAAGGAGCATTATCATAATGGATGATAATTACACAGGAAATGGCTCGAACAATGCTAATGGATTCCAAATCGAAAGATATTTTTTGGAAACATGTAGTGCATACAACAATTCACATTCAAAACAAAGTAATGATCAAAAACAACAATGACAAAACTCCCTACAAACTATGGAAAGGAAGCACAAAAAACAACCTCTACGTCAAGCCACAAATTTGCAAAGGATATGTAGAATGAATTTCAAATGACATTATTTGGAGAAATATCCTTCTTTTTGGGTATTCAGATATGTCAAAGAAACCAAGGAATTTTTATTTGTCAAACCAAGTATATCAAAGAAATGCTAAAGAGGTTCGGAATGGAAGATTGCAAACCAGTTATCACTCCCATGCAAACCAGTTACAGGTTGAGCAAATATGATGATTCAAAGTCTATAGATCAAAGGAAATACAAGTCAATGATTGGTATCCTACTATATGTGACAACATCCAGACCAGATGTAGTGTAGGAAATTGGACAGGTGGCACAATTTCAAGCAGAACCAAAGGACTCACATGTATTAGAAGTGAAGAGGATTTTCAGATATCTCATAGGAAAAAACGAGTTTGGATTATGGTATCCAAAAGGAAAGGATCTATCACTTATTTCCTACACTGTTGCATATTGGGAAGGTTGCATTGATGACCGACGAAGCACCAGTGGAGCAACGTTCTACTTGGGTGAGTGTTTAGTATCATGGCTAAGCAAGAAAAAATCATCAGTATATTTATCTACATCTGAGGCAGAGTATATTGTAGCAACAACATGTTGTACATAGGTTCTATGGATGAAACAGACTCTTACATATATATAGGTTGAGTGTGATGAGCCCATTCCAATCTATTGTGATAATACAAGCACCATCAGTATCTCAAAGAAACTGGTGATGCACTCCAAGACAAAGCACATTCCAATCAGGTATCACTTTCTACGGGAACAATTTGTAGAAAAGAACATCAAAGTTGAATATGTGAGCACAAAAGAACAAGTGGTAGACATCTTTACAAAATCGCTTCCACGGAAGCCTTTGAGTATCTTTTCCAGAGACTCGGAGTTATTTCTACTCCAAAATGAATGATTTTGAATACTTATCTTATATGTCTTATATGTACATGAGGAAGCACCATAAAGAGGAAAATTCAGGTTGGGAGATCAGACAAGTCAGTTAAGGGGAGCAACCCCGAATGGAAAGATACATTTTTCATTGATGACAAAGGGGGAGAGATTTATTAGATGCAGAGGACAGATGCATGGTTCCAGGGGGAGCATTGGTCACATAGATGCAAGCATGCTTCCAGAGGGAGCATGAGTGATATGATTTCATTATTGCATCAGAGTGTTTCCATCAATGCCAAAGGGGGATATTATTGATTAATTGGGCTAGTTGTCATTGATGTCAACCCTTGAAGAAAGTCTAGTAGCGAATTCCGGTAGCACAAATGTTTGGGTAATGGACCCAAGTTTGTTTTATATATAATGGTATGAGTTTTGATATATTTTTAGGTAAGACTATTCTAGATCGATAGTACATGTAATTCCATTTATAGTGGTATGTGGAACATCATGTAACTCCTCACGGTTAGAGAGTTATGTCCATGTGAAGTTGGAGAACCCTCATGAGTCATCTAGAATTTGCAAAATGTCAAAGTAGTCAAAGTGCTTGCAAAGAAGAGATTATTTAAATAATAAAGTGAAGTGACAAAGTCAAAAAGGAGTATTTAAATAATAAAGTGAAGTGACAAAGTCAAAGAGGATTATTTAAATAATAAAGTGAAGTGACAAAGTCAAAGATGATTATTTAAATAATAAAGTGAAGTGACAAAGTCAAGGAGGATTATTTAAATAATAAAGTAAATGGAGAAATTTCTAATTATGGAAAGTCGTTATAAGAAGGTTAACCCTAAAATGAGGAAAATGGGTTAAGTGGTCAAGTGGCTATTGGATACATGGACAAGTGGTAAATTGGGCAAAGTTGGATGTAGGTGACTATGTGGAAAAAATGACCTAGAAGATGCTTCTAAGGAAGCTACTTAGAGAGTATAAATAAGAGACAAGGCTCTCTCATTTTGAACACACTTGAGCATATTGAATATCTATAGGTGACTGAGGTAAACAAAGGATATCTAAGCCGAATTTCATAGGGAAGGTGAAGTAAAGAAGGCCGAAATTCAAGGGAGGACAAATTAATTTGATGATGCTTTCTAAGATCCAAATTCACTACAACAAAATGTGTTGGTTAGAGTACAGTCTGCAGTATTCTATTTACAGTTTTCAGATCCATACAACAAATATTCTGTGCGGGGCACAATCTACAAGTTCGCTCTCTAGAATAAGCCAAAATTCAACAAGGTATGCCACTTTTGCTATAACTCCTTTTCCAAGAGGTTCCAAGTAGTTACACCTGGATGAATTGCATAAAACACACTGAAGAACATTGTGTACTATTTTCAAATATTTATTCATTACATGTACATAGTTATGATTATTTCAAGTTAGGGTTATTGACTAATCCAAAACTAGTCATGTGAGACTAAAGTAAAGTTTGATTAAAATGCTATTCTCTTGTTGTTAAAGTTAAGGAAGGTTTGCAAGTATGTGATCATATACACCAGGTCTATTACAGAGTTACAAATCATATTTGGATGATGAAATTGATGAGGGATTTTGGTTGAGGCACATGTTGAGTACATGGTTGAGACAAGTAGTTGATGCGTTGGCACATACATGAGGTGTATAGTTGATGATTTTGGTAAATATTGATGAGTCATAGTTGATGAGTAGTTGATACATGATTGGTACATACTTGGTACATGGTTGGAGGCACTTGTTAGTAGTATTGTTGACACATGATTTATGGATGATGTAGCATATTTGTCTTGGTATATTATTAGAAGCACATATTGATCTTGGTGATGATTATGAGTTGTTGTGTTATGCTTGGTTGATGCACATATTTGAGAGTTGTCTTGGTAATTGATATTGGTGAGTAGACGGTTTAGAGGGTGGTTTTAAAAGTGAATTTTGATTTAATTATGGAGCTCTGAACAAAGTTATGTTTGATTGTTTGATTTAATTTATTTTTATATGAACAATATCCATATTTTATTCCCTCTCATGCTACCACTTTTCGTTCATTATACCCCCCTCATGATCCCAATATCATTTTTTTTCATCCATGTTCTGTAAAATGAATTAAAAAGGGTCAGTGAATAACGACAAAAGATATGACACAACGATGGGTGGCAAATGATATTTTTGGTTTTTATTTACATAATCAAGTATTTATTGAATTGTTGAGAAATACTCGTGTATTTACCCTTTCCCATTATCTCACTTTTTCTCTCATTACACTCCCTCCAGATGTCCCATGAACCCTACCACCCCCTTGATCACTTGGAAATTATTAAATGATTTCTTATGGATGGATTTGCATGGGTCTTGTGTCAATTCCTGAGCCAAATTTTGTTTCATGCAAGAATAATGTCATGTATGGTCTGTTAAGGGCTAGTTACTGATGAATTGTTGCATACAGGATGAGTTTCTTCAGAAGGAGAATCCATGGAAGAGATAATCAAGGAAGAGGTAACTAGAAAAAAGGGCCTAGATGACATATATTCTCCATTCATTTTGATGTTGACCCACAAAAATTGAACCAGTTGTTCCAATATGGGTTCTTTAATTGGATCAGGTAAGGAATAGTACAACCTCGACCAGAGAGACCTCCCTTCTAGCCTCAAAAAATCCCTAGTATTTATGTGCCTCCTCATGTGTCCTTGAAACCAGAGGTCCCTACAAATTACGAGTGGAAAGAGATTGTCAATCTGACTGTCTCTCACCATCGCGGCTGGCCCAATTTTTAATTACCTCCTCCACAACCTGTAAATCCTAACGCTCAGATTTCCCCTATGCATTCACTTGTTCAATCCTCACATGCTAGAAAAAGACTTAAAACCGATGTTCCCCATGTGCAAGATAAAGGTGAAGTTGTTGCCTCCCCTTCCTCTCCTTCAAATGAATCTTAAAAATTTGTATCCTCCCATATGCATATGAAGGATGATTGTTCCCATGTTATTAGTGAGATAGGACCTCAAGGTTCAAATCAACTAGAGGCTACTTCTGAAAAGTCAAAGGGGGACAATAGTGATAAAATAAATATTTCCTCTCAGAGTGGCAAACATGGCTTTCAATTTATGTGTTTTATGATTGAGTTGATGAAGACAGTGTTCAGCAGAAAGTTTTTGACAACAAGCTATTTTTTTGGATAATCTGGATATTTACATATTTTTGGATATGATTTGAATTATTTCTGACATTTAAATATTCAAATTTTGAAGGTATTTAAGGGAGTTACAAGGTGGCATGTGATTAAATGATTATCCAATTGTGTTTTATTTTATAATTTGAAAAGAATACAAGAAGGGAGTCACAAGGGGTCCCACCTACCTAGTTATTATTAAATAAAGACCCTGAACTATTATTATTATTATTATTTCTCCTAAACTAAATTAGTGTAGAAATTTCGATACACTTAATGTATTCCTGCGATTCTCCCGATCTAAAAATTTACGTCACTTTTAAATACATAATCACTTCTACTATTATTCTTGCGGAAAATTAAACCACGATCACAACCACAATCACAAAGTGAAATATCAATAACACATAACACATAAGTTTTATCGGGAAAGCATAAAGCTAAAAACCCCACTATCATATATTATGTATATCATGAATCATGAAACAATCTCATAAAAAACTCTAATCCAAGAGCTATCAGTACAATACAATCATCTCACACTGTCATACACAAATCAACAAATACATGTGCCAATTCCTGTGTCCAGACAACTTGCCTCCTCTGCACAATTTCTGCAATTCAAATTCTCACAATGAATTATTAACGAATTGCCTAGTTTGCACATGCTCATAAGCATATCCACTGCATGTATGATCAAATCACAAATGATAGCCAAACTGTCCCTTTCACCTGTTATCTCAACTGGGTCTCCACTGGATCTGACATGCATGTAGTTAATTGTGGTGAATCTTCAGTTGCATGTGAGGTCACTGATTAACTGAACTCTCACTAGTGCATGTTTAGTTACAACTAGTACAACTGATCTTAACTCACTTAACTACACTTATAATTCTG
>SNQJ01S0001053.1:23800-46663 GCA_010110895.2 Picea sitchensis
TAATTATAGGATGTCATTGCCTATATGAGTGAAGATCACTCACTCATTGATAAGATCATAATATACATTGATTCTCATTCTTCATTGTGTATCTCTCTTCCTTTTCTTGATAAGCTTTGTTTGTGTATGCTTTAGCTAGGTCTCATGTGTAGGTTTCCATGAAACACTGACAAGTGGGCTCTGTGGAGATCTTCAAACATCAATCCTCCAAAGAATGTGAGGTTATTGGTTCTTTCTTCTATTGTAAATCAATTATGTCCCTACGCATTTCTTCACCTTCATCAAGAGTCCAAGTAGGACCGTTTGGAGGCTTATTTGGTGTAGAAGTTCTCTTTTTTGGTAGCATGTTGGCCTAGTACCACTTTTAAATCTTGATTTCAAGGTGGTTCTACTAGACTATCTTTCTTTTGTTGTATCGCCAAAATTTTGGCCCTTCTGGGTATGAAAATTTATTTTTTGTAGTTCTCTGATATTTCTTCTCTACAATGCCATGGGTCTGATCAAAATTGGATTGTCAAGTGTAAGTTATGGTAACTTCCCCACAACTTGCTGATTTTTTTACCTTCCAAGAGAGAGTACTTGTAAAGCGTGCCCAGATCACAATATCTGATATTTGATTCTGAAACTTGTACCAAAAATAGTACAGACTTTCCATTGTCTAATGCAACTGGTCTCACTTAATTTGGATACTCATTGAAGAATATATCATTGTTTTACCCAGAAGACCTATTTGATACTAGTTAATATGACTAGTCAGACACCCTATCTTGCACAGGGTGTATCTACAAAAGTAGGATGACCCAAAATTTGAAATTTTTATCACAGCTACCTTGATCATTTATATGAATATCATATGGATTTCAAGGTCTGAAACATTACAAAAAAAAATTCATAGTGAAAATTTCATGATGACTAAATTCAAGATGATTCCAGAACCCTATCTTACACAGGCTATATCTTCGAAAGTATAAGGCCTCAGGAGCTGAAATTTGAACCCAACGTACCTTGATCCATCTACTAAATATCCTCCAAGGGGTTCCTTCTGAAATGTTATATAAAAAAATTTATAGCAGAAATTCCAAGGTGTCTCAGAAGTAGCAGTGAAACCCTAAGACCTTGACCTCTAATACCAAATGTTAAGAACCAAATATCAAGATAGCATAGAAAAACCTCAGAATAAGTACTCAACGCCTTGAGAAAGAGAGAATTTCATATAATAAGTCTCTTTAAGGGGGAAAGCTCCTTATACACACATAAATTTTCAAATACAAGATGATTCCAAATGAAAAGGTCTCCTTGGTATATATAGGAGACTAGCAGGTACAATTAAAACTAATGAACCCAAGCCAACATAAATAAAATAACATTACTAATGTGATAGGCCCCAATTAAGGGGTAATGTGACACTATTTAGGGCTTAACATATTCAAGGTAATTGGGATCCATATGGACCTTCCTAGAAGCATATGAGAGTCACAAAAACGCAAATCAGTGCACAATTGCTCGTATACTTGTGGAGGTTGATCTTTGAGAAGGATTGGTGATTAAAATCTCATCGGAAGTTTGGGGAAAATCCCATTGTCAGTCTATTGACTATGTAGGAGTCCCCTTTCAGTGTGTGATATGCCACTCCTATGTCCTTATTATAGGAGACTACAAGCTTAAATTTACCAAAAAAATATGGAAGAGGAAGGACCCCATTATAGATTCATTAACCCCAAGGAACTCATTTTCCCCGCGGAAGGCAATCATGACAAATCCAACAATCCCTGAGAAAAAGGAGGATAAGTAGGTATTGAAATCATTCGAGGCCCAAAGCTCAAGACTCAAAATCCTACATTAGACACTAGAATGAGTGCCATTAGCTAAGGATGAGTCTAGTTCACCAGCAATAAAGCCACAACCATTTATCTATCTAAGTAAGCTATTATCAGGCTCTAAGTGTCGAATTTTTTTTTTTGAATCATGAATTTTATATAAATATTATTTACAATGTTTATATGTTTTATCTAACTTTATGGTAAATTATTAAAACATATAAACTATATAAATATTAATTATGAAATAAATATTAACTACAATGTTAATATGTTTTATAAATTTATGTTAAATCTATTTTAATAAATTGACTTTTATCTTAAATTGATAAAAAAAAAATATTAAATAAGAAATTTACAAACTTAAGATAAAAGCCAACTCTTTCCCTACTTTTTTACCTAAATAATAATTATGACATAAATATTTATAACAATTATATAAATATAAACTACAATGTTGATGAATGTTGATGTTGATATGTAAACACTAATTATAACATAAATATTAATCACAAACTTAAGATAAAAGCCAACTCTTTCCCTACTTTTTCACCTAAATAATAATTATGACATAAATATTTATAACAATTATATAAATATAAACTACAATGTTGATGAATGTTGATGTTCATATGTAAACACTAATTATAACATAAATATTAATCACAATTATATAAATATTAACTACATGTTGATGTTGATATGTAAATACTAATTACGATATACATATTAATCACNAAATATAAACTACAATGTTGATGAATGTTGATGTTCATATGTAAACACTAATTATAACATAAATATTAATCACAATTATATAAATATTAACTACATGTTGATGTTGATATGTAAATACTAATTACGATATACATATTAATCACGATTAACTCATTCCCCACTTTTTATTAGATTGTGCACATATAAATATTAGCTATGTTCATATGTTTTATCTAACTTATATTATAGATTGCGTACTCTATATAAATATTAATTATATTATAATGTTGATATTTTTGGGTAATTTTATATTGAAATAATTGTGAATGAGTGGTTAATTGTAATGTTAATATTTTGTGTAATTTTATATTAAATTAATTTGAATGAGTTGTTTTTATATTAAAGTGGTAAAATTATTATTAAATAAAAAATATATTAAAAAAATATCTATTTAAAATAAAAGTCAAAAGTCAAATGTATTGAGGAATTTATCAATTTAAGATAAAAGTTAATTTATATAAAATTAATTGATTTTTTTTAAGAAAACTCGAGAAACTTTTTATCAAAAAAGTTTTGCAAGAAAAACTTGTAGAGGGAGAAAACTTACAGACCCAAAAAAAACAGCTTTTGCAAAAATGGCAAAARCAGGCTGATAACTATATAAGCAGTTCARAGAGTTTATGTCTAGCTAAGACTTATACAAAATTGAAAACTTGCTCCCATGATATAGTCTGTAGAAAATTCCTAATAACAAAATACAGAAACATATCATCTTGAGATAGATTAGCTAGGAGATTCTTTCATGTTTGTCTCATCTTTTTTTTGCGTCGGTGGCGAATTCATGTCTGGGATGGGTTGTTTGGGGCATGGAGATGAAGTCGCATCTAAAATGACTGTAATTGAGCAAGTTGGAGACTGAGGACTTGGTCTGTATCACATTTCTTCAACCTCTGACTTGATGGTTGTGCATTCATCCTGAAGTTGTTGCTTTCCCTGTCGTTGCTCCGCCAAAATCTCCAATATTGTGAGCACCCAGGCAGATAAACCATGAATTTGGGTTTMTAAAGCTTGAATGGAGTGGACCAACTCTACATGCTCATCCTTCGGTGGCTCTCTCCTCTAATGCTTGGCGCTTTCTCTTYGCTTAGCCATGACTCGGTGCCTTTCTGTAACAKCTACACAGTTCAATTCAGGGGCGTCCACCAACAAACCTTGAGTCAGTTTCAAATTCTTCAATTTCTCTACGTCTTTCCATGTAGCTGCCCAAATAATTAAGCTTAYAATTTCCTTCCATCATGTGAGAGTTAACAGCCATGCAGGGCCAGGATCTATGCCCGTCAAATCCATTCAACTTGAAATGTTCTCACATRTAGAAATCAACTAACGAGGATGGGATGTACCATCATTATCATAAGTGGGTGATATCAAAATGAACTGGGATGGCGTGAATACCCTGAGGGATACTACAGGAGCCATAAATCTAGGACAAAATAAGTCTATGGGAGCTAGTCAAATTTAAACTAAAGAAGATTCAGCGCATGCGTAATAGGTAATGGAGGTCTCGGCACTTTTTTTCGGACGAGGAGAGGAAGAAGTACATAGTGAGGCATCTGCATGTGGAGGACAGGGGCCCCAACGTGGCATAATGTCGCATCTGTGTGGAAAGATCACAGGAGTTAATTTCAAAGTTGTTGAGTATTTGCCAACCTTCAAACAAGCACCTCGAGGATATCCATGTATAGATACTTTTATGGAGCCTCCATTATGAAAGATGATAGGAACCTTGAGCATTTTCATGGAACTTGATTCACAGAGAGGAGGTCATTGACCCTAAGAGATTCGATAGGGTCTCTTATTGCCAAGTTTGTGATCYAGATTTATGAGCGGAACGAAATGAAACCACAGATTTATAATATTAACTTAGAGACATAGTGAACAATAACAAAGATACAGTAAAACTCGACTTCTATTAAATAAGAAATGTGCTTAAAAATGTAAAATGCAGACTRATAACAAGCTTGCTAGAATGTTGGCAGCTTATCTCTGAGAAGAGATGTGRCGGCTACGCTCATTCACAAGAAGAAGAGTACAATGAGGCTTTGAAGGCCKTTTTACAATAAACATGAATTCCAAAACCCTATACATCCAAAAACCTGACCCTAGGAGATGAAGCGCCAAAAGTCATGTGGGCCCTGTTGGGGTAAGTTAGTACATCAACTTCCCGGGGTCACAAATTTTGCATACGATCTATGTTTATGATGCACGATAGCTCATTGGAAAGGTATTAACGAGGAGCTTCATTTAGGGGGCTCAATTAGACCCTTTGACCATCATTAATGTGCCCGATCGTGAAAAAAATGTCGTTTAGGCCCTCAAAATGACCCCAAAAGTTTAGGACTCGAAAAACTGCTAAAAATAGTAAGTTGCCAAAAAAACTATTTTGAGCCAGTTGGAAATGGTGGGTGGCTACCGAGATCCTCCTGGATCAATCCTCCCCCCTTAGGAAGAAATGGTATCCATTGCGTTGAGTGCCCCCATCAGATGAGGAAATTTCTATTGAATTCGGCCCCGGGTGAGCCACTTGCCTTGGTGCAGGAGTTGCCCTGCTTTGACAACCTGATAAAGATGGATTCTCTGCTGGCGAGTGCCCTTGACCTGTGTGTCCACAATATGATCAGTGGATGCATGTTCCATGCAATCAGGGTTGAGCTCTATTGGTGTCAATTGTTCTGTTATCTCCGAGGTGTCCAATAATAATGGAAAATAAGGTCAAAGGAGGTCCACATTGAACATTGGGTGCAAGCCAAGGAAGGGGGTAAGGTGGAGCTCGAAAAAATTGTCACCCACAGCCTTGGTGATGGTGTAAGGTCCATAACAGAGTGGATGATGCTTTCGATGAGGCCCTATAAGGCGTTCTTTCTGCAAGTACAACCAAACTTTGTCTCCCACCTAAAACTGGTGTGGCACCCGATGTTGATCGTGGCGTTGTTTGTACTTGGCATTGGACTTATGTAAAATATCATGAACCTGTTGGAGGATGTGTTAGATCCGCTCAATAAAATAGGTGGTTTTGTCAGCTTCAGTTGGATCATGCGAGGAGTCTACTTGGGTGGTTGCAAGGGGTAGTGCAACATCCATGGGACCCCATGATTGAAATCCAAACCCAACTGAAAGGGGTTGTGGAAGGTTGAGCTATATATGGATTTGTTGTAGGTGTGTTGAACATAGGGAAGACTCTCATCCCAGGTGCGGGGGTGCTTGGAATTGTACATGCACAGGATGTGCACGATCATTCAGTTTACGACCTCAGTTTGGCCATTCGTCTGGGGGTGGAAGGCAGTGGACTTGGTGAGCTTGGTGTCAAGTAATGACCAGAGGCTCGACTAGAATGTGTTGAGGAACCGACTGTCTCAATATGAGATAATGGTTTGTGGGATCCCAAAGTGTACCCACACTCTTTCAAAGAATACCTTGGCAGTGGCCTCCACTGTGATGCTCTTCTTGCAGGCGACCAGAATCACCATCTTGGAAAATCGATCAACAACCACAAAAACAAATTCATTTCCCCATTTGGTCGATGGAAGGCATGAAATGTCATACATTGAGATGGATTATCAGGGCCTATTAGGAGTAGGTAGAGGAGTGTACAAGCCTTGTTTCTTAGTGGTCGGTTTGGCAATAACGCAGGCAGTGCAAGACCGGATATGCTTCCTGACATCCTGTTGGAGTTTCGGCCAGTAGAAATGTCGTTGTAGCACTGCCACTATCGTTTCCACGCTGAAGTGTCCTGCCACCCGATCGTAGTGGGATTCCCAAATCAACTTCGCTCGCTCGCTTGATGGAACACAAAGATGGCCCAGATGGTAAGCAACATGTCATGAAGATGGAAATTAGTGACAGTTGTGTTTGTGCCCAACATCTAGTAGGTGTTAGCGAAGTCGGGATCTGTCTCATTGAGATGGGGCCATCCGGAGGTATCGTGGCTGCAAGCGTCTAGCAATGTGGTGAGTGTCGCGACTAGAGGTCAGCTGAGGAAATCAATGACTTGGTTGGTACATCATATTTTATACTTTATGTTGAGGTGGAACTGTTGCAAATATGTGAACCATTTATGATGGCGGTCATTATGCAATTTTCCTTGTGTCTGCATGAACTGTAGTGGCTTAGGATCAGTGTGGATGGTTGTCTCCTTCCCGAGAATGTAATGCCTCCACTAGCGGAAGGCTTGCACAATGGAGTACATTTATTTTTCATAATTAGGGTACTTACAGATGACATCTAATAGTGTCTCACTATGATAAGCCACGAGGTGGTCGTGCTGAGTGAGGACTCCGCCCACAACATAGTCTAAAGCATTTGTCTCGATCTCAAAGGGATATTGCAGGTTAGGTAATGAAAACATTGGGGCTGAGCATAAGTGTTGCTTCAGATCATGAAACTCTTTATGTTGGGACATGCCCCACACACGTTTTTCCTTACCACCACCCCTAGTTATTTCGCTGGGACCCATGCAATATGGGAGAATCCCAACACGAACCTGCGATAGAAATTGGCAAGGCCTAAGAAGCTTCGAACTAAGTGAGCATGGTTGGGGCTGGCCAGTCACGGATGACTTGGATGTTGGTTGGATAAACATGCACACCATGCACATCAACAATGTAGCCTAGGTACTAGACCTTGTCCATGCCGAAGGAGCATTTCTCCAAGTTGGCATATAGCTTGTGCTATTGCAAAGTGTGCATAACCTATTGAATATATTGCAAGTGTTATGCCCAAGTCTTGTTGTAGATGAGGATGTCATCCAGATAAAAGACCACAAAATAATTGGTAAAAGGCCGCAAGATATCGTCCATCATCCTCATGAAATTTGTCAGGGCATTTGTCAAACCAAAGGGCATGACCAACCATTCAAAAACACCTTCTTTTGACTTGAAGGAAGTTTCCATACATATGTCTATTCTATTTGGACTTGATGGTAGCCAGACTTCAAATCAATGTTAATGAAGTATTTGTCCCGCTTAAGTTGATCAAGGAGATCATTGATTCGGGGAATCGAGTACTGGTTTCTGACTGTGATTTTATTTAGGGCTCGGTAATCAATGCAGAGTCGTCAGGTCTCATCTTTCTTCTGCACTAGCATGATTGGGCTTCCATAATGTGGTGAGATGGGTCGGATGTGCCCCTTGTGGAGTAGTTATTGGATCTGACACTTGATCTCCTCATTTTCTAGCAGAGAGCGACGATAGACTCGCCCATTAGGTAGCGATGCGTCGGGGGTCAGATCGATGGGATGCTTGACCTGACAATGCAGAAGTACCCCAGTAGGTGATGAGAAGATGTCTTTGTATTCTTCCACAACCTTATCCACTTGCTTCTACTGCGTGGAGAGGTCGGTCACGAAGGCCATGGATGTGGTTGCAACCTTTCGCTCACTCTGAGAGCGAATCACGAAGAAGACAAACTTCTCGATATGAGAAATGACCTTCTTGCATCGCTTGGCAGAGATCAAGGAAATAGCACTAGGTGGGACTACCTCGGGTATCCTGTACAATTTCCTGCTCAAAGTAATAATAACATTGTCGGGCCTAGACTCATATACAACATGACATTTCCATAAATAAGGTTGGCCCAAAAGAACATCACAAACTTCAGAGGGAGCAACATAACACAATACCTCATCTTTGAATGGCTTGATGCCGTACGACAAGCGACACTGTTGGATGACGCGAAAATCACTTACTTGACGGAGACATCTGATGTTGTAGGATTATTGGTGCAGCGTTGTTGGTAGGGCTAGTCATCTGATGACCTTTGTAGAGATTAGGTTCTTCTGGATAGTTCTATCAACGATGAAGTGCATCGGAGTGCCTTTCACCCACATCTGTGAATGAAAGAGGCTCTCACCTTCCTCTGGTTCATTAGGTTCATCAGGTTGGATCTTAGTGGTAGCAACGGTGGAACTGGGTTCTGCGTCAATGATCTATCTCCCCTTTTCTAGTTCCGACTTTGAGTCATAACCCTCATTTGATTCAGAGGATTTTACCTCAGCCACCAATGATTTCTTTGAGTGGCAATCAACATTGTTATGCCAGGGGCTCTCATGGAAATCGCACCATTTCCCGGTATCTTTCTTCGTATTCCCATTGTCCTTATTTTCTTGTGGCTTGGACTAGTTGTCCTAAGGTTGCCCATATTTTCTCTATCCTTTGTTATGTGGGTTTGGATTCCCTTGCCCTACTTCTTCTGTGAGGGGTTCTCAAACCCAAACTGTCGCATCTTTTGTTTAAGCTTATGCTCGATTTTTACGACATATTGATAGGTCGTGCCCAAGGATGAGATTTCCAAAAACTCCATTTCTTTTTGGATGTATCTATACAAACCGTCGCAGTACTTGAGCACCAAATGTCACTCAAAATATTTGATACCCAGCTTGGTGCACAAGGTATGGAAGACATTGGTGAACTCTGGCACTATTTGATCTCTTTCGTATCGCAGTGTGGTCCATCTTGTATACAAGTTGTCATAACTTCAAACAGGGTAGTATTATTCCTTAATAGCATCCTTGAAGGAACCCCAAGTGGGTGCAACTGCAAATAATGTTGATCCATGTATTTCCTTTTGCTCAGAGAAAGTATTCCACCAATATTTGACACGGGGGACGGCCTTGAGGAGCGCAAATGTAATATTTTCTCTATCGAAAAAGTTGTGGACAGAAAAATACCCTTCTAGAAGGTTTAGCCATTTATCTATGACATCCGCATCTATTTGACCTTCAAATATAGGAATATCAAAATTGTTTTGGACCTTGAAAAGGGTGGCACCTCTGCTTGAGGTGGATGTGTCGCTTGTCGGCAGTCGTCGAAGGATTTGTGCAAATTTGTCCATCGTCTCGTTCCTTTGTCGCTCAATAGATTCCTCAAGCAACATTTTGAAAGGATCTCATTTCCCATCATCTTTATTTTTTCCTACCATAGATGGTTTCTTGGGCGTGCGAGAGCACTTGTCCTCAAGAGAAACAAGCTCGAGACCCAACTCTCTATACCCTGACTAGCTCGGGGACATGCATTAAAAAAATGACAAGGATCAAACCACTCTGATACCACTGATCGAAATTTATGAGTGGAACGAAATGAAACCACAAATTTATAATATTAACACAGAGACATGGTGAACAATAACGAAGATACAGTAAAAATTGACTTCTATTAAATAAGAAATATGTTGAAAAATGTAAAATGCAGATTGAAAACAAGCTTGCTAGAATGGTGGCAGCTTATCTCTGAGAAGAAATGTGACGACTACGCTCATTTGCAACAAGATGATTATAATGAGGCTCTAAAGACATTTTTATAATAAACGTGAATTTCAAAACCCTGGACATCCAACAACCTAACCCTAAGAGATGAAGCACCAAAAGTCATGTGGGCCCCATTGGGGTAAGTTAGTACATCAACTTCTCGGGGTCGTAAATTTTGCATACGATCTTCGTTTAGGGCACATGATAGCTCGTTGGAAAGGTAATAACGAGGAGCTTCATATATGGGGCTTAACCAAAACATTCAATTGTCATTGAGGTGCCCGGTCATGAAAAAACGTCGTTTAGGCCCTCAAAATGGGCTCGGAAGTTTGGGACCCGAAAAATTGCTAAGTAAGTTGCCAAAAAAACGTTTTGCGCCAGTTGGAAAAGGTGGGTGGCCACCAAGATCATCCTGGATCAGTTTTTTTGTCTATTAACCATTGAATTATTGTGACAAAGGTTATGTTTAGGCATAACAATGTGAAATGCTTCAAGCTCATGGTGGATTCTCCTGAATATTTTTGCCAGCTTCATGTCTTTGGGTAATGTCTTCTTTCTCACTTGATCAATAACAATTTTCGAGTCCCCGAGGATTGACAGGGAATATATGCCTTGTTGACAGGTCAATTGTAATCCTTGTAGTAGAGTGTATGCCTCTGCATGATTATGAGTATCATGGCTTATATTCTAGGAGAATAGAATCTTAATAGGTCATCATGGGGAGAAGATAACCCCACCCCCTCCTACCACCCAAAAAAATAATTTAACATAAAGTAACACAAAACATATCAACATTGTAGTTAATATCTTAAATTGGCAATTTCTTAACACATACCCTATTTAATAATAAATTTACACATTGAAAATAAAAACAATTCATCCAAAATTAATTTAATATAAAGTTATATAAAACATATCGACATTGTAGATAATATTTATATAGTTTATATGTTTTAATAATTTAACATTGTAGTTATTTTTTATTAAATATATAAAACAATTTAAATAAAATATTAGTTATATATTTTTTTGTTTTAGATTGGTTAGTAGATTATTATTCATTTGAGTTTAGTTGTTTTTTATTTTTTGTGAATTCCTGAGCTATTCCATTAAAAATACAGTAATAGTACAATCAAGATAATAGAGCTGAACTGAGAAAGAGACGTCCAGAAAGAAAGACGTAGATTTCTAGAGTCTAAGCCTGCCCTCACTGGGAAACTAGGAAATCAAAACTTGGAAAAAACATGTCTGCCCATAGAGGGAAACTAGGCTCTTAAAAGAAACTTCATGTCTTAGCAATGTTTGACCCATCATAAGAGAAACTAGGACTAAACAAAAGTAGGAAACTTGAAAACAGACAAGAGCAAGAGAATTAAGGATGAAAACCTCTAAGGGGGATTTCTTCAATCACTGGGCACCCAGAAAAGTCGTTGTCGTCACCGCTGGAGGAACTGGTGGAGCTGAATTTTGCCTCCATGGTTGGCAGTCATGTACATTTGATGGAGGACATCGAAGGAAAGTCACCACGTAGGAATTTTTGCATGGGGGGGGGGATTCTGGGCTTCGCTCGTTTGAGCCAGTTGCTTGACCGGTTGTGCTTATGTTGTCTACTTGCAAATGATGTCTGAAGGCGCCAAGTTGTCATGATGGACATCCAAGGACAGAGCGTGGGTTCTATGAGACCGGGGTGAGTTGGAGAGACTCTGAATGAACACACCAGGAAGACTGAGAAGGGCACGAACCAACAAATTTTTTATAATCCAATAGCTTCTTTGGTGCCACTGGGTGCGTTGGGTTGTCGGGTGGTAGTTGGTCATCTCCTCCTCCCATTCATCCAGCATTTTCCAAATGGAGCATGGGACCAAGTGCTCATAACCTTCCTGACTGACGACAATGGACTGAGAATGAGTGCTTGTCGCTCTACCTCCCCAACCACCTCTCCCTAGGCGAGGAGTTTCATGCATACGTCTAGGAATATCAAGAATCTAGAACACTATGTGGAGAGTATTAGGAGAGGGCCATGACGCCATGCTAAGCTTGTATATGTTTTTGCGGGACCGGATCGAAAACAGGAGAAGATCGACGGATAATTTCAGAGAGGAGCTATCAGGTGAGCTCTGAGCGCAAAGAGAATGTTCTTCGAGCAGGAGCGGGAGCCAAGGGAATAGCGAAATGAGCCAAAAGTGGATGTTCCTCGAGTTGACAAGGGAAGAACTATGGTCAATCAATTCCCGCACCATTTGTAGATCCACACTTGGCACCATAGTACTTGAGAACATTTGGAGCATGAGAGAAAAGTCTCGTGAAGTTAATAACCAGAGCCTCGAGAAGAACCCGGATTTAATTTGCATGGAGGATGGAAGGGGCGGGAGCCAGGTGTCCATCGTTATGTGTGTTGTAGGTGATGTTAGTGGGATCCAGGTGGTCCACATTGTCATCTGCATCTAGGGTATTTGAGTTTATTTTTTAAGTATGAAAGACCATCTTGATTTTCTAAAACTTGTTGTTTGTCTAGATATCTTCCAATGGAGTATCGTTATTAGGCGATAGAAAAGAATTTGTTGCAACATAGTTGTAGAAAGGTTTTTGTTGAACATACTCTACAACTCAAACAAACAAATGATCTATACATTATCACTAGCTTAACTAAGGTTATCATGCTCTAGTGTTGAGTTACAACATATTTTAACCTGCTTCAAAATACAAAATCTTTATTTTAAACTATATATAATTATAAAATATATAAAACAACTTACTGTAGGGCACCTAAAGAGTAAGAGTAAGTAACCTAATTTATAAATGGAGAACCCTACCAAGAAGAAGTCATATAACATACCTTATTTATAGGAAATTGTGTTGTAGCACTTGAAACATATATACTCTCAAAATACATGAAATATTGACAATTTATACATGGGATAACACAACAACCTACTTATCAGGTTTTTTCCCGTACAAATTAATTACATTGTTTGAGACTATGTCATTTTTCTATGATACTTGTTATAGCGCAAGTTGTAGGTTGAGAAAATCTAGACCCAACCACGAAACAAGTGCTACAACTTGGGAATCCTACACCCAATGTCACCTCAATGTAGGTCTCGCACTTCAAGGGTGATTAGGTCACTCTAGGGAGGCGATCCTAGTGACCCTAAGGGGATTGAGATGGAGGTAGAGGGAAATGGATGTGAAACCCCTAGAGGTCAATTCTAAGTCGAATAAAGGGTAGGGAAAGATGTCTTGCAAGTCAAGTAATTGTTGCCCCACATGTATAATACTTATTTGGATGATTGTACATGCCCGAGACACAAGAAAATACACATTGCAGTGATAGATGTTAGTTGGATAAGAAATTTAAGCTTTTTGTCCCTAATATGCAGTAGTATATATCAATTTATACCAGCAAATAAAACATCTAAAATCATCATATAAGGATCTAGACTAGGTAGGTAAATCAACATCAAACCTAGCAATGAACATAGGCTGGAAAAAGGCACTTAAGAAGCTAGATAAGATGGTTGTTGTAAACACGTGTATTCTGCAGAAAATTTCAGCCTTATGGCTGTAGCATTCAATGGCATGCAGCAGCAAAATCAACCATGAAAAGCTGCCAAGAACTAGCCCAAAAGATGCGCCCTAGTTAGTAAAGTTAGTGTACAAAATTTAAGAGTTAGTCTAGGTTTACTTTAGGAGTTATGAGAGTGTTAATAGCTAGGGTTATGCAGCCCTAATGGTTGTAGGTTAAAGTTTGTAACAGCAATTAGAGTGTTGGGAGAGAGGGGACACCCTAGTGGGGTAAAACTCCTCTCAATGAGGCAAATCAACTTCAAGCAAGGGAACTTTCAAAAGGTCAAAAATTATGTTTCCTAGGGCAATGATTTTATATATCCAATGCAAAATACTATGACTAGTGCCTTTACTATTGGGTTAATGGAGTCAAATAAATAAGAGCTTAGAGAAGCTACCCCCTTGGGGGTGTAAGCCCTTTTACTTCCCAAGGCAAGTTCTAGGGTTTAAGCTAAGAGGGTGTATGCCCTTATACTTCTCTTAGCAAACCCTTGTTAAAGCAAAAAGTGATGAAGACTAAGGTGGGGGTGTATGCCCTTATACTTCCCACCTAGTTCCTATCACAATAACCTTCACTTGAAAAAAATCATAGCAAGAAAGTAAAAACCATACCAATTTAAGGGAAAATGCCAAGATAATCCACCACAATAGCAATAGATTAGCCTTCCAAGGCTAGAGCATCACTTCTTCCATCAACAATTCATAAGTATATCCATAAAAAAGTGCAAAAGAGATAAAAGAGCCAAGAGTGCCGAAAATTTCAAACCAAGTCTCTCACAAGAGGGTGAGTTATGATTCAAAATGAGATATTATGATCTCTATTTATATTAAAAGTAGCTAACATTGTTTGTCCACAAATTAAGGAGTAAAACACAATCTTAGGGGTCAAAAACGCTAATATTTCCCCCTTAACAAAGTAATATTACAAAATTCACTTAAAATTTTACTTTTTGCATAAATAAAACCCTAATTTAGGAGGACGTCACCCCTTTTGGGGACGTTTTCCCACTTTGAAGAAGTCGTTGGTGTTGGAGAAGCATGGATAGGCCTTCAAAGGCCACATGTCAAGAATCTAAGAACTCTCATCATGGTGAATAACATTATGTTCCTCAAACACCCATGTGTCAATGAGTGGCACCTCACCACCATGCCTTAGCCCCAAAGATCATGACGCAAGCTCAAAAGTGGAACGTTTTTCCCCTCCAGGGAAAATCGTTTGGAAAGCAAGGGGTGGGCTAGGTTGTCCAAGTCATCATCAAGGCCATACAAGTTTGACCTCTCTCATATGGCATGCGAGAACCTGGCATCCAATCTGTGGGTTTATAGCCCCATGGAAGCCCAAGCTAGACTTGTTCTCCCAAAATCGTCCACCAACTAGGTCCTGCAAAGACAAATGAACATGTCCTTCAAGGATCTCAAGTCATAACATCATGATAAGTGAATCCAATCAATTAATAACCCATCTAAGCATGTGCATCAAATATCACTATATCAAACAATTAACAACTCAAAGACATTATGTGACTTGTCAAGCTTGAATATGGGAGGGTTGACGAGGCATCCTATTGGGTGGATCTTGCCCTAGGTCAAGGAGAGCTTCCAAGAGGTCCATCTCTAAGCCATGTAAAGTGTATGAGGTGAATGGGGTCAAGACTCAATGGGCATAGGGCTCATGACATATAAGGGGTCGTAGTGTCTCATTCATGGGTGCCTTTGTAGAGGGTGTGTCGTACCTTCGTCCGCAATTGTAATATTCCAAATATAAAAAAGTATGCAGAACATAAATAAATAGCTAGAAATGGAAAATGAATAACAATATAACCAGAACAACACCACAATAATACCAAAATGATACCAGTATAATACCAGAAAGAGCACTTTGATTACTGAGAGCAATGTTCACTTGCCTCTTTGAGGGGGAAACCTCCAGTAGAGTAGAGCTCTAATACAATAATATCCAAGACAAAAGTTCTCATACCCTCAACTCCTATTTATACTAAATATGTCTATCAAAAGAACCATCTAGAGGAAGATCCTTCTAGAAGCGAAAGCTTCGATTAGGTCTTCTTGCATTAGACATATTCTTCCTTATTGCTAGGCCTTATTAATATTGACCTTTATTACATGGAAATACGTTATTCTACCTACGTGAGGGGTTAGGTCCCTAACATGTCCTCCCCCTTAAAAAAAGCCTTGTCCTCAAGGCTTGAGATGGGGAAATTGTTGCAGAATGGTAGATGGTTCCCAAGTGGCATATGTTGGAGTTGTATCTTTCCACTGGACTAACACTTCCTTGATGGTTTGTTGATGCAGACGATGCTCACGCTGGTCCAAAACTGCTTGTGGTTATAGCCGAATGGAGCCTTTTTCGTCCAACTCGAGAAGGTTGGTTTGAGTTTGGCACTTAGTTCCAATCACCTTCTTTAAGCAGGAAACATGAAAAACAAGATGGAGCTTAGAATGATTGGGCAAAGCTAACTGATAGGCCACCTGTCCCACATGCTTGAGAATGGTATAAGGACCATAAAATTTGGGCACCAGTTTCTGACAATGGTCAGCCTTGAGGGAATTATGCTTGTAGGGTTGCAGTCGAATAAACCCCTGATCTCCTTCTGCAAAGTGACGTTCAGAGTGACCTTGATCTGCTTGTTGCTTCATGGGATTCTGGACCATGACCAAATTCTCTTTGAGGGTATGAAGAATAGCCTCTCGAACTGTAAGCGTTTGGTCAACCGCCTAGACCTTCGAGACACCTAGCAAATTTGAGAGAACTGAAGTTGCCTTTTGTCCATATACTGCTTCAAAAGGAGTCGTGTGGGTAGTTGTATGGTACGGAGTGTTGTACCACCATTCAAATAGTGGTAACCATTGAGCCCACTAATTTTGCCTTTTCGATGCAAAACACCTCAAATATGTTTCCAAACACTTGTTGACAATTTTTGTTTGACATCAGTCTGGGGATGATAAGTTGTACTAAGATGTAATTGGGTGCCTTGTAGCTTGAACAATTCTTGCCAAAAATTGCTAGTGAAAGTTGGGTCATGATCAGAGACAATAGAATGTGGCATGCCATGAAGCTTGAAGACTTGATCCATGAAAAAATGAGCGACAGTGGATGTTGTAAATGGGTGTTGAAGAGCATAGAAATGAGCATACCTGGAAATACGATCAACTACCACCATGATGACTGATTTATTGCCCAATTTTGGTGAGCCTACAATAAAATCCATAGAGATATCCCGCCAAATAGCAGGTGGAATCGGAAGCAATTGTAGCGTGCTAGGAGATTTGATTGTTTCTCCCTTGTTGCGTTGACACACATCACATTCAGCCACAAAATTATGAACGTCTTGTTTCATACCATCCTAGAAAAAAAAACGTTTGACCTTGTCATAGGTTTTGGTAAACCCGGAGTGCCCAGCTGTGGGTGTAGCATGAAGCTCAGAAAGTACAGTGGATTTAAGTTTCGACTGTTTACTTAAATATAAACGACCTTTGTATCGAAGCTCATCATTGAGCCAAGAGTACCTTGGGGAAACTGGAGAATTGGACTGCAATTATTGTATCAGATGCAAACTTTTCGGATCCTGTAGCCATTCCTGGTGAACAGCTTGGAGCCAATCTGGTACAATGAAGGAGAGAGATAAAAGGGATCGTGTCACCCATTTTTGTTGCTTTGGGGATGAAAGGCATTGTTCCAAAAAATACTTGAGGCTTTGATGATCTATCTTAATTTGGAAGCATTGCCCCAATAGATAAGGGCACCAAAGATCCACGGCATGCAGAATATCCAGCATTTCCTTTTCATAGATTGATTTTCCCAAATTGCGTTGGGACAATTGTTTGTTGGTAAAGGCCAAAGGCCGACCCTCTTGCATAAGGACAATGATAATTCCTTTCCCGGAAGCATCACATTCTAGGACAAATATCTTTGTGAAATCAGGAAGGGTCGGGACTGGAGTAGTGCAAATGGCCATCTTCAAGGTTTGAAAAGCCTAAGCAGCTGTTAAGAATTGTTTTTAAGGAGTGCAGTGAAAGGTGTTGCAATCTTTCCATAATTCTTAGCAAAATTGCGATAATAACCTGTTAAACCCAGAAATCCACGCAAGCTCTTGAGAGTCTTTGGGTGAGGCCAATCTTGCATAGCTTCAATCTTTTTAGGATCCACCCTGACATCGGCCTTTCCAACAAGATTACCCAAGTACTCTACTTCTGAGGCACCAAAAGCACATTTAGATTGTTTGAGGAAAAGTTGGTGCTAAGAGAGTAGATGGAGAACTTGATCCACATAAGCAAGATGGGTTGTCTAGGTTTTACTATAGATGAGGATATCATCAAAGAAAAATAAGACAAAATGACAGAGAAAGGACGGAAGACATGATTCATGAGGCTTTGGAAAGTGGAGGGAGCATTACACAAGCAAAAGAGAATGACCAAAAACTCATAGTGGCCCTCATGAGTTCTAAATGCAAACTTAAGAATGTCTACCTCTTTCATACGGATCTGGTGGTAGCCAAAATGAAGATCAAGTTTAGTAAAGAACTGGGCGCCACTCAATTCATCCAAGAGGTCATCAATGAAAGGAATGGGAAATTTGTCTTTAATGGTGAGTTTGTTGAGGGCACGGAAGTCGAGACTCATCCGTAATGCAATACAAAGAGAAATAATGTTCCATTTGAGCTACCCAGCCAGTGGAATCCGATCCATCAAATTTGGTCACATCCACACACGAAAGGCGTAGGTCACGCTGAAAGTGATGGGGCTGAAAATTCTGGGAATGAGAGGAAGTTTCACCTTCGGTATGCAAAGGTGGGTCAAATAATGGAAGATCTACATGGATATGCAGCTTGGCGCAGATCATCATAGTGACATATTCAAGCTGGGTAGTAATGTTTTGTTTGAGGTCTTGTTTGAGTTCCGCAATTGAGGCGGCGATGGAGGAATGCATCTTTTGATTGATGGTGGCAATATTGGCACTGATTTGTCGCACTTCTTATTTGGTTTCTATGAAATTAGAGTGCAAGGTAGTGAAGCGAGCTTCCAAGTCTTGGCTACGGGTATGGGCCATGATAATGAGGGAACACGAAAAGGGGCGAGTGGGACCACACAAAAAATGGGTTATGGGTGAAGTGTATCACAACGATCAAGGCAACGAGTTCAATCCAATGGGGTAAAGCCCAAATAAGGGTGTTGGAAGGGGATCGGATCCACAAGAAAAAAAATTGCAGAAAAATGATAGGTATGAGTGCGATAAGGGCGAAGAGAGAAATCCAACGAAATAGGTCTCAAATAATGGTGCCAACAGGATCCAGTGATGAAATGCCTAAATTCTTAACAGGAAGAAAAGTGTAGTAATTTCGCAACTCGAATGCAAGAGACATAGTTGCGCTGCAATAGATCTTGTTTGTTCTATTTTTGTTTGCATCCCAAGGGTTAGGTATTCAAGGGTTCTACAGACAAGATTTTTCCCTGTGCTATAGCTCTCTGATATAAGTGTGGGGTCCAACAGTAGTACTCGGCCCAATATCTCAGGGCACCAACTAAGGAGGCTAGACCGTGCCTTTAGCCATACTACCCGGATACCCAGGTACTAGAGATTATCTTCCTGAGTGTTATTCTCGGTGGCACTATAGCATTCAGGCAGCCGATTGGTTTATCTATGGAGGGCTTCAGGAGATCTAGGTCGATCTATATATAGGTGATGTTTGATGCGCTACCACTCGAAGGGGTACCAACAGGGGTTACAAGGGTGGCCAACAGATGTGCACTTAAGTACCACTTGTATTTCCTGCATGTATGAATCCCCAACCACGGGTTTATGCACATAATGACAGATCTTTGTAGCTTAAAGATGTCGGAATACGTCTCTACCCTGAAAAAAATTAACCCACATTTTTTTGTCGAGGAAGGAGCTCTGATACCACTTGTAATATTCCATATATAAAAAAAGTATGTAGAACAGAAATAAATAGCTATAAATGGCAGATGAACAACAATATAACCATAACAACATCACAATAATACCAAAATGATCCTAGAATAATACCAGAAAGAGCACTTTGATTACTGAGAGTAATGTTCACTTGCCTCTTCGAGGGGGAAACCTCCAGCAGAGAAGAGCTCTATTACAATAATATCCAAGACAAAAGTTATCATACCCTCGACTCCTATTTATACTAAACATGTCTATCAAAAGAACAATCTAGAGGAATATCCTTCTAAAAGCGAAAGCTTCTATTAGGTGTTCTTACATTGGACTTATTCTTCCTTATTGCTAGGCCTTATTAATATTGACCTTTATTACATGGAAATATATTATTATATCTATGTGAGGGGTTAGGTCCCTAACAACAATGCACTTTTTCCAAGCCCATTAATTGCCTTTTATCTTTCTTTCTTTATTTTCTTTCAATATAGCATAAGGAGAGGTTGAATGTCATTGCCTTGACGTGGTGACCATGTGGTGGAAATGTCACCCACAAACATCTAATGGAAATGAGAAAGTTGGCTCGTGATGAGAGCCCCTTTCTCTCAGCCATGCGACTGAGAGCCATTGCCCTAGTTTGGTGACCAAATGGTGACAATGTCATACCATTAGATATCATGGACGTGATAGGTCGGCTCGTGATGAGACCTCCTATCCTTCAACTAACCTTTTAAGCATTCTTTATTACATTGTGGGTCCCCTTTATTCAAATATAAGAATTTCATTGCTTTCTTGGGTGATCCTTGGGTGAAGCATTTGGAAGGTTTATATAAGGCTTTTATCTTTTACCCAACACCAACCCCTATGGGCCTTTATCCCCTTCTTCCCATAAAATGAGGGACAATCCCTTCTTGGGTCAATATACCATAAAATCCCAAGAGATAAAGAAATGGAGGGGAATAATGATGGAAAGTGGTAAGTATGGTCAGGAACGGTACGATGGATCATTAAGGGAGTTCCCAGTAGCAAACCCATCCCCAAGGTAAACCACTTACTAGGGCACAATGTCAACCACCAAGGTGAAGCAGGGAAAAAGGCATAATGTCCAAGCACATATCATGAAATCTAGAGCAATCTCGAATACAACATAATCAAATGGCTCGAATATTGAAATGATTCTCACCATAATACTGACTTGTACCTCATGGAGCAAGGCCCATTGCCTTCGGGAAGCCAATTGGTGTGGTGGATGCCATATGAAAACCTGTGACCATCTGTGGTAGTGAGTGGGTTTTTCATATGTGAAAAAGGGTATTGTTGATCATGTAGTCTCTCGGCACTCCATATCTGTAACCTGAGGGCCTCGATACATCATCTCTTTAGTTATCCACAAAATGGGGATAAAAATACCCACAGTAGCATTTACAACAATTTGACATAGTGAAAACTTCATTTACATAATAGGAGCATAATTATGCCTTCTACTTTACACATGATGGTTGCAATAGCCTTAAATCTGTATTTGAATATTTCCCATGTTGTACATAATAAATCGTTGAGCCAATACTCAATTTTAGACTTGCATTATTCCAAGTAAACACATCTTCATAAAAAACAACACTACCCACAAGCATTAATCACTTACTTATTTGTTAAAGGATTGCAATTGTGGAAATAGATCCATGGTAGTGTTTTTCCTCTCAACCATAGGCACCAACTCATGTAGGTTCAAGCTCCATGCCAATTGAATTAAACAACAAGGGAAAATTTGTTGTTTGTGTCTTTGGTTTATCTCACTCAACTCAATATCTAAATATCATAAGCAAATAGTTAATCTTTCAACCTATTACTACTACAATAATCCCACTCACCAACCTCTCTTCCCTCTCATCCATGCACAACACAAAGAATGAGATCCCCTTCTTTGCTAAATAGTCACTCAGGTTATCCCCCTTCCCACCAATGCTCTAGTACAGGCTAGCCAAGAAATCTTAGTTGATGGGAAACAAGGAATCTTCGTTGTAATAATTACCCATAGTTGAATCACGTTTTTTGCATACATTCATGGCAACATATTCACCATTGGCACAATGCATTATAAGCAACAACATACCCAACCATTGCTCAATAATGAGAGAATGAATGATTTCCCCCAAAGGTGGAATGAATTCCTTCCTCGGGGCTTGCATGAACAACGCACTTGCATGAAGGTTATGTGCCCACCCATAAACTTTGGAAATAAAACATAAGGCACATAAGACAAAATGGTATGAAATATTTGGAGCTAGACACTTGGAAACAATAATAATATATTATTCTTGACTCCCCCTACTTCCCCACTAGGTGGTTCATTGCCTCGATGGTGCTCCTAGGAAGTTATCACCCCAAGTACACATATTTATTATATTATTATTTATATTAATTCAAATAATATTCAAATGCTAATTAACTTACCAACTTCCCATATACTTAAATGGTATTCCCATTGCTCATGTGGGCGTATTACAAGATGGGCAAACATTGAGACAAAAATTGTCCAGAGAGAAATGATGGCATGAACATGTTTTCCCTAGTCAACAAATTTTTTTATTCCTACAAAAGCTTTAGGCAAATCCCAACTTAGAAATTCAAGGAGACACGATAAGTCAATGAATAATACCACAATATAACATCGATTCGAGGTAATTAACTCCAAGGAAGACATTATCTTAAACACATGGAGGATGATCTCAAGAGCCACATTTTATATGCAAATGAGTTTTTGAAAGATAGTTTGGACAATAGTGGGAAGGAGGATTCGTAGCACACCTACTCAAACAATTGTTTTTTCCTCGATTTAATAAAGTAAGTATCATATCTTCATTCAGAGAAGAACTCCTCAGAGGAAGCAAATTTATTTGCAAATGGAGAACCCTACTAAGAAGAAGACAGAAAAGCATTAAGACATAAATTTTCTAGAGAGAATTGATGGCATGAATGTGTTTGCCCTATTCAAAAACTTTTGCAATTCCACTCATAAAACATTTATTCATAGAAAAATTTTGTGTAGTAGAGATAATGTCGAGGGTAGAAAAATTCCTAGGCATTTTGGGGGGGAAATAATGGTTGCGCAAAAAATGTACATGTTTCTAGAAATTGAAAAATAAAACAAGAATTTTCCTTGTAAAGGTATAGCACTCCCTCTCAATGGATAGATAAAAAGATTTACTAGATTAATCTTAAGAACTGATGGGGGGAAGTTCCATCTTCATCAAAGGTCTCTCATGCTTATATTGCATAGAGGAAGTTTATGGACATGAGACAAAAATTAAAGTCGGAAGGAATGGATGGACCCCCTTCAAACCATGCAAGCAGGCTAAGGATGAGCTGGTAGAGGGACATGGTAATAGTACATACGGTATGCACATATCAAACAAGTTTGATATACGAATCATCAAGCCACACCCAAAACTAGTACATATTTCACAAACCAATGAAACCAAAGTAAATTCAAATGTGGGTAGACTTTCAATCCAACTGCACCCGCAAGAGAATGTTGA
>SNQJ01S0001053.1:80706-126304 GCA_010110895.2 Picea sitchensis
CATTCTTCATCCCTGAATTCCAGGCTTATGGTTTTTGGCAGTGCCCCCGAAACATCCATCTCTATGCATATCGTTGCATAGGATGTATATCTCCCTTTTAGGGTTGCTTCCGATGTCTTCACATATTTTCCAAGTTTGTTCCCGATTGCTTCGATGGTGGATGGCAGTCGGTAGTCTAGAGGCAAGGAGTAAAGCCTAAGCCAGATAAGTACATTTTTGAATGTTTCTTTCTCTGGGGAGAAGTTTTCCTTCCATGGCTGCATATACAGTCCTGTTGAGGCGTGGAAGTATGGCCCTCCCTCAAAGACTTTATCCCTGTCCTCCAAGTTCATTAATACTGTTGTGAAGAAGCCTTTTGAACCCAGGTGGAGTTCCACATCCCCACTTGGCTTCCATTGATATTTTATCCAGTTGCGCAACGTTCTTTTTGTGGGCCACAAACCAATGAACTTGCAAATTAGTGCATGCGTCTTCATCTGGTCCCGGAAGAGTTGCATTTGTGGATCTTCCAGTATCACCTTGGGTATCAATATTGTTTTAGGTTTACACGGGTTGCGCCCTTCTACCCCATTGGGGTTCGCTGGTTCTTGAGCATCATTCTGGGTTTCTCTAGCTTCCTCCCCCATGCGATCCATTTTTTCCTGGTCCTGATTCTTTTCCAGTCCTAATCCCAAGGTGCTTGTCATTGGTTCCTTGAAACCTATGCCTCGTGGGCCTTTCCCCCTGTCCACCACTACCTGCTTGTAAGAGGGGGTTCCATAACCGCCCCCTTTGGTAACCATGTTGTCCTCTGCTATGACCGCAACCATCAAACCCTANGTGCTTGTCATTGGTTCCTTGAAACCTATGCCTCGTGGGCCTTTCCCCCTGTCCACCACTACCTGCTTGTAAGAGGGGGTTCCATAACCGCCCCCTTTGGTAACCATGTTGTCCTCTGCTATGACCGCAACCATCAAACCCTAGCTTGCAATTGCTCTAAACCCTAACTTGCAGCGATTTATTGTAAAAGTGTTGAATAACTCCACTCAATATATATATATATAACAATTTATTTTTTATATTATAATTTTTTTAAATTGTAATAAAAAATATAAATTAAAAATAAATAAATAAAAATAAAATACCTAAAATAAATCTCAAGAAAGTCTTTACAAAGCTCCGTGAATGTTTTTAATGGTTCAAGAAAATGGTGAAGCGTTGCTTCAATGGATTGACTTTTATCATTCTAATAATCAAAGAAAACATAACTCTTTAGACTATTCTCAAAACAAAAGTTGCTTTAAAGTATTGACTTGTACCATAGAGTAAAGACAAAAGGTAATTTTATAGATAATTGATAATTTGACATGAAGTTATTTTATTTTAATAAAATTAAATGTAGAATTTTTAGAATGTGGATATGAGTGTGTTGAATAGTTAGAAGTTTTACTCAAAATGTAAATGAAACTTTAAATACGGAATAATAATATTATATATTAAAAAGTATATAATTTTTTAATTTATTTTAGATGATAATGTATTTTAAATTTTATTTTGATAAAATTGGAAGTTAATTTAGTTTTACTCATAACAACTATAATATCTAAATAATTGAATATATTTAACATAATATTGAAATTTTAATATCCATAAATATTCAATTAGAAAATGAAAAACAAAATACATATATAAAATTTTAACAATTTTTTAAAATTAAATTTTACATATATAAACTTCAAACATCTTTGTAAATTTGAATCATTGTNTAACATAATATTGAAATTTTAATATCCATAAATATTCAATTAGAAAATGAAAAACAAAATACATATATAAAATTTTAACAATTTTTTAAAATTAAATTTTACATATATAAACTTCAAACATCTTTGTAAATTTGAATCATTGTCTGGGTTCATTGGAAAAAAAACATACATAAGTTAAAAGTTATTTATATCCACTGCTAGAGCCTTAAGACACAACTTTCAACTCGAGGCATCGGATCATCCTATCCACTCCCTTAAAGTGTCTATCTAAAACCCACAAAAAATGGCTCCTTCCGGTGACAGCGTCAGTGGGCGGTAACTATAAAGTAAGCATTATTAAGTTTTTTTATTTAAATAATTTTTGAAATAATATTTACTTATCTTTTAATCTATATTTTATAATGATATTTTAAATAAATTTATTAAAAATATTTGTAATAAATTAGATATTTATAATAATGAAATAAAAATATTTACATTTTAATTTAATAACAAAAATATTATTAATATCAAAAATTAAATTTTAATTTTAATTTTTTTATAAAAAAACTCATTCCCACATTCCCATTCATTAAAATTGTAGCTCCCTGAAACTTATGAAAAGTTCTCAAATATCCCCTAGAAACCTTTAAATTAAACCAGTTTTGAAAATGTAGAGAACAATTATACAATTAAAAAAAACTATAATTTCAAATCTAATAAATCAACCTATTATCTTATAAAATGGATAAATTAAAATCGTATATAATATATCGAAAATACTTTTAAACAATTTATAAATAACGACCATTTAAAATGATCTATTTTTTACCAATTCCATGGTATGTATAATTAGCATTCATAATAAATTAAATAGTCAAATAAAAATAAATCGATTGATTCCATGGTATCCATGGTGTGTATAATTAGCATTCATACTAAATTAAATAGTCGAATAAAAATAAATCGATCGACTATAACGTGTAGCTAGCAACTTTACATAAAAATTGACCATAACGTGCAGCTAGCAACTTTACATTAAAAAAAAAGGTTAATTAGGTGGAACTTCTTTTTCCATATGATCTACATTTTTAATTGGGATAAAAATATTATGAGATAAAAGTTTAATTGATATAGAATATTATGAGATAAAAATTTAATTGATATAGAATATTATATCTGATTATTTTGTTTTTTATTAAAATATAAATATAAATTTGAGGTAAAGTCAAAATATTTTTATCCTAGTACCAATTGAACTAACTCTAGGGCTTAGTAAAGTCAAAATAATACATAAGAAGACATGGCATATATAATGAAGTTAATCATGTTCAAGGATTTATATTGAACAAATGATGTTTAGATTGGTTTTTCAGGAGGATAATTCTCCATAAATATTGTCAAAGTCACCAGACATGTAACTATTGGATTCAACACGACTATTTTGCCCTTCCTTGTGTTTTTTTTATTGAAGAAGTATATAATCTAAGGCTCTGTCCTTTTTCATTTTCATTTTGATTCAACCTTCTTTGAGTAGCTCGAAAGCGTGTTTCTTTAACATTGTTGGAATTTAGGGTGATCCTAATTACATCATGCTCTAAAGGGACTCGACCCTTTCTTTTTTCCAATGGTTCAGTATCTTCCCCATCTGAACCCCCTAAGTGCATTGTTGATTCAAGGAATTGACTACATGAAGGGTGTCCCTTTTGCTGCATAAATCAATAGAGAAAAAACATCTTCATTTCCATAGAGGGAAGCATGTAGATCACTTGCAAATTGCAATGATTGTTGGCACTAGGACGTCTTGATCCTTTATTGGTTCTAGTTGATGGAAATCATTAGATCATCTTGATCCTTGAATGGTTCTAGTTAATGGTGGTCGCACAAAGTGCGTTTGTAGTTCATTCATTTTTTTTTGGTATGATAAGCATCTGCTTTCATGCAAGAAGCAACCAAATTTCCATGCTCAAAGTAGATATTGTAATAGAAAGAAATGTGTTCAATCCAATTCCTATGTTGTGCAATCCTCACACTCTAACACAATATTTTTTAGAAGACCCTCCCTCAAATCAACAAAAAATGTAGATATGGGTAAAGGTTGAAGTCGAAAAATCCCGACTTTCGATCTTGGGTCATAAACAAACCAAAAACATTCCCAATAAATATGTGAGATCTAATGCTTTCATATTCAAGAGTAAGATGAGGTAGTCTCACCTAAATCAAGACTAAAGAAAATGATCAATATAAAGACTTAGCCAACTTTTCCCACAAACCATGGAGCATTGCTCACTGCTACTGATGTCTTGACTGAAGATGTGAGTTTCAAGAAAAAACATTCAACCACCATTGTATTCTTCAAGAAAAAGCCCCACGGTTTAGAAAACCGTGCAAGTAGAGCTTTCAACTTTGGCCATACTCTATTAAACCTATATATCATTCAGAGCAAATAATATTCTTCTTCCTCCTTGACCCAAAAGGATTCAAGCTCCAACATTGACACTAAAACTACCTTAACAAAGTAGAAAGAGGTTATGGAGGGCTTCTATGAGTGTAAAAGTGAATCTTTAAAAGACATGGCCTTCTAAAGGGGATGGTGGGCTTCCATGAGCATAAAAATGAATCTTTAGAAGACATGGTTTTTCTTAAGTTAGTGCGCTTCTATGAGTGTAAAAGTGAATCTTTAAAAGACACGGCCTTCTAAAGGGGATGGTGGGCTTCCATGAGCGTAAAAATGAATCTTTAAAAGACATGGCTTTTCATAAGTTAGTGCCTCTTGAGAGATGATCCTTCAAAGTCGAGGCAATCTAAGATAGACCATGTAGGGAGTGAGGGGTTATGCGTACCAAACCTTTAAGTGAAGACGCAAAGACCCTCTTTTGAGAGTTGATATGCATTCACTTATTACCAAATGGAAGACATTGTTTGCAACCATGGTGTGGGGTAGGAATGCCCACAATGAAAGATCACTAACTAATTATAAAGACATTCCAAAACCAAAAGATTACATAGGGTGGCAGACATTGAGGGCAACCATAACCATGGTGGTTAGGTACTCAGTGAGCTTGTCGTGAACACATCTTCCAAACCATAAGCCTTAGTCAAAACTTGTGCTCATTTTTAACGCTTCTAGTCAAAAGCAAGCAAGTGAGATTGTCCAGCATGAGATATAACAATGAAGTGTATATGTCTCACATGCTACAAAAGCACCATTCAATTGAGCAACTATGATTGAGGGTATCTATTATGCCAAAGTCACCTAAAACTTACACCTATCCCCAACTGCATTAAATAACTCACTTGCACATATGCACCAACCCACAAAAAAAACATATACTTGGAGGGAATTTAAACCTCAGTGAAAGAATAATATCATTCAACATTACAACCAACTAAACCTTCATTCATCTTTAACCATCAACCATTAAAAAAAAACGTAGTCTAAACAAGTTACGAATTGGTCATTTCTAGCCACTCAAAATAACAAGAAGGAAAACTGGGATTCTTGGTCTAAAATCCAACAATAATAATATTAAATTGATGGAATTGTACATATTAAATATTAACATTGCACAATTCAAATGCAACAGTGGTATTCAAGAGTGTTGGATCCATTTCTACATTAAAAAACTTTACATGAAAAATTAGATTCACAACGTTAGTCTTACTACGTAGCAAAGTGGAAATTCATTTTAATAGTATAAAATCTTGGACTTTTTCCTTAAAAATAGTCGCAGTCTAAACGTTCTACGTTTTTGCTATTTTATGGTCATATTTTCCATTTAATTTTACTCAAAATTCAGTGAGAAATTGTTGGATCTGGAGATTTGAGTGGTTAAATATGTATAATCCGAATGTCCCAGAGGTTTTTCAGCAGACTGAATCCATTTATCCATTCAAAAATGCAATTTAAACAACATAAAATTGTGATTTCACCGAGATTTATATCACATTCCAATGAAAAATATCAAAACATAAAACGATTAAACAAAACCTTAAAAATACATATAATGATGCCTAGCCTAGATGTGATGTGCTTGTTTTGATAATTTTACCAATTTAGAATTATTGATGGGTTTGTTTTGATAATTTTACCAATTTAAAATTATTGATGGGTTTGTTTTGATAATTTTACTAATTTAGAATTATTGATGGACATGTTTTGATGGATATTACCGATTTAGAATATATTAATATATCTAAATATTTTAAAACTTATGCACCGACATTACAAAACGAAAGGTAAGTCGTATACACATTGATGGAGATGGCTTGTATATATATCGTAATTATAAGCACATTATATATATATAAAGTTATCCAATTCTAAATGTCAATAGTATGTATATATCCTTAGGTAGATCTTTGTGGGGCCTAAAAAAGTATTGGCTTGTGGACCCTGGAAGGTCCACATGTTGTGGCCCCTGCTAGGTAGGTCCATACAAGTAGGAATAAAGAAAGCCCACAGGTTGGGAGCCCAATACAAGGATATCCAAAAATAGAGTTTTCTTTAAACACACACATGCTATCTTCCTTGAAGAATTAACTATATTTAGCCACTAAATTTGCATTCATGGCAACACCCTTTTCCATATATAAAAGAAATCTAAATCTTTATATTCATTTTTTAATAAATATAAATATAATATTTTTCCATTTTCACCCTTTTAATATAGATTCTCGATATATATTGGTTGGATTAGATAGCAAGTAATGTTGGTATTTTTTAGGGTTTGTGGTTTGTCTTTTACTTGTTGTTATTTGTGTGATGTTATGAGTTATATATCTTTATCCACTATTTATAACAGTGGAATGCTTTTATGTTGGGATTTTATTTTATATTAATATTTATTTTCTTTTTTATTATTTTATTATTTTTTATTTTTAAAGTGTAACAAAAATATTGTGTTGTTTTTTTTAGTTTTAGTTTCATTTGATTATTAATATAAATGAATGGTACATAGTTTTAATAAAAAAAATGTAGGAGGCCAATGCAACGTCATAAGTATGAATACAAACTAATTAAAACTCTCTTACATTCAAGCGACAAGTAAGGTGGTTACGATGATACATTGACACTATAAGAGTGGTTGTTGTGTGTCACATGAGTTCAATGCTATGAAGTGAGGTTTGAAGTGTTGTAGAAATAACACTACAAAAGCACATTGTAGCATAATGCACTGGACCATTGTATGGAATAAGTGGAAGGATGAATTTGCACAACAAATACAACATGAAAACATGCCAAGGACAATTGTGCAATGGACACAGTAAAATTGATTATGTAAATAAGAGAATGAGAGAAAGAAGTGGATGCCTTTTTTGGTAAAATAACAACAATCGATGGTTGTAGAATAATGACCCACCTTGGTTACCCTCAAGAAGTTGTTACTTCTCCTCTTCTTGATGACTCTAGCTCATCTGACGACCCTTCCCTTTGTGGTCTTTCCTCATCCTCGGAGGACAACAAGGTCATGTTATGCCCTCAAGACCCTAAAGTGGAATATGGCTTGGGTGAGATTAACCTTGTAGCCAAAATTGTGAAAGAAGAGCACTTAGACATTGTTGGAACAAAGGCACAAGACGATATGCAAGTTGGCACATGTCATGGGCATGGAAAACAATAATCTTATACACTTTTTTTTTTCTATGTTTTGTCATATAATATTTTTGCTTAATCAATATGCAGGGCAACACACTATCTGAGCCCTAAGAGGCTGGAATAGGGAAGGTAGACTTAGTAGAAAATTAGATAGAAAGATATGAGTTTTGGACATCTGGCCAAGACCATCTTTTCTCTTTCTATAGTACAAAGACATCCAATTCGACCACAACATTTTCTAATATAAATTATACTAATTATTGTGAAAAAAGCTAAACAAAACTAAAAAAACACTTGTTGGCTTAAGCCAAAACACCCTCCACCATACAACTACTAGGTAAAAGTCCATAATCCAAAGAGTCGTAAAAGCAATAAACAAAGGGTTGCAACTCGAACATAGATAAACTAAGAAGTGATCAAGTAAGTGTTGAGAGAAGGCTAATGATGATCATTTGGTGTGGGTCCACAACCAATAACTAGGAATTGACATTTGTTGGCTACATAGAGTCCCAACCATGGATGGGGGCTTTCAAAGGCTTTGGCCCTTCAAAGACAACGAGGGCCAATGTTAAGCATTCTTTCTCATTATAGGGTGGCATTGAGAGTTACTCCTTTCATGCACATATTTATCAATCTAATCATACAACCTAATGTTACCTTTGTGGGGCCGTGTTAATGTGAGCCAAGAAAAGCTAAGTTGATTGCTATTCATAACATAAAAGCACCACCAAAAAAGTCTAAAATTGCAAATGTTGTTTTTTTATTATTACTCAAAGCAAGTTTTGATATCGATACCCATGCACTCTTTCCAAAAGTAAAGTGAAAAACTCAAACTTAAACTCAAAAAACATTGTACCTATAAATACAAGTCCATTTTATTACTCTTTTATTCTTAAGAACAAAGTTATTTATCATCTAATCAAATTACTTTAAAAATAAAACTCAAAACATTTTACTTATGAATATGATTTTTTAACCAAAAAATCAATCCAAATATTTTTCAAAATCCCCAAATCATTAATCAATTTATACATTTATACATCCACTTAACTTATACCAATCCCAAATATTTATCAAAATACCCAAATCATTAATAAATTATATATATTTATATTCCCACTTAACTTATACCAATCCCAAATATTTATCTTTTTTTTTTCCAATAGAAAATTATCTCAATTATATTAGAAATACAATTTTTTTACATCTTTGCCTCCACTTCTGGGCCCGCTCTATACCAAAACATAACAAAACACTTACTATAAAAGACATTACATGACTATAATACTATGAGAGGAGATCGAGTCCTTCTCAAATAGATACCAACTACTACAATCCAACAAAATATCCAAGAGCTGGCAAAGAAACTGCTACTCAAAAACACAACAAAAAAAACCGGACAACAATCCTAATAAAGACTAATATGCCTCTTATGCCTAGCTATACCATTGGACCAATAAAAATATATAATGCTTCCTTATGGTTCTCCAAGTGCCTGTTTAGATAGAAGATCTGCATCCCTATTGGAGTTCCTGAAAATGTGATCAAAACTGACAACATCAAAGCATCTTATCATGTCTCTTATCCTTGCTTTCCATCCCTTGATTGCACATACTTGAAGACAACCTCTATTGGTCAATCATTCAATCACCACTTTTGAATTGCCCAAGATTTGCAAGCATTTGATAGAAAGATGTAATGCCAAACTAAGTGTTGCCCAAGCCCCCATAAGCTCTGCTTTTGTGTTATTTCCTCTGTCACGGTTTAATACCCATCTAATAACTGTAAAATCTGGAAATTTTATAACTCCACCCGCTCCGCAACATAAACCACCAAGCTGTGATGCCCCATCAAAATAAGCAACTGTAATATTGCTATGCTGAGGTATCATAATGTTCCTCGAGAGTCTATCCTTTTTGGAACATCATTGCCCATTTGAAGCGCCAGGGACTTAAAGATCACAACACGAAGAGAAGGAGTGCTCCCCTAAAAAATGGCTCTGTTCCTTTCGACCCATAATAACCAACATATATAAACCGCTAAAGTTGATGAAACAATCTTATCCCCATACCAGTTCTTGAAACACTCTGCCAGTAAATTATCAATTCAACTAATTTTTATAACCTTGCATAATTCTCACCTTATCCCAAACCAACTTTGTCAAAATACCCAAATCATTAATAAATTATATATATTTATATCCCCACTTATTACAATATATGATGTTTACATAAAATAGATTCTAAACCAATAACAAATTGGTTAAGAGGTCTCATGTCAAAGACCCATAACATTACGCAAGTACTTACGTATATGGTAACATTTTGTCCACAATCATGTCTTGCTTTTGCATTTATTATKGTATTATAGTCAAGTAGTGAAGGATGAATAATTCAACCATAAAGYACTAGTATGAAAACTTTATGGATACCAACAATTTGGATAAAGGAACGGTTAAAACAATTTCAAGAAACATAAYAGCGAGGGTGACTTCTCCCAATTTACATGGGAGAGCGTTGAACAAAGGTATATACAATTAATATATTAAAAGGTATATATAATTAATATATTAATATGTTTTTGTTATTAGGAAATATCATGACCAATATCTAAGTATAAACAAYATAGGTTGACAAGCTTAGCTTAGTTTTTTCATTAGGTTAAAAGAATAGAAAATGTTTAATTTGATTGACGACATAAACAAAGTGACAAAAGCATATTAAAATTTTCATTTGATCAATATAAAACATCACCTTGCAATATAACATTGAGAGAGGATCCTTTTTATTTTGGGGAATTGTTCCTGGACTTTTAACCACGAGTTCTAGATCCACCATGATTGACTCCCATTTATCTTTCTCCCCATGTTCAGGGGTTTTTTTTTGTCTCTGAGATGCCAAGGGCTATGTGCAAGTACTTACAATGCTCAGGAATGGGGGGAAAGCCAACTATGTAAACACATTGGGTAATAAATAATTGGGCGACATCATGAGATGGATCATCTTTATCCTTAGGGGTTGGTCCCCACCCTTCTTCGACCATAGATTTTGGGTCCACTAATATTGACTACCATCCATCACTCCCCACCCACACACAATCTAGAGGTATTTCTACCTATAAAACGACAAGGGCTAGGTGCAAGTACTTATCATTCTAAAAAATGGTGGGGTCAAGCTAGTTATCTGGTCACTCTTGGTGCTCATGCACTGCTTAACCAACTCAATGGTAGGCATCCTTTGGAGCATTGGAACCAAACCAACTAAGTGAGGCTTCTATGCCTCTACAATGGCAAGGGCCATGCACAAGTACTTATCATTCTTAGGAATGGTGGGTGAACATTAGTTGTTTTATCGTTCTTGGTGCTCACACATCACCTAACCAACTCAATGGTAATGACATCCCACATAATATCGGGACTAGTGTGAGTAAACATAAAATAAGATGTGTGTTTTGAATGTGTTAGATGCTAGTTTCTTAATGACTGTTATTGAAACCTTCCATTTAATCAATATTCTCAAATTAAATGGTATATATATAGATATTGGCAATTGTTAAATGTTGTTGAACACACCCCAAAGTTGTGTATTGTTTATGCTCGCATCGTATAGATCAATGTTTCGATGCATTTGGAAGGGCCAAGCTATCAAGACAAAGTTTTACAGATTGTATGGATGCGTTCCACGTTGGGTGGTGGAGCTCTAACATGTAGTGCTCTTCAAGGGATTCTCATGTGGTTGGTTGATCATCCAACAAGGGCAATGGAAAACGTGCATGAACTTTGATCTTGCATTCAAATTCTATAAATAACATTAATGTTTGCAACCTTTTCACTCATGAAATACTCAATCATACGAGCTTATTGTTCTAAATGTATCTCCATTACCCTAAAGTCCGCCTTAAGAAACTTAGGAGACAAACATTAATGCTGATAACATTCTATACACCATCCTTTAAAAACAATTTGTAATGCCAACTGCCATAGAAGATTTGAAGCATATATCCTTTATTTTTTATAACTAAATACAACTAGAGCTAGGTTGAATTTTCAATATTTTTATTACTTAAACGTGTGGAAAAACTAAAAAAATCACCCAATTTTGTAATTATATATATATTTCCAGTATRTTRTTTCAAATACAATAAAAAAAAAGGTGATAATAGTTTGTGTTTTGAAAAAGCTTTGAGTTYTGTCAATTTAGCTAATATCACTATCGACCATGACATAAAAAGCACAACCTCAAACCTTAAATTTGAAGAGGCACATAAAAAAAATAACAATGTAATAATCTTATTGATACAAATCCTTTAAAAAAACATTAAATCGATAATTTATATATATATATATATATATATATATATATATAATTTACTATTTTTGAAAAACAAATAACAAATAATAATAGGAAAGACTATGATTAATAACAATCCTAGTCATTTACATTGCTTCATGTAGTGTAAGGGATTCTACACTTGACATATATATTATAAAAAGCTTAATGGCATGTAAGGGCTTTTACACTTTCCATAGATATTATAAAAAATGTAGATGCTTCATGGCATGCAAGGGCTTTTACACCTAACATAGCTATTATAAAAATGTAGAATACATAAAGAAGACGTATATATTTTGAATAAGTTAAATGTTAGTGTTCTAATGAGTAATTTTATTGTAACCTTTTTGTTGAATTAATATTATAAAATTAAATGGTGTAAAAATTGACATTAAAAAATGATTTAAGAATCAATAATATTGTAATTTTGCATATTTAAGATATATAGTTAATATATGATAAATAAAATTAATTATATGAGTGTGTAAGTTTTTACAGTTAGTGATACACTAAAAAAGTGTTGAAAGAAGTATTTTAATATTATCATATTTTTGATGATTTAGGAGGTTAGAAAAGCTAGTATTGTGACATATATTTTGAAATGGTGATGGGTATACACAGGACACTCTAGGATAAAGTGTTTTTCATATTCAATCCTTTTGGTGTCACAAAGATGACATATTTTTGCGTCCCACAGTGTTTTGGGAATTCTCCAACATCCAATTTCACTATGTAATTCGCAGAAGTTGGTTCGTATCTTAGCAATGTTGATTTTCTTCTTTGCGCTAGTTAGAGCTAAGAGACAGTTTTGATCTTCTATACTAGGATTGACCACTTCCTTGTAGTATCTTAGCTTCCTTTTATCTTCTAATTCTTTATCACACCATAGATTCTCTTTAAATTTAGATGTACTAACATTTTTAATATTATCAATTCTGCAGAATGACATCTTGTATTCCCTAATGATTTAGCCAAAGATCTGACATCTTGAGGTCATCCTCACTTGAGTCGTTTGTGATTTTGGTTGGAGTTTGAAGCAATTTTGGGGAGCCTCTTGTCATCCATGTTGTTTATGTTGTTCTTGTACACTAAGTACCTAATCATGGACGTGCACTCAATAAGGGAAATGCTTGTTTCAATGAGGAGAATATGATAGGGTGTATTGCCTTTGATTTTGAGATTACAAGTCATAAAATTCATTTGGATCTGCTCTATCTTTCTCCAAGATTCTCTAGAGATATTGCATCCCCAAGCTTCACATATGTATAAGACAACCAAAGTGATGAGAGTATCAATGAGGAGTTTTTTCTTATCCCATAGTGCTAGGTCTCCTAATCTACACTTGTTTTCAAGTCCATAATAAGCTTTCCACCCTCCATTTATCCTTTTCTCAACACTATAGTTCCAATTGAGCTTGTGATGAATATTGATTTCAAGATATTTGTGTGAAGACACTTTGCGTCATATACAAAAGTATTATAGGTGATTTTTTTGGATTTAATTATCTTAACCTTCGTTTTGTCAAATATTCATAATTATATCCATACTAGAACAAAAATCCTTGAAGATTCTTAAATACTTCATAGTGATTTCTTACTTTACTCAACATATATATTTAAAAATAATTTAATAATAATAAAATTTTAAAGCAAATCTCTTTCGTACAACTAACCCTTTGATTTCAGTTGGCGTTGAACGAGAAAAACCCAACGCTAATGTCTCTTTCATTGGTGTGAGTTTTAATGAGGGAGGCATTGACTTATGGGAGTAAGGTGGGGGAAGGGGGTCAAAAGGATAAAAGGGAAAGCTTGTCCCATCAACAACTCACATTCACATGCAATCCCCCCTCCATGAGAGGGAACACCCTAATTCCATTATACTAAATAATTTTATTTCAATAATAAATAAATCAACACCCTAATTCCATTATACTAAATAATTTTATTTCAATAATAAATAAATCAATAGATGACAGCCGGTAAAATGGGGAGTTAAGTGAGAGAGACGAGATGAAACATCCCCATCTGGAAATTGTTGCCGCCGGAGAAGAAGCCGGAAGATTTTGCAGTTGGCCACTGCCCACAACGGGATCGACCAGGTCAGGCGTTCGAGACCCAGCGTTTGCAATTTATCAGGACGACCACGAAATGTCCGGCAAATCCCCAAGATTCGACGGACTTTTCATCAAAAGGAGTCGTGATCGAGCAATGAAAGACGCTTAGTTCAGTGAGTGGAAATTTATTTGATCATTTCAGCTGATTTTGTTTTGCAGTGCGTTGAATTGTATTGTATTGATCTTTGCCGGGAAAAGGTTTTCTGTGTTCTTTTATATTGCATGAAATTGGATTGAAAAAAAACTGCCCCTTGTGCACACAAAAATGCCGTTACAGGATTATGAGAAAGATCCGTGATGAGATCCATTTTGTTCAGTTTACGGAAATAAATGGGATAGGGTTATGTTTGAGGGCAAAGTTTTTGCTCTTTCGAGTTAGGAATTGATTTTTTAAAGACCCCTTTTGATTTTAGCCGAACCGGAACTTTCTTTTGAGAATCTTTGGGTCCCTGTAATGTGATCATGCGGTAGAGCGATTATCATGGTGATGCAAAGGATAACTGATTTAGATGGAAGCCGCAGAGAGCACGCTCCTGGACTTTGTGGAGAAAGTGCGGGGATGGATTCCTCGCAGAGCCGATCCGTCGAACATCTCCAGGGACTTTTGGATGCCTGATCACAGCTGCAGGGTCTGTTATGAATGCGATTCGCAGTTCACGCTATTCAACCGGCGACACCATTGCCGAATATGCGGTCGAGTGTTTTGCAGGAGGTGCACGCAGAACTCAATTCCGGTATCTGGCGATGGTCGAAGGAATGGCAGCGGTGAAGATGGGGAGAGGATCAAGGTCTGTAATTTTTGTTTCAGGCTTTGGAAACAGGAGATAGCCTCTCAGTGTAATGGGCTGCAATTGCCTCCTACACCGCCGCCGCAGGGTATCTGTCCTTCTCCTTCTGTTACGAGTTTGGACAGTAGCGGTAGCAGCACGGTGTATCCGACTGGGCCTTATCAGCATATTAGTTCTAGTTCTGCTGCTACGTTACCTCAAGCCAATGGTTTTGAGCCCCTGCCGGGGAGAAAGCAGGATGATATTTTACATTCAGAAAAGAACAACAGTGCTCTTTCATCTGTTGAAGGGGTCTCCTCTCCAAGTCTTCTTGCCTATCGTGTTAGCAGGTGCTGTCAATTGTCTTTGTAATGTTTGTGTTTTTGTTAAACTGTCTGTTGACTCTCGGGGTTCAGTAATGGTTCAGCCTATCTGTTAAGCTTTGTCCACGACAAACATGTTTTTCGTTGTGCTTATTTTGTTCAAATGACCTTGAGAATGTCCGCTAGATAGAACACATGAATTTGTTATCTGTATATCTCAAAGTTAATGCCTAGACTCACTTCAGGTGTTTACATTATGTAGGAGTGACGATGAAGGGGATGAATATGGTAAAGATGTAGAGGATGCTCAGGAAGGGCTTTTGAGACACTCGCAAGAATACTTTGAAGAACATGCCAGCGTAGATCTCGATCCTGGATACATTTTACAAAATATTTGTACCGATAATTCAAGCTTTCAAAATTCCATGAATCATGCTGTTCAGTTACATGGTTTGGGCAGTGTTGAAAACATTACTGAAGGTGTTCTCAGCAAGAGTCCAAGCTTTCAAAATGATATACTTGTGGAGCGGCAAATGTCATGTAGATCAGAAAGATCAGCAGAAGAGACAGAGGATACAGAGAATTTTAATGACTGCAATGATGATTCAGTCATGTTTCAAAGCCAAAACACAGAGCTAGAGCAACCTTTTGACTTTGAGAACAATGGTGCTATATGGGTACCACCCGACCCTGAAGATGTTGAGGATGAAATAGAGACTAGCATGATTGATGACGATGACGATGATGAAGATGGAAGTTGGGGTTTTGCACACTCATCGGGAAGTTTTAGCAGCAATGAATTTAAGAGCAAGGAAAGGTCAAGTGAAGATCATAGAGAGGCTATGAGAACGGTTTTGGATGGGCATTTCAGAGCTCTTGTAGCACAGCTCCTAAAGGGAGCAGATGTATCTGTAGGCGAGGAGAATTATAATGAGAGCTGGCTTGAAATAGTCACTTCATTGTCATGGCAAGCAGCGACTTTTGTAAAGCCAGACACAAGCAAAGGAGGAGGAATGGATCCTGGGGGATATGTCAAGGTCAAGTGCATAGCTTCTGGGCATCGAAGTGACAGGTAATGTTTCCTCTCAATTGTTTGTATTGTAACAAGTAGCCTCAGGTATTTGATATGTTCTTGATGTGCTTTAGTTGGAATCTCTTTTATGTTTTGGATGTTTTATGTTTTTTAACTATATGGCTACATTTTGTATGCTGCTGCTGCTATTCATTAATCAGCATATACATTAACAAAGAACAATCTTGTTCACAGCAAGGTCATTAAGGGAATTGTTTGTTCAAAGAATGTAAAACATAAGCGTATGACACAAAGGTATAAAAATCCAAGGATGCTGCTCTTGGGAGGGGCACTTGAATATCAACGTGTCTCAAATCAGCTGTCATCTCTCGATACTCTGCTGCAGCAGGTAATATTAATATTGGCCTTTCTGTTACTCCATCCTTCATTTGACTTGTGTAGGTCAGCATGTAAGCATAGAACCTTTTGACCCCTTATTCTTTTTGCATGCAGGAGATGGATCATCTGAAGATGACTGTGGCAAGGATAGAAGCACATCGCCCCAATGTGTTGCTGGTAGAGAAAACTGTTTCTCATCATGCACAAGAATATCTGTTGACCAAGGAAATATCATTGGTACTGAATGTGAAGAAGAAGCTTCTAGAGCGTATAGCCCGGTGTACTGGTGCGGAAATTGTTCCTTCTCTTGACAACCTCGCTGCACCAAAGGTGGGACATTGTGAGCTATTCCATGTAGAGAGGTTTCTAGAGGAGCATGGGAGTGTTGGCCAGTCAGGGAAGAAGCAAGCAAAAACCTTGATGTTCTTTGAGGGTTGTCCGAGGCGTTTGGGATGCACGGTGAGGCTTTTACTTATTTATGTCTAATATCATACTATTTCTGTATGTATGTACCTACAGCCCCGTTAAAGATACACCATACCAGCTGATTTGCTACTCTGCCAATATGCAACCCAATTTCTATACATGACATTTTTGTTTGAGTTGTAAATAAAGATTGAAATTTGGTTTTAGTTGGGATTCTTTTCTTCTGCACACATTGAAGTATTAGAGCCATCTTACATGAGTTTTAGAATTCTGAACTATTTTTGATCCATACATAAGGATATGAAATAGATGACTGGAAATCAAACCCAATGTTGCAAATATCATTTTGGGAAATATATCACTTAGGGTACAGAAAGAAACTTATAAAAAATATCTGCAAGCATAAACTTGGACGTGAAAAACTTGGAAAGATTGGCAACCTAAAAAACTCAAAAAAATTGGGAGATATTGAAGATATTTGCAATACTGATTCAAACCTGACACACTCCCACCAACTGTTTGAACTTTGAATTACGTATTTGCTACTCTGCAAATCAAAGAAGATCCTTTGTCCATTAACCAGTGGATAATTTATAAATCACCAAGGTTAGCAGATAATGGAATCAAATTCCGTCCATCTCCAAATCCATCCATATGCAAAAGAACATTAGCTTTATTAAAAATTAAGGTTGCTCTGTTCTTCTATAGTGAAAGTAAGGCACTGATATAGATATATACAAGGAGATGATTTAAGATAGCACTGAGTTTGATTTTGCTTCAATCTAAAAAAATTATCGTTATCTTTGTTTTGTTGGCAGTATGTTATTTTTTGCTTCATATGCATCTGATTAGTTAGCAAGTAATCTGTTGCACATACAGTTGGTGTCTGATATAGCGTTCACATATATTTACCTGGAGTTTGTAGCTTCTGATTCCAGAGGATACGGATTCTTGCACAGTGATTTTTCTTTGAGATTCTCGATTTGGTTCAATTTCCTAATGCCCTAGAAAAACTAAGTTTGTTTTGGTTGAGTTACACCTCATATTGTATGAGGTTCCACATTGTGATTTTCATCACATTTGATGGAGTTTGCTGGTGGTTCCTTGGAGCTTTTGATGGACTTGGGGCAGATACACCTTCATTGAGCTTATTCTCTTCTTGGCATTGGAGACCTTTGGTTTGGGAGCTTCACTTCTCTTCTTGGTGGATGATCATGGTTTTGGTGCTACTTGCATGCCTTGCTTTATGGATCACTCTCTTCATTTGTTATGTCATGGATGCTTGCTATGTCATGTGTTATCTTCTTCTTGGAGTGTCCTAGTGATCTTGCGCAATGGTGATATTACATTATTGATGTCAATAGGGAGGGGTGTTCTACATGGTCCCCTTGTTGCTATGTGTGATGGGACATACTTGATTTATCATTAAGAGTTTGCATTTTTCATATGTTTATTTCCTATGGTTTTGTCTGGTGATGGGATTTCCCTAGGTGATATAACATTGTGACATTGCTAGACATTACTTAGGAGGGGACATGTATTGAGTGATGTAACTGTTACCAACATCATGATAATATCGCGATATTGGCGATATTATCGGCAAAACGGGTCTCGCGATATTATCGGGGAAAATATCGCGATATTTACTCCTGGTGATAATATTGCGCTATTTACGAAAATATCGCGCAATGATCGAAAATATCTTAGGCAGGCGGACAGGGTCGGAAATAAAGCCCGAATTTGACCTTTTTTTTGTCATTTTGCAAGTGAAGTGTGGGGTTTGGAGAGCAAAGGAGAAAGAGGCAAGTTTGCCTTCAACCAAAGATGAGGAGGAGCGAGATTTTGAGCACTATAACCTGTTTGATGTTGTTGATGCTTTAGATATTTAAAAATTTGAAAAAAAAAGAATATTTTTGTATTTTTTTCGTTCTTACGACATTTTTCGATATTTATCGATATTTTCCCCGATTTTGCTGATATTTTCATTTTCGGGCCCTCGGTGATATTTTGCCGTTGCCGATGTTGGTAATAAGTACTCCCATTGATGCATTATTTCCTAAATTTGAGTTAAAGCGGGGTACTAAACTCTAATTCGTCCACCTTGAGAGGATTTTGTTGGAGCATATATTGAGGTGGTTGCACATTGGAGGAGCCCTTGAGGATACTTGCTATTTTGGGGAGTTGACCACTTCTTTTCCTTGTGGAGCACTTGACTTAGTTGGCATCTTGCACATTTATTCATGGAATTAGTTGGAGCGCCCCACCTTGGGATTTGCATATGTGGAGTTGTTGCACACTTTCTCCTGCACCTTATGGACCACATTACTATCTTTTGAGGAGTTTGTTGAGGAGCGCTCTCCTTGGGAGAATATTTTATTGTTTTCTCACTCATACATCTTGGAGGGTGCACCTTGGAGGAGTTTTCTAGGTGGACCACTGAGCATATCTTTCCATTTTCAAGAATATTTTATTGTATTGTGCATGCATGCATCTTGGAGGGTGCACTTAGTGAGCTCTTCGAGGTGAACCTTGGAGCACATCCTCTAATGCCAAAGATTATTTTATGTATTGTTGAGCTAGCACCTTGGAGGGTGTATTGTATGTGGACCAATCTAGCATTTTGACATGGTAAAAAACCTATTTTAAATTTTAGTGGTGCGTCCTCTCTCTTTTGAGGATATCTTGCATACTACTTGCTATTTTTGGATGGGGCGAGCTCTCTTAGAGAGGTTGATGTTCACATACCATTTGATATGGTCAATCATTGATCGAGGGTGATCTAACATTTCCATTATTATATTACTTGTTTGACTTGTCGTGGACTTAGTTAGCAAATAATGTATTTTATTGTAAGAGAGAATAAACTCTCTTTATCAAGAGGAGCTTTCTCTCCATTTGTGTTGGTTGGGAATTTGGGGATTGAGGAGCTCTCCCTTGGGCTACATTGTACATCATTTTGACAAGTTTAATGGAAGATTGGAGGTATCATTCTATCATATGTGAGGCTTAATTTTGTGCATGCTTGTAATGTTGTTGGATAATTTGTAGGAATCTTTTGCAAAGAATGTATTATGAAGGCCTTGTAATGGAGCATCTGTCATTTGGATAGGAGTAATGTGAGGAGGTTTTCCCTTTTATTTCCTTTTGCTGTTATATTTCTGAATATATTAATTCTTCACCTATCATACAAGTTGTTGTAATTAATATATCATTGTAGGGCAACACCTTCATAAACTTGTTCAAGAGTATCACCAATAGGGCTCTTCAAGACTCATTTCTATTGTTATTTCCAGAACAATCAAGGTTGATTGTGGCGTGCAGCCCTCTCCTCCTTAATTATTCACAAAACAACCCTCCTTAGAATGATTGCTCCTTCACTCCATTTTTCCCAAGATTTGGTAGGCACTAGTCTTGGGGATTTCATCACCTTACTTGTTCTCATACTATCCATCTTTTCATTGTATTTCAACTACCTGTGTTTATCAAGGCTTACTCTTCATTATTCACCTTGAGCCTCCACTCCATAGTCTTGATAATCCTATTATAGCGAAGCCCCCTTTGTGTTGGAGAAGAGCCGACCTAAAGAGAGAGGAAGAGCTACTGAGGTGACAGTGGGTAGCCTTCCTAAGTTGCACAAAACTAATACCTTGGTGCTTGGGACTTTACACTTCTGTGGGTGCTAGATTTTGTTGTAACAAGTTGGAACATTTGGAGCTTCATGAATGGCTACTTTGAGGAAATCTAGGATTGCGAGTACATGTTTTAATTTAATATCTAAATATAGAAGTAGAACCATGAATTGGTCAAGTTTATGTAAGCAACTTTATGTTATTAAACCTGCCATAATGTACTCTTTCAAGGGTTGTGAAATTATGCCTTGGACCAAGGCTGTTGGGAGTGGAAACGGGAGCGGGAAGCATGATTTTAAAAAATATCTGGGAGTGGGAGTGTTTTTTATATAATACATATTTTAATATATTTTGATGCATATATATAAAAAAACACGCAGAATGTCGAATCAATTGCTAAAAACATGAAAACATAGATATAAGATCATTTAACTATTGGATTAGTGATGATCATTAAAGCATCAACTATTTAGTACACATATAACATCAATCATAAAAAGTTGTCATAAATAGATTGTAACAGACAACATCAACCACAAAATGAAATAGACTCTAGAGCATCGTATTCATTACCAAAGAGTTGTAAGATTCAACCCTTCATAACACATTTGATGAAATCAATTTTCAACATTTATCTTCAACAAATTACATCCACATACATATGCCTCTAGCTCCAAATAAACTTCAATAAACTCAAGCAATAGGCTCTAGTGTTTCCACAAACTTTCAACAACCATTACAAGAGAAGGAGCTTCTCTTACATAGAGTACAAGCTCAAACCTCCTCAAAATAAAATAATAAGATCCATGTGTGAGATCCTAGATCTCTCTTAGGAAAACATAAAGTACTACTATCTCCTAACCAACCCTAATTGACAAGTCAACAAAGAGTAATCAAATGATAAATTCAAGTGGGAATGCCACATGTCATGATCTTGTCCCCTCTAGCAAGGCAGTTGACCATGTCAAATCATCAAAGGAGTCATTGGAATACTCCTAGGAGTGTCCTCCAAGTAGAAACTTCAAAAAATGTCCAAGGGGATCTCAAATGAGGGAGCACTCCTCTCGAGGCATAAATAGAATAATACAAATTGACAATAACGTGCTAATTTTAGCCCAATGGCTAGGACCTCCTCATCAACAACTCCACAAACTCGTCCTCCAAGGTGTAACAACCCTCAAATCAAATTCCAACTACTAGATCCATGGAATGTGGAGTCAACCAACAATATGCTAGCATAGATTTGTGTGCAAGCCTCAAGGTCGTCGAAATAGTCCACTAGATCAAGTCCACTAGATCCATGAAGTAAAGGAATAACCCCATCAAATAAACAACAAAACATGACCATGCCTCAAAAAATGTGCCAACAAGATGAAACCAAGGGAGTGCTTTACTAAAAATGGTAGTCAAACTCATCAAGGCTCGATCCATGTGCCAAGAGTGTCTAGGTGAGCAAGGGCATCCACACAACAAGGCTCAAATATGATATACCATCCAAAATATAGTCGTTGAGAAGGTTAAATCCATCTAAAAATATGTGCATATGAGGAGCCCTTGCCTAGATCAAAGAGCCAACAATGTCAAGATGCTATCCAAATGCCAAATAAGCCCACACGTGCTAGGGCATTCCTCCAATAGAACCAAGTCTCATCACATGACATCAACATTTAGCCATTAAGAGGGCTAGATTAACATAAAGAATTGTGCCAATGTAAAGCGCTCTCTCCAAATGATGATTCAACCTACTAGAATATGCCATCACAATGCTAAAAGGACCCATATGACCTAGGGCAATCGATAACCAAGGTGAAGATCTCATGAAAGTCAATACCATAAGTACTAGAGAACTGATCCACCCATGAAAATGTGCACAAAGAAGAGGGCACCGCCAAATAAGCCACGTGACATAATAATCAATCCACAAATGGGAGAAATGTGCCTCCTCTAACCAAGACACACAACCAAACATTAACCAAATGATAGTACCGTCTCCGAGCTAGGCACTAGGGGGAATCAAACTGATAGGACAAATGTGCAATCAGACAACTTCCATTAGAATGCCTCAACACCCATTGAGGTGGTCAACAAATAAATTGTCACAAGGGAAGTAATTTTGTGAAAATGTACACCAATAATACACCTCTAGTCCATCAAATGCTCCATTGATATCAACCTTTAAACCTATGATATGTGTGATGAAAGCACAAGTATGCTCCTTTTAAGCTCTCCAATCTCCCTTCAATCTCCCTATAGCAACCTTCAATCTCCTCAAAAAATAGCAAGAAGCCCACTCAAAACCCTCCTAGCAAAGATGAGTGAAATGAGAATTAGAATGAGAGAAAAATGGAGTGAGTGAGTGTTTTAATCCTAACAAACCCTCACCATACCTTTTGAAGCCATTTGGAACCTTGACTTGGTTCCCAAACACCCAAAAAAAAGATGAATCCGCTTCATTGTGCAGGAGCAACCAAGGAGCGTTTAGGGAGCGCCCATGGAGCGTTTAGGGAGCGCCTAGGGAGCGTTTAGGAGGCTCCCTTGGGAGTGCGCTTCCTGAACGCTCCCTCTGGGAGCGAGGGCGAGAGGGGGGGTGCTCCCCCGCAGCGTAGCCTTGGACACTAAATAAATGTTCAAAGTGGGAGAAACCCTAGCAATGTCATTGAGCATAACATGTTCAAGAATGTTAGCATCATTTATCTTTTAGACGTCATTGAGCATACAACACTGAAGAATGCTCACATCCTTTATCTTTTAGATGTCATAGATACCAAGAGGGTTAAACACTTGACGATTATTACCAAGAGAGATGCTCATAGGTCCATCATGCATTATCCCTCAACACATTCCACCCGCCCTCCAAGTTAGGCCAAACTTGGGGTTAGGAGGAGGATAGAGCGTCTTGACAATGACACTAGCATGATACTCCCACTTTGTGACAAATCACAGAGTGAGATAGGGGATTTGATTGATTGGGTGGAGAAGAACTTTCATCCAAGTGTGTAGGGGTAGGGTTCGAGGAAAGGAGCAAGGGGAAGCAAAGAAGTAGCAGGCAGGTGTGATAGGCTAGGCTATTTTGCTGTTTTGTATTATTCCTCAGGTGGGCCATCATCCTAGGACGGGAGCCCAAGTTTTATATTAATAAAATCAACATTGTATGATTGTACTGGTTTTCCCTTACGGATTTTTCCAAAGGTATTTACCTAGCAAATCACGTGTGCAAATGTGTATGGTTTCCTTATTATGCTTCCGCTGTTTTATTTATTTCTAACCAGTATATTTTATTATGTGTGTTGTAATTTAATTATCAGCAAGGAAAAACACAAGGTAGTAATTTATCTAGGTGTTGGGGATAGTGAGATTTTTTAACACCATTAATGATCAATGAACAAGTGTGTAACAGACTGCTCCAATGACACACATAGATTCATCAAAATAAACAATAGAAAGCCCAAAGTAGCTCCTCAAGAGTTGGGCGTTCATGCTAGCACATATCACAACTCCAAGGCACCTCTCACAATGCTTAATGCAGGGGTCACAACACCCAATGCATGGACATAATGCCCAAGGAAAGGGACACAACACCCTGGGCAACAACTCCTCAAAATCTACATTGTATATGTTGTGAAGCCATCAATGGGAGAAGTGGAGCGCTCTCAAATGATCATGATCAGGTGCCAAAATCACACCAAATCAACCTCAAAACCCTAGGGCTCTCCATCAAGTAGTATGCATGAAATCTGCATGGCAAGAAGGTGAGTGCTCTGTGAAAATCATTGTCCATCTCATCAAGCATCATGATAGGAAAATAATAGACATTTCAAATACTAGAGCTTTCCTCTGCAAGAGTCATATCTCTTATTATATCAAATTCAATGACTAGGCCTCCATATAAATGTGTAAGTACCATGATACCAAGATAACTCATGTGAGGCAAGGTGCAAGCACCATCATCGAATAAGTTGATCCATCAAGAAAGAGGCATGCAGTATGAAGAGTATCAACAGATGGGCCATCCACCCATGACATATCATAGCACCAAAGGACATGCCACCACGAAGAGAAAATCAGGTACCACCACATATGCCACTGAACCAAGGTGTGATATCCCATGCAACACCACGATGAGGTGAGATGTTCCATACTTGTCAATACGACCAACTGAAATACATTATCTCAATAAAAAATAGAAGGTGTATATCTCATGTCCATCAACATCCCAACATGTCACCTTGAAAATCCTGACATGTGATAAAAATCATAGGTTTACCACTCTTACAATACGAGGGCTAACAAAGTGGATATAAGGAAATGATGTGAGCCAGTTATAGCCAAATCCACATGAATAATCACTCACCATTGGAGGAGAATATGGTAGCATAGGAAATTGCATGGAACTTGTGAAGCTTAGCCTAGATCAAATGACAACCCACTTGTTTATTGGACCAAGTGTACCACCTCGTTCGAGCATGATTCCTCTGCCCCCACACCAATACAAACTGAGCATCCTTTTGGGATCATTCCAAGCTTTCCTTTCATCCAATCTAAGAGCCGTTTCATGTCCTCCAACATGGCTAATATCCTACCCAACCATGTTGATGTCCCCTTCAAGGACCTACTCAACATTAGGTAGTGATTGGGCCAACCATTGCTAATGTTGTGTTCACCAATGGATCATTGGGGGCATACATGAAACAAAAGCTCCAAACTGACTGTCTAAGAGGTAATTGCACAAATAGTCCCCCCTTTTCCTTTGTGATGAGAAGCAACAACATATTCACCATTTTGACTGTGCATCAACAAGTGCAACTTGAAGCCAATGACTTTCACAGTTTTACCTTCTGAAGGAAGAGCACATCATTATGTAGATTGACCATAACAGTGCTAACATTGGTTTTCCTATCATTACTAGAGAACACCCTAACGTTCCAAGTTGTCAAGGGTGACCATTGATATGTGAATTTACATGCTTCTAATCTGCGTCATTGTTTTAAAAATTGGCAAAACTGGAAGCAGTACTAGCTAGTTCGTCTAGTTCACCCATGGGGACCTTGAACCAGTTGTGAATTAGCTTGACCAGTTCAAACCCTCATATTTTATTTAAATATTAATATTTTTGCATTTTTTAGTGAATTGGTTCATAAACCGAGTCGTCAACCGATTTTGATTCAAGTCTAGTTTGACCCTCAACTGATTTGAAGTTCGATTATAACTTTTAAAACATTGATTTGTGTCAGGCGCTTTTTTGTCTTTGGCGTGCCAAAACAACGCAACAACAAAACTTTAGGTCTTGTTGCATGACCCTCTTGCACGACTAGTGCCAACTTCTCATTGCATCTAGCGCTTGATCTTGGCGTGCCAATCTTTCAACATCATTACTTGATCTAATTAGCACTATCTTAGTAGACAAATCAACATATGACTAGATAAAGCACCTCAACGATAGCTTAGTAGTCCACCGCAATGACACATATCTTAGAGGATTGGTGCGACCAATCAATTGGGTGATTCAAGTTAATCGGGTCAATCCAGGAAATGTGCTAGTGATCAATTCTGACACTCGACTGATTTGAAGTTCGATTCTAACTTTTAAAAAATTGATTTGTGTCAGGCCCTTTTTTAGCTTTAGCATGCCAAAACAATGCAACAACAAAACTTTAGGTCTTGTTGTAGAAGCCTCTTGCGCAACTTGTGCCAACTTCTCATTGCAGCCAGCGCTTGATCTTTGGCGTGCCAATCTTTTGGCATCATTAATTGATCTAATTAGCTCCAACTCAGTAGACAAATCAACAGATGACTAGATAAAGCAGCTCAATGATAGCTTAGCAGTCCACCTTAATGACACATAGCTTAGAGGATTGGTGCGACCAATCAATTGGGTGATCAAAGTTGATAGGGTCAATCTGGGAAATGGGCTAGTGATCAATTCTGACCATTTCAATGCATGCCCAGAGCTGAACTGATTCCAAGAAATCAGGTAGTAATCATCCTTAATCATTGTGCACGAGGCTGATTGTTAGGGACTGCCTCCATTAATGATTTGACCATTCCTCCTTGTATAAATATTTATCATTGTACTTGTAAAATGGGTTAGGCATTTTAGAGTTGTGCTTGTGTCCTTTGCGAGATCGAGTTCTATAGTTGTTTCCCTCACATGAAGTGAGCCATATTGTTTCCTTACAATTCTTAGATCTCTGTTGAATTTTGTAGCTTGTATTGACAACATATTGTACAATTGGGCAATCTCCCGTGTCTCTGGTTTGCATGCTTACGGTGTTTGTTTGATCTTTGAAATTGCTAAGGTCAACACACATATGCATTAATGTTTTTGCACGACTAGTGCCAACTTCTCGTCGCAGCTAGCACCTGATCTCTAGTGCACCAATCTTCCAGCATCATTACTTGATCTATTTAGTGCTAGCTCAGTAGACAAATCAACAGATGACTAGACAAATCACCTTAATGATAACTTAGCAGTCCATGTCAATCACATCATAGTTTAGAGGATTGGTGTGACTGATCAAAGTTGATCGGGTCAATCTGGAAAATGCGCTACTGATAATTTCTAACCATTTCAATGCATGCCCAAGCTGAACTGATAATTTCTAACCATTTCAATGCATGCCCAAGCTGAACTGATTCCAAGAAATGAGATAGTGATCATGCTTAATCATTGTGCACAAGGCCGACTGTTAAGGACTGCCTCCATCAATGATTTGATCATTCCTCCTTGTATAAATATTTATCATTGTACTTGTGAAATGGGTTAGGCAATTTAGAGTTGTGATTGTATCCTTTGCTTTGCAAGATCTAGCTGTGTGTTGTTTCCCTCATGTGACTTGAGCCATAGCATTTCCTTACAATGCTTAGATCTCGGTTCAATCTTGTAGCATTCCTTGTATCGACAACATATTGTACAGTTGAGCAATCTCCTGCGTCGCTGGTTTGAATACTTATGGTGTTTGTTTGATCTTTGATCTGTTGCCAAGGTAAACATTAGTGCACTCTCTGTTCCATCTTTTGAATCCCGCAGTTGTCAAGTCCAATCTTTGCCTAAATCTTTCACATTTCATTTACGTATTGCTTCCATTGATACAGTGCTTTAAGTTTGCCATAACAATAAATCCCCTGTCTTGCTAACTTCATAGTGACCAGCTTTATCATTTGTCTTAGCATGACCCAAGTTGCATTGTCTGACCATTCTTGACAGAATTGAAGGGAGTTTGCAGCTGCAGCTTCCTGATCTGCCCTGTAGTCTGGTTGAACAAATTGATTAAGAAAGGTGTGCAGCTGTGGCTTCCTGATCCGACCTGTAGTCTGGCCGAGCAAATTGATTACGAAAGTACAAGCAGATAAACTGACAAACCAAGGAGAGGCACTAGGAAGGTGGGGGGCATGATTATTAATAAGCATGCAAGTGATGAGAATTAATTCTTCAAGCATGATCTGTCATATATCCAAGACCAAGTTGGTTGCTATGAAATAAGAAATATAATTAGGAAGTACCTTAAAGTGGGATGGATTACTTGAACTGTGTTTCAAGGGATCAATGTGCCTCTACTGTTTGTGACCTTCATAACGAGATGAGACTCACAAACAAAAGGTATTGAGCAATCAAGAGGCTGTTGGATAACTTAAGAATTTATCTCTGAGCACTTCAGAGTGATCTTCAGCAACAAAGGGACCAAGAAGCTAGTAAGGAGAAATCTGGGCAAAAAATGAATATTTTGTGGGAAGTTCAGAGGGCTACTGCAAGAAACACCTTGTTTTCAGATTTCAGTTCAATGACCAAGGAAGAGTCAGAGTAAGATGAGGACGATTGAAGAAAAGAAGGTTCATTCCTGCTGGGTTCCATGGCCAATCTCTGAAGGTTCCTATGGAAATTATGTTTTTATTGGAAACCCTTGAGCCTAAAATGGGTAGGATCGCCATTTTTTATTTTTTTAGTTATACACGGCAGACCTCTTAGAGCTTAGAATCAGAGACACTCAAAATAATTTTCACTTAAATGTAGAAACAAGTAGAATATAATAGTCTTTAGATGGGGGATTAGGAGGAGAAAGGATGAACTTCTTGTCTTTATCCTCCGAATCTATTCAGAATGTTTTGCTGGTGGAATTGGAAGTTTGGCTGGCAACAATGGAAGCATTACAGTGATGTTTTGGAGCCTCCAGGCAGAGACAAGGTGATTGAAAATGAGGATGAAGCGAGGAAGACCAAGAGGGTGATGGGGAGCCTGAAGAGTGAAGGCTGTTTATTATAACCTGGAAGAATTAAAGATATTGAAGGAAGAAGATCGATTGAAATCTTTGGGTGTTTTTTTGATTGGTAATGTCCCTTCAAAGAGATTTTAGAGAACTGGGTTGTAAGTACTTGGAAAGAAATATTGTAATACAAGATGTTTTCAGATATTGGGGTGATGGAGATATTTTGGTTTTCCTCAAAGAGGTTGAGAATGCTTCTAAAATTTTGCAAAAACGTTTTTGAACCTGTGGTAGAACTTTGCTAAAGCTATTGCTTGGCATTCAGATTTTGATATATCTGCATTGAAAAAATGTTAATGAATCCCATTGGATTGAATCTAAGGGCTTGAGCCTATGCCCTAGATTATTCTGCTGAAGATCTTGAAAGACATAGACTCTAGAGGAAATCCTAAAAGTTGAACAGATTGACAAGATAATTGCTTCATTGTCGGTTCATCTTATCATTAAGATAGTTGCTTATTCGAGGGACTGTATGCCCTCCAAAGCCATGTTTCCATAGGTACTAGAGTTAAGATCACCAAATTGTGGCAATAAATAAGCACCCTGCAGTACTGCATTGATTGCATTATATCCTAGGATATATACCGTCAGATCTGAGATGCCTTAGATCTGGCAGTATATATCCCAGGATATTCTGCATTTAATGCAGCTCTGCTGGGTGCATAATGCTTGCCCAAAATTGTGAGGCTGGGAGGGCTGATGCCGGATGCCTGTCACATCTGCAAAAACTCAGGGCAGCTTAGGAAGTTGTGTTCAAAATTGAGAATACTTCTTCATGAGTAAAAATAATGAGAAGATTATGCAAAATAAAGTGAATAATGATGTGTCAAACAGAAATATAATGATTTATCCAACAGAAATAGCTTTGGTTCTAATGATCTTCCTCCTGAACCTAACAATGAAGGTGTACACTTGACTTCTATGGGTTCTACTGTATATTTATCTGCCGTTTGAAGTGGCAAGGAAGGTTGTAACCTCCAGAGTTCCTGAAGAACCAGTAATCGTATAGTTCTTACATCCTCTGAATCTCCAGTAACCTCTGAGATGTTGTGTAATGATTGAGCAGGAAAGAACAGATTCAGACTCAGAGCAGCCAGACCAGGAAACCCAAGGAGACTGAACTGAAGTGAAAAAATGAATTATAGAGACTAAGCTACCTGTTAAAAAGTGAATAATAGCAAAAGAGTCTCAAGGTTAGAACAAATATAAGGAATAAGAGGAAACTCAAAATATTTAGATGAAGATTGGCACAGCCAATATCAAAAGTGATTTTTCTTCTCGAGGAGCATGCAGTATTAGAAATGAACCAAAAGGATTAACTCTCCATGACTAGTGCTTCAACAGTAGTGTGAAAATTTCAGTGCAAAATGTGTGGAGTAGTGTTATATCTGCAAATGGTTGCCTTCATCAAAATGCGGGTGCAATATGGGATAGATTATTTTCAATAAAATTGTTTTCTATGATAGGTACTGTTGCTGCTCTCAGAGATTGTTTGTGGCAGCAGTTTGAAACCTAAGTTTGCGGAGGTTTAATGTGTCAAGCTTGTTCGATTACGATATTAATTTTTGCTTAGATGCAGTGCGGGAACTTTACAGCCTGTTTTTTGGTGCTCTGGTGAATCAGTCACATTGTGTTTGCAGTAGCAACTTTGGTTTTATGCAGGCATCCCTTATTTGAAAAGCACTGTTGATATGATGACTGTGGAATGGCATTATGGGAGGCGTCAAAGACACTGCTTCAATTTGACTTTGGTGAATGTCGGAGTCAAGCTTGAGAGTTGTCCGTTTCTCTTTAGCAGTGGGCATTTTGGATTCAATGTTGCTGAATTCTAGGCATTACAACTGATGCGTTCAAAGTGGTCATTACAAAAAAGCTTAAAGGACAAGGGAATTTAGGCATTTCATATAATTATGGGTTCATTTTCAGTGCATTCATGTAGACATTGGCTTGTGGAATGGAAGTGCCACCAGCAGTAGGTTTTATAATGTCTTATAATTTGTAGAACAGAAGCACCACAAGTTTGATTTGGCAGAGTGTATCCAGGAATATTGGGAGGTGCTTCAGAAGTCCCAGAGGTATGTATGTATTGTGAAATCCATGTCAGTTCATATGTTCAAAAGGGAGCATTGGCCGGAGCTTCCCTCAGAGTTCCATGTTGATATCCCATGTATACTTCTCCAATTGGGTTATCTTCCTCCAGCAAAAGTCCAGATCAGTTGCAGTTAGTCTTTTGTATAAGTGTTATTTTCACGAGTTGCATTGATATGTTGGTTTAACTTTAGTCATTTTTTTGTTAAAGCAGCTAAGCTTTGTCTTAAAAACTTCCCAGAGTCAGACTGTAAGTCAGTTTACAATCTTAATTATTGGTTAAATTGCCAGCTGATGGCATAGCTGTACTGCTTTTTTACACATTGATACAAGAGAAAACAGTCTTAGATCAAATTCTGGGGCTGATGACTATATATCGCCTACAGGTACAGCTGGAGTGATTTTGTAAATCATTGTATATTTAAGTACAACTTTCATCCTTGTTGGTGTTAAAAAGAAAAAAAACTAATAACTTTGTATGGAAAAAACTAGTGTTCGGGGTGAGGAAATGGTTATATCCAACCTACTCGTTCAGCAGCAAGTGATTCTCAATAAAGATCCAGTGGACATGATCACTTTCAATCGTCCATATTAGTCACCTAGTATTTTGTCTGTCCCCCAGTGTTTTGTGCAAGTGATGGTTTCATATGGTTTTCGTCCAACTAATTATCTATGACAAGGAGATGGTGAACTAATAAAGATACAAAAGGGTATGGTAGATCACTGGTGGGACAGATTCCTGGAAAGAGAAGCACTTGAGATGACAGACACCTGATATGCCAGACTGTTAGATGCTTCCAAGTGCTACTGAGTGGTTCTCTCATTTGTAAACTTTGTCAGTATACTCAGTACTGTACCCTATTCCCCAATGTTCCACCAAGTCTCTGGGATGGGGGGACGTGGGTGTGGGGAGATGCACAAGGGGGACATGTAGAAGTACCCCCAAATTTTAGGGATTTTAGGGAAATGGGGAACGGGGGGACGTCACATATATAATATAAAAAATAAAAAATAAAAAAATTTAGAAATAAAAATAATAATGATAAAATCTCAACAATAACAATTCAGTGTTCATCCCATGCAAATTCATTAGTAAATACTAAAATACTAAAATACTAAATACTACTAAATTAGTAAATTGAAAATTCAAATTTGTAAATGATATAAACTAGTAAACATGATTCAAAATTCAAATTTGTAAATGATACAAACTAGTAAACATGATTCAAAATTCAAATTTGTAAATGATACAAAATGTAAACATGATTCAAAATTCAAATTCAAATTCAGTAATAAAATACGTTGATTCATAAATCATAAATGAAAGTTGAAACAAAAATATTAAAATAATAAATATTGATAGATTGATTAAAAATTTAACTTCATCATTCATCATTCTATAATCTGATTAATTAGTACTAATCCAAATACTAAATAGTAGATACTAAAGTCTGAAATAGTAAATTGGAATTACTCAAACTCAAAAATTTAAAATAGTAAAGAGTGACGAGTCAAGGTACTCAAACTCAAAAATTTAAAAATAGTAAAGAGTCACAAGTCAAGGTTTGAGGTCATCAGTATCTAGAGTCAAGACTCAAAAGTTAAAACTGAAAAAACAATGAACATTGAAAATAAATTTTAAAATGACCATCATAGAGTCAATCTCATTGACCGGTCCTCTACATCCATCTCCTACATGAAGCCATCAGGACCATCAAAGGGAATGTCACTATCTATCTCTGGGTTAGAGTTACTCTCATATAAGTTATAAGATGGCATATGATAGCTTATAAGTTATTAATTTTGTTTTAGGTTTTAATTTTTAAGATTTAATTGTGTTTTAATTATTTAGCTTTTAAAATTTAATAAATTAATTGTGTTTTAATTTTTATCTTTTTTTTTATATATATATTTGTTTTTTAATTTTCTTTTTTAAATTAAAATTTTTGTTTTTAAGCCTTTTTAGCAAAACACAATCGAGGGACACCCAGAAGTCTCCCTTTTCAAGGGGGGATGCCTAGAAATCTCCCTTTTCAAAGGGGGACATCCAGAAGTTCCCCTTTTCAAGGGGGGACATCTAGAAGTCCCCCTTTCGTGGAGACTTGTCCCCCACTTTTTCAAGGGGAGATGCCCAGGAGTCGCCCACCTTGGGGAGTCGCGTCCCCCCCGTGTCTCCCCAAAAAGGAGACATAGGGAAATGTCCCCCCATCCCGGGGATGTGGGAAACGTGGGGGATGTGACCCCCACCCCGGGGGATGCGTCCTCGTGGAACACTGCTATTCGCCCGTTGTCTAGAATGTTGTCAAATTCTCATATTTTACAGGCCAGTGAGTTAAATAGCACTATAAATCTGATAAAATATATACACTTCACTCATATCACACAATTTATAATTAAAAGAAGTGAGAGTAGTCACTACAAACTTCAAAGTTCAAACTATTGTATATTTCACTATGTTCTTGATTACATGGAAATTCTGCAGGATGAATAAGATATTTTATAATTGTGATTATATTATGGTTATAAGAAGTGGGATACTCTGGAATAGTACTGAAGATGATGTACGCTGAGGTCAAATGGTTAAGAAAGTCTTATGAGCGTTTGGGTGTCAAATATTATCATGCATTTTTATAGGCTGTCATTCTTCCCACAACAGATCCATCGACTTTTTTGACTAACCATAAAATTATATATTCAGAATTCAGATTGGAAGACAATTGCGCATTGGGTGGTCCTATCTAGTAGAGTATGTTGGGCAGTTTAATAACGGATATTTTGCATATTACAAGCACCTGGAGTGGATTTGAAATGAAGGTGCCAAGTTGGATAATTCAATTGAGCGGGAAACATTGTTAATATCCACTGTCCATGACAACTCGTTGTTCCATGAAAAATGAAAAGTCAGTACTCTCCCTTCTAATGAATTCAGTCACCTATATGTGTCACTTGTCTAAACCTGTTGTTTCACCATGTGGTGGTGCCAACTGTTTATAAATGGGAAAAAGATGGTTAACATAATAAATATAAGAGGATATATTGCAGATTCATGATAAGTGACTGACATTGCTTCTAATTGCTAGAATCATTTTCCTGGATATGTACATCTGACCACTGGACATAGTAGTCAGAACTGGAACTGGATTCCCAAAATCACAAAGTTGACAGGAACTGGGCAGAAAACTGGGTTGAAGAACAGCTTGACAAAAAAATACCTAAAATACTCAAATATAAATTTAAAAAACAAACTCATGTAATCAGGGTAAATCCAAACCATTAGACACTAAATGTGCAAAGTTTGCTTGTGTATGTGGCAAGAGGTGAATATTGCAAAATGGAATCATGATATAAGTGTTGAAGTTCCGAGTATGATTCAATGGAGTCCACGAATTTGAAGTTTGCTCTCTTGGTGAATGGCTCCAACAGCTGCTGCCTTTTGATTTTTAAAATCAGTTGGCAGGGGCACCATTCGGTAGCATATAGGTTTCAATTAGTTGGCATCATTAACTACCCAATTCCCCTTCTAGGTTTCCATCTTAGAATCACCCAAATCCTATTTTAAAGCTGCAGGAGGAAGGGTTACAAGATCCTGCTTTGGATATATGCTGAAATACTGGAGAAACTATTACATGCGCTGAAAGCTGAAAAACACCCCAATTTTTATCTTTTCCATGTGAGGTCCGATGGCTCTGGTTTCATCACCGAACATCTTGAATTGGGGTTCCAACACTCACTTTTAATGTTAAAATTTAAGTTAATGAAAGTAAAATTTAAATAAAGGTAAAGTGTGAACATTAAAAGTGAATAAGAATTTAGGTAAATAAAATTGCCCATGGGAGTGGTATAATGGCAAACAGTGAGGCAATTGAGCTTATATTTGTTCGAAAAATCAAGGTATATCCACACAGGTTGAACACTTTAAGACAAACAGTCACACACACATATCAAAAAAGATAAGTACACCAGTGTTTTACATGGTTAAAACTCTCAAAGAGAGAAACAGTCCATGGCCCTAGCTAACACAGCCACTTGGGGCAATATATTAATGCAAAAAAGGGAATAGATTACAAGAACATCTCTCAATATCACTCATTGAGAAATGACCCTCCATGATCTTTAAATAGAGATCATGGACCAATTGGGTGTTAAGCCATGGATCAAGTGTTGTTAAGATTTAGAAGTTTGAACCATCGGATCACTCATGTTTAGGACATGTTGTGACTGTCGGATCAGTAACTACAAAAGCACATCGAAGAAACACACTAAAAGCACACTTTAACCTAACCTTACATTAGACCAAGTTGATCTTAACTGACTCCTAGTGTCTAAATATCCTAATAAAATTCACATGGAGAATTAGGTTTAAAACCCCTGAGTGGGTGCGGATGAGGCACTTGCAAGTCCTCTGTGATTTTGATTCTTAATGGCATAGAAATGCTCGTCATAGTGTGACAACTTAACCAAAGGGACAATTGTAAGCTACTATAAGCAAGAACCCCCCCCACTCCCTTGCCAAAAGAAAAAGAAAGGTAAATCAAGTAAATATATGAATTAATATTAAAATTTAATGACAATTCCATAAAAAGGGTGCTTTTTTGTGTTTTTAGGGGTTCTTCGTGAACTGTCCGGTTCAGAGTGGAAGGGGCTGTTTCAGGTTGGAATGGGTTGGTTCAGTTAAGAACTAGTCCCATATTGGTTCACAGTCTGAACCAGACCAGAAAAGGCCGAATGGTCTGAATCAATTGGTTCAAATTGGAATCGACCTGTTTTGAATACTATGCCACTGAAAACAAATACTTGTTTAGTGACACCTAACTCTTAGATTGTATGAATTTTCTAATTGCTAGATGTCCCCTCAAATGTATGCTAACCACTGAAAAGAGATTCTTGACTAGGAAGATGCCCAATTGTGATGGTCTAGACTCAAGTAAAATTAGTGACACACTGCACATGGTTTCCCTTTTGAAGCCCCAACAATTTCAAATAAATTCTCAGGTTGATATTTTTTTGGGAAAACTTTAGGGAAGGTGTCTGTTGATTATGTGTCCAGCAAGATTACACAATTTGTGGGCATGTATTGCAATCACTAGAGGATCAGGTGTGGGTGCGACATCTGTCCCAAATTTAGGATTCGTGAGGTGCAATGATATACATTTTATAAAAATATATATTCATATTCAAAAGTAGAAAAAATAGAAATTATATGAATCCTGGCTCTTTGTCCTGAAGATGGATCCTGTTCTGGATCCGAAACGTCGACAATCTAATGACTACACTGTGGCTTTTCCGATCAAAACCGAAAATTATATGAATAATTGAACGGGAATCGACATACATCTAGATGCCAAATATCATTGTATGACGTTTCACATAAGGCCATAAACAAACTATAAACTTTCCCATATAAGTTTATAAAGAAAAAATAGAAGAAATGATATTTCAAAAATCATTGTTTCATGACTCATATAAATATACGAGAATGTGATATTAATATATCAAAATGTCAAAATTACAAAAGCCAAGCTTACATGGAAAGATCTAAAGGCTAATTATCCTGCTCATCCTCATCATAGTCTCCACTCTCCGTATCCTCCATTGGAATATCATCTAATTTGTCCCCTGGTTGATCAAAAGCACTGCCAGTATGCTGGCCAGAAGAACTAGCAATAGCGTGCTGTCCACCAACAAAAGAAGCACCAAAACCTCTCATAATCGACCTAGGTGAGCCTATCTCATCCTCAACACGAAAAGGATTGTTGGAAGAATAGCCCAATGAGAGGTTAACCATTAGGCATTCAACGATATCCAATGTCTCATGACCCATATAAATCTATGAGAATATGATATTAATATATCAAAATGTCAAAATTACAAATATATGGAAAGATCTAAAGTCTAGTTGTCCTGCTCCTCGTCATAGTCTCCTCTCCATATTCTCCATTGGAACATCATCTAATTCGTCCCCTGATTGATCAAAAGAAGCACTGCCAGTACGCTGGCCAGAAGAAGTATAGCAATAGCATGCTGCCCACCAACAAAAGAAGCAACAAAACCTCTCATAATCGACCTAGGTGAGCCTATCTCATCCTCAACATGAAAGGATTGTTGGAAGAATAGTCCAATGAGACGTTAGCCATCAAGCATTCAAGGGTATCGAAGCTCCCATTTTTGGGAATCACATCCCACAAGTTTGAAGCCATGTCTCTATAATCATCCTTTGATTAAGATATAAGGTGAAGATTTGATTGATTGTAAACAAGATCCCCTACCTTGGCTAACGTAAGTTTGTTTCTCTTTACTGAATGGATGAACCCATAAGTGCTCCATTGTCTTTTTTCTACTGAAGAGTTGGCGACTTGTGAAAGGACTCTAGATGCAAGCGTCTGCAATTTTGGAGTTACAGAACCAAAATATGATCACCATGTGTTGGCTCGGGGTTTCAAAGCTAGGGTTTGAAAGGCCTTACCAACAAATACCCCATTCGTGCGTCAGCGTATTCAATATCCAGGGACTGAGTAAGGTCTCACCCGAGATGCGCATGAGAATCACAAAGACCGAATGTTTGTGCATTGCATGACGGAATAACACAGACAAGAAACACTTAACTAAGAGCTGTGCATTAGAATCTATTCATTCCTAACGACATTCATATGACTAACGTACAGTCTAACATATATAACTATTAACAACATACATTCATAATAGAGTACATGATAGGAAGTATAAACTTGAGCCTCATGCCTTCATTCGTTAATCACATATAAACATTTAGATACCTAAAGGGCCGTAGCCTGTGTAGAGACTCATTCATCTTAAACCAGAGACCAGAGATTTAGGTCTCGATCTACTTTCTCTCTCATATTCCACTTACAACTCTACAATTACAATGAACAATAACATTCCAATGAATAAGAAGTCCACCCTTACATGTTCGCATGCATTTCTTATATCTTCTATAGAAGCATGGCAATCATAACAAACTTGTCAGCTCACTAACAACCATGACCACGACCAATTAGTCGGTTACAAAAACGGTTACAATCATTATGCTGATCTTCGAGGATTTGATATGCATGCGATCCTTATACAAGTCCTTGCGTGTAGTACAACACTGGCGGTGCACGTAGTGCAACACTGGTTGTCGCCGTGCAGAACTTGTGGCACACGTGCACTCTTGCCAAAACCTTGGTGCCAATAGACCCCCAACAATATTAGTCGGCTTGTCCTCAAGCCAATGAACTTCATTATGGAATGACGGAGGCTATGGATGGCACCTTCTTCGTTAGCTCGATGATGAAGTTTTGGAACTTGGAGTCTATCTGATAAAAAATCTCCATTAGTTCCTTCATTTCATAGCAAAATTTGTCGACCTCTGTCGGTGTGGTCGACCTAGCTGTAGGTTTGATCTGTGCACCCAACTCTATCAGTAGGGCCGCCCTTGCATGCACATTTGCGAGCGGATAATGGTGTCGTTGGGCCTGCTCTTGTGCTTTCAACACAATGGTTGATGTTTGTTGGTCGGTGCGGGCAAATGCAATATGTGGGTGAAGGCTAGATATCTCTGTCACAACCTCTTGGTGCTTTGTGTGTGGAAGGGAGGTCAACACCTGCTTCTCATTTATCTGTGCCTCACTTGCGCGTATGCAATCTTCAATTGTGTTGATTTCGGGGGCAATCTGTAGGTGAGTCCAAAGTAGGAAGTTGTACTCAATGACCATCGAGAATCCTTCCACGCGCGCTTGTCCTTCGTGTGGCATCTTTTCTGCGGTTGCAAGGTTTTGTTGTAAGTCCCCCTGCATTGATGGTGGGGTGCTCATCAATTTTTGCTGAAGCTCCGCGTTCTGTGCCTGTAGGTGTTGGACAACTTCCTTCACCTTGCTGAGTTTGTTTTGCATCAGGAGGTTAGAAGTTTCCTTAACCGTGTTGGGGACTTGGGCGTATACTTCATCCATTGCATTGATCAACAATGTATGCGCAATGACCATCACTTCATGGCATTCCTGGATGTCCTTGTGTGCAACTGCCTCTTGCACATGTCTTTGTTGGGTTTCCTGGGGCACAACTATCTCTTGCTCGTGCTTCTGTTGCAAGGCCGTATAGGATTGGTTTAGTGCGCGTTGCCTGTCCCCCAACTCGTTCATTATTTTTGTCATGAGTACTTGTAGGTCCTGTGAAGTTTCCTGCACCAAGTCTAGCTCCGCATAAGGCAATGACGAAGGCTGTCAAGGCTAATGGGTTGAGCCGTAGGACCCTCTTTTTTGTATTGCCACGTGCTGATGTAGTGCCAGTGGTGCTACCTTGGACCATTTGTTATTGGGACTTCAGATTGAACGACGCTCTAGCATTGTTGAGTGCACGTTAGAGCGCACTCAATTGTTGTGCCGAGTCCCGATGCAGCGGTTGTTGCACATCCAAATTGGATTGGAGCACCTTGACGATGCTATAAATTGGTGTTGGGGAAGGCCCTGACTCTTGCCTTGGAGCGTTGGTGTATATTTCCTATTTCTCCATTTGGTGGGTCAATATCTTACGCTTGGCGGACTTCATTGTCGTCTGAGAGGGGGCTTCCTCTTTGATGGGCACGAGGCCGATAGGTTGCGATAGACTAGACGCACGCTCTGTTGAACTAGACCTGGAGATTGTGCTCGACACAGTCTGTGCTTGTTTTCCCTTCTTGGGTAGAGTGCTCCCCGTGTTTGCTTGCGCTCGTTTCCTTGCTTACCTACCCCTTTGGCTTGCTCTGCCCGTATCTGCTCTTGTTTCTTCTTGGTCAGTGTTTCCAAGAGCTCTAATTCTTCGTTTGGCTTGGGTTGCAGTGACTCTGGCTAGTCCACAACCGCATGTTGAATGTCCTCCTCGGTTATACAAAAGGGGAGGATTTCAGTAGGAGTCTATAGATCTGTGAGTGGGGTGATGCAAACTTTATGAAAATCACATTCGAATTGAGGATAGTCCTCATACCTGTCAATGAGGCTGTGTAGTATGTGGAAGGCTTGTGTAGTCGCCTAGATCATTTTAGTGTACCATAGCTGAAAAGCCACATTGTTCTCACGTTGGATGTTCTTGTCTTGGTTGTATTGTAGCTCATTGAATTTAGGCGCGAGGAAAGATTTAGCGACTTGGGTATCGTATTGTCAGCTTGATGGTGGTTGCCACACTATCATGTGAAACTCCTTGTCGTGGTCTTTTGCATCCACTAGGTCCTGGATGAACTCGTTCATCAAGTGTTGCAACCAACACATATTAATGCCTTGGATGCATTGCTCAGTTGCCAGGATTACCCCCAGTGGGCACTCATCCAAGTGGCACTTGTGCATCATTTTGCAGGGAAGTACCTGCGTAGCGAAACGAACGCGTTCATCGTTGATAGTGGAAATAGCCACCCCCCTCGTTCCCCTGTGTGTACCATACTTTTGGTACACTTCTTCTAGCTTGGCATCTTGTGTCGCTATCGCGTCAGTAGGATCCTCCCCTGTTTTGGGAAGGCTTAAGACTTGGCGTATGGTATCGATGTTGACTTGTCCTCCATGCAACCTGTCGAGTAAGAACTTGACACACGAGTTGATGTTCGGGCTGTGCCCAAAATGGGGGACATCCAATAATGTCATTATCCTGGATTTGTAGATGGGTTTTGCCCATGCTTTGGCAATAACTTTCCCTTCTGCAAGGATTTCTGCATAAGCATCGAAGCGTAGTTAAGGGAATTGTGCCTCGTTCTGTATGTTGTAATCTGCGAATTTTAGGCTGGTAACCATGCTCAACAGAGGTCCTTTGATGTTTACCTCACTAGGGATTTCGACCTCGGGCATCTGTGCCTCCTTTACTGCTTTGGCCTTAGGCTTGCTAGAGGAAGCCATTGCTCTGGATGACTCTTGGCTTAGTTGGCTTGCTGTGCTGCCACACATGCTCTGTCTCACTATCCCAACTATGATTTGAAAGGATTGCATGCGTTGAACACTCAACTCAGGCCTGCTCAATCTGCATTGCACTCGCCTTTGGTCGCTTTGAAGTTTGCTCTTGGCTCACTCTGAACAATGCTCTCAAATCACTTTGAACTTTGTAATCGACAAATAGCCGTGTAGTGGTGTAGTGAGAACTTTAAATACTTGTGCAGGCACTTCCCTCCATTATTGTTGCTTGCTTAGCTGTCCACTCGAATATGTGCCTGTTGTTATTGCTGACCAATGATACACTGTCCTGCCATTACTGTCGACGTGCCCTTTGGTAAACATTGCCATAACTATTTTCGTTCTCCGTGTCGTAATGACCTGTCCTAGTCCAACTACCTATCTCTTCGCCGCTTTAGGAGCCTACGTGTTCTATCGTCCAACTGTTGCATCCAACCGACCTGTCCTATGGCTTTTACTTCGGCAATTAAACCTCAAAATATGTTGAATCTTCTAAATCTGCGGGGATACGACTTGTCTTGTCCCGTGGATTATCTAGATCTATCCTATCCTACTAATCATTACGCACTTATAACTTCCTTTACTCCTACCTACCTAACTCCTACTCCACGCCAACACTGAAACTTCATCAATTCATGGTGCATCAGACCCTTGTGGGTCGTAATACACCTTCAACCTACTACCATTAGTCAATCCTTTAAGGGGCCGACTTTGGAGCATCTCTAACTTCGCTGCACCAACCTTACTGATGTACACAAGTCTAAATGGTCTTAACGAGCGCAACATGTGCAACTAACCTGGGTGCTTCAGGAACTTGCTGTCATACAGTAATGCCGAAGATCCAGGTTTTAGAGTCTTGCACTGAATGTTGCGATCATTTAAGGTCTTTTGTCTTTGTTTATCCACCATTTGGCTACGTCCTGCAATCAATCAGTCCTCTTCCAATTCCAATAACTCATCCAACTGTTCATGCAGTGACCAATCGTCTGACATCTGTGTCGCAACCGCAATTCAGAGACTTGGTACCACAGATTCTAATGACATTACTACTTCTTTCCCATAGACTAACTTGAAGGGTGTGTGTTTAGTCAATCTCTTGTAGGTAGTTCTATATGCCCACACGACTGCTGTAATCCGCTGATCCCAATCATCGCGCTATACATTGCATACCTTGGTTAGTGCATGCTTCAATATCTTGTTGAATGCTTCGATAGTGCCATTGGCATGTGGATGATATGGTGTGCCTTTTTGATGATGGATCACAGACTATTGAGTTAGCGTGCAAATGGTGTCATTCAAGAAGTGTGCGCCCTAATTGCTCATCAATATCTTCGAGCATCCAAACTTGGTGATAATGCTCTCAAAAATAAATCGTGTGGTCGTCTTTGCAGTACAATCCTTTATTGGTTCAGCTTCTGCCCAATGGGTCAAGCATTCCGTCGTGGTGATAATATACTCCGCATCGGTTCTATGCGTCGGGGGATTGATTGACCCTACAAAATCAATTGCCCAGTTCTCAAATGGCACTAGCTCGGTGACCAGAAAGAGTGGTAGTTCATCTTTCCTTGATGGCTTCCCAATCTGTTGGCAAACGTCGTAGCATTATAATAGTCCTTAGATTCTTCAAATAATGACGACCACCATAATCCGACGCGCTGTGCTTTTTGCGCAATTTCCTTTTTAGCGTTATGTCCACTAGTAATGCCTTCGTGTACCTCGTAGAGCACCATTTCACGCTCATGCTCCAACACACATCTGCACAGGATCCTATCGGCATCGAGTTTGTATAATTTCCCTGCAATCAACTGGTAATCGATGCTTCGGGTTACCAGCTATTGGCGTTGTGCCTGTGTGTGCTCCTCTGACGCCTTTTCTGTTGTAAGGTGTGCCACAATCTTTGCAAGTTGATCTGGCACTCTTTCAACTCTGAAGAGCTGTGCGTCGGGTAACTCATCATCCAGATTGCCTCCAACTTCCCCTGACTCTATCCTTAAGAGATGATCGGGCCCCACATTGCGCTTGTTGGGTTGGACCACTACTTCAAACTCGAACTCTTGGAAGAGTAGAAACCATTGGCATATCCTTCCCCCCCATCACTGGTTTGTTCACCAAGTATTTGAGCGTTGAATGATTGGTGAAAAACTTGAAGGGAATGCCAAGTAAGTAGTGTTTGAATTTCTACAAGGCATAAACCATCGCTAGTCCTTCACACTCCTTGGTCGTATAGTTCTTTTTGGAATTGGACAACTTTCTGCCGGCAAAGTAGACCGGATGATCAATCTTATCCTCTCCTGGTTGCGCAAGCATTGTGCCAAGTGCAATGGACGACGCAACCACATGTATGTGGAATATCTTGGTCCAATCGGAAAATATAAGGGTCAATGCAGTCACTAATCTTTCCTTCAGTCTGTCCAATACCTCCTGGCATTCCTGTGTCTAGACATACTTGATATTCTTGCATAGTAGCTTCTCCAACGACGCAACAACCTTTCCATAGCTTCGAATGAACCATCTATAATATCTTGTATGTCCCAAAGTTGCCAACAACTCTCTGACGGAGGTTGGGGCTAACATGTCCATAATCGCTGCTATCTTTGCTTGATCGACTAACAAGCCTTCCTTGCAGACATGTCCCAATAGAGTCCCAAACGATGTACAAAAGATGCACTTTTTCAGGTTTAAAGAGATCTGTAATTGCTTGCATCTATCTAGCATCAACCATAATACCTACATTTGCTCTGTGAGCAAGTTGAACATCGTCCAATCATCTAAGTATACTTCCAGAAATTTGTGCATGAACTCTTTAAAAGTCGTGACAACAATCCTTGAGAACACCGCAGGTGCATTCTTTAGACCAAATGGCATTACGGTGTATGTGAATGAGCCCCTCTGCCTTAAAGGTTGTCTTGGCTCTGTCTTTCTCTGCGATGCACACTTGGTGGTAACCTGAAAATCTATTCGTGAATGAATAAGCTTCATGCCCACCCACGTTCTCCAACACTTCATCTGTAAATGGTGTAGGAAAGGGATCGTGTACGCATGCTGCATTGAAGCTCCATAAGTCTACGCAAATCCGTAGATCACCCGTCTTCTTTGGTTGCACTACCATTGGGCTAATCCATTTGGATTCTTCCACCGAGACAATGATCCATGCGTCTAGCATGCAATCTAGTTCGTTGCGCACCTTTTCTTTATACTCCGGATTCTGTCGGTATGGTCGCTTTGGCATTCGGTTTCAACTGGATTTTCATCTCTCTTAGGGATCCTGTGATACCCTTCATCTTAGGAAAACTTGTCGGAAACAGGTCCTCATATTCTTTGGGCAAGTCCACCACTTGCGTCACTGTTTCTTGATCCTAGTGATCGCCAATTATTGCGATCTTCGACGCCTCTTCTGTGCCTATATTGTGTTTCTTCGTCTTTAACGACTGTGTATAGTTTGGAGCAGTGCTACTGGAGGCCTTCCCTTGAACTGTGCGCTCGCCCTCGGTTTCATTGATCTGCAAGTTTCGAGGGTCCTCTTCCTACGCGTCATTGCTATCTACCTTCCAGCAGTACACTGGCTGATTTAGCTTTACCATTGGCTTCTGATAGGAGGCAGACTACCTTCTGCACCGAGTTTTTGGATTGCTGATTGAATACAAAATTCTTGATCCTAAACAACATATCTCTCTACACAGGGACCTCCGTTGTAAACTTAAACGTTGGATACAACTAATTATTTACTCTTTCCCAGTCCTTGGTTTTCCTACTGGTCTCCTCCTGGATGCACTGACTTTTGGGGACCATACCCATAGTGTGGACAAATCTATGGACCCACTGTGCTGGAGGGATTTGCTTAGTTTTCCAAGGACACTTACTGAACCAAATGTGTTCCTGGGGATCCTTTGTCCCCTTGTACCTGTTTACCAATTCAAAGTCGGTCGGGTGCTGGAACCTTACTTTGATGCACTCTACCACCTGCACCCAGTCTTGTAAGTCTACGCGGTGTGTCACCCACTAATGCGTAGGTGTTCCATTCACTAATGCATCCATGGCTCGAATCCTCTGGGCCTCATGCACCCCATCTTCCATTTGTGCTATAAATGCATCTATCGGGCCTGTCTCGTCAAACCTCGGTATTTCGCGTAGCTTCGTTCCAACCCAGTGCACTGATTTGGTGATTTATGTGCATCTTCTGGTCGACACTTCATATAGCTTATTCTGCCATCGTGTCATCACATCCTCTGAATCCGTGTCATATGAGTAGACACTCCAACTCAGCTTGCCATTGGTTGTTGGGTTTACATAATCCTCCTTTCGCCTTGCGATGTTGTATATATTCTCAATGATCGAGTTTTGCGCATCTTCATTTACTGGTTCGTTGTATCTGTCACCCTTGGTCAGATCCAACGGAGTAATGACGTGCAATGTTCGTCTCAAAGGTCATCTGCCTTTGCTTCAAATTCAATACGACATTGCTACGCTGCGGGGGAGTGCACCCCCCCACCCCCGCTTTAGAATCACGTTCCCACATCTGGGAGCGTGCTCTCGAGGGAAAGAAATCGCTCCCTGCTCGAACCGGGAGCGCTTAGGGAGCGACGCTCCTTGAGCTTTCCCAGATCAATCCCAGGTTGCTCCTGAGCAGGATAAAAATGATCCCCGAGCGCTCCCCTTCATTCCGCGCACGTGAGGCATGAGAGGGTGATTTTTTTGATATTTTGAATGTGTGGGAACCAAGGCAAGGTTCCATAAGAAAGGAAAAGGTATTGCTAGGGTTTCTAAGGGATTAAAACACTCACTCACTCACTCCATTTTCTCTCATTTCACTCAACTTTGCTAGGAGGGTTTTGAGTGGGCTTCTTGCTAGTTCTTTAGGGGATTGAAGGGAGATTGGAGAGCTTGGAAGGAATATTTAAGGTTGCCATAGGGAGATTGGAGAGCTTGGATGGGAGATTGAAGGCTGCCATTTGTGAGAGCTTGGAAGGGAGATTGAAGGCTACCATAGTCATATTCAACCACCATTGGAGAGCTAAAGAGGTAGG
>SNQJ01S0001053.1:128334-157316 GCA_010110895.2 Picea sitchensis
GAAGAGGAGTGTGCTCAAGTATGAAGCGAATTGAGCAAATACATCAGTGAGCATGGAGTCTTTGGTAACTTGCATGCAACCAAAGATCGAGATAGCTTGGGTTCTATCGAATGGTGAAACATGTATGGCTCCTCTACCACATATTTGCATAAATTGGCAGTGAAGGTGCTTTCTTAGGTGGTTAACACCTCTTTTGCAAAGAGGTGTTGGAGCACCTATAGCTTCATTAATAGTGTAAAGAGAAACAACTTGAATGCAAACTGGGTAGAAAGCTTGGTTTATGTGCATTGCAACTTGAGGTTGTTGTCCCATTATTGTGATGTAGCGGGGGATGCTTTTTCTAAAAGAGATGCGACTTGGGACAACAATCCAAAGGAGACTAATTTGGAGGATGGAGCCATGGTTTTAGAGCGCTTGGAAGCGAAACATTTGGGTGATCATGATGGTGATCATATTCCTGGAGGAGACATGCCATCCCCATCCACTAGCAGCGTTCCAGATGCATTAATTTTGCCTTTATCTTGACAATGTCCATTGTCATGTGGGAGCCATTTAGCTGCTGGTCATGATCCACGAACACTTCCACCTACTCCTACTCCTCTTCTTCAAACTCAAAGAGCACGGGAAAAGAAACTAGAAGTTTCTTGTGGCAAGAGGAAAACTTAGAGCATAGTACTTAGTAGTTGCTAATATATACTAGATCTCATTTTCTTTTTCCTGTTTAGAAGTAATCTCTAGAACTTAGTACTTTGTCTTGACTCTTTATTATGGCTTATTCTATAAACAATGAAGTTATGAACATTATATGACACTTTACCTTTGAAGTTTGAAGTTTGAAATTTGAACCAGTGATCGAATCTTACAACTCTTTGGTAATGAATATGATGCTCTAGAGTCCATTTCATTTTGTGGTTGATGTTGTCTATTACAATCTATCGATGACAATTTTTTATGATTGATGTTATATGTGTGCTAAATGGTTGATGCTTTAATGATCATCACTAATCCAATAGTTAAATGATCTTATATCTATGTTTTCATGTTTTTTGCAATTGATTCGACATTCTACATGTGTTTTTTTTATATATATGCATCAAAATATATTAAAATATGTATTATATAAAAATTGCTCTCGAAACGCTCCCACTCCTGGATATTTTTGAAAATTGTGCTTCTCGCTCCTGCTTCCCATCCCCGCTCCTCGCTCCCATCAACCTTGGATGTTCTTATCAATTGCCTAGTCAATTCCAAGTAAGGCTGGATAGGGGTCCGAGTCTCAGAATCTGCTTTTGTTTTTACCCCATCAATGTTAACCTCGACCTTCTCCAGTCTTCCAATAGGAGAGATCCTGTACTAATTTGCGAGCCTGAGTTGACTGGTAGACCACATTAGCTTTGTTTTGTCCATCAACTCCCATGTCGTCTTTGGCAAAATGTTCACATTAGATCCCAGGTCCAACGTGATCCCTTCCATCTCATATTTGCCTAATTTAGCTATCATTTTGAACTCTTTTCCCCTGTGCATCCTCCTGTTGACATGGTGCACGTCCCTTTCTAGTAGTGGGGCATAAAATAGTAGCTTTGTTCTCACCTTTCCCCATGCATTTTGTCAACATGTGGGTCAATTTCTTGGTAATGATGGGATCACCTAACACCTTAAGACAACAATGCAAGAACTCACTTACTTTGTCCTTTGAGTTAGTCTCTAGGTAAGTATTGCCTTGTGCTTCTTCACGCGCCGTGTGTTGCAACTCTTTGTGCACATGTATCTCAGCCATATGTCGCAAGTCTTTGCGCACGGGTATCTTGGCCATGTGTCACAATTCTTTGCGCACATGTTCCTCATCCATCGCCTTTTGTGCATTGCGTAGAAATTGATTTTGCTACGTAGCGTCAAACATGGGTAGGGCTTGCTCTACTTTCTTGATTTTTCCTTCTAACTGGTGTCCCCAACACTCTCCTTTCTGTAGGTGGGTCCCTGTGTGGATACCTCCTCGGGTTACTACTTCCACATCAACTTCTTCTTTTAGCTTTTCTTCTCTGCACAACTCAAAAATCACCATATTGCAACGCCCCTTTTTTTCTTCTCATTTTTCCAACAACTCCGGGCAATCCTTTGTGACATGGGGCAATATCCACACAGTGCACAGGGCTTGGTACAAAACCGTGCCAAGTGAATTGCTTCACCATAGTTGAAACAGGTGGGTGTTCTGCCTCCTCCCCCACCATATCCTCTTCCATATCCTCCTCTTTAACCTCCTTGGAAGCTTCCTCTGTTGAAGCCTCCACGGTCTCCACCCTTATTCTTCTTTTGGACTTGGTAAGCATCTGTAGTATGCTCCTTCATCAATTGCAATGACCGACAGTTGTTCACATCGTGCCCCATAGATCTGCAGAACTCACAGAATGGAGTGTGCATTGTCTTTTGGTACTTTTGCAGTGTTGGGAAACGGGGAGGTACATGACCCCATTGTCTACAAATTTCACACCACTCAGTCCGCGACTTGGTTGAAAACAAATTTAGTGCACTAGTCGTCGTGTAATTTCCCAGCATAGGACACTCATTCTGATGGCGACCTTTTGCACGACACAGGATACACCAAACATTCTCGTGCCCCACTTTCCCTTTTGTCATGTCTTGCAACTGCATGGTGAGGTTCGCAAGTTGGGATTGCACTTTGTGTTAGTGCTGTGGACATCTTTCCACCTCTCGACGTATACTCCAGGCGCATTGCAATCTCTACGGCTTCCGACTGAGTCATCACTTTTTGCTGCGTGAGCGGGACCCAAATGTGAGGGAGGAGTTTGGAAATAAACTACTCTTTGTGCTGGATGTCCCGGATCTGAAAAGTGTGTCTGCCTAACATGATCTTGAATGACCGGTCATTGTCGCACATGGTTTCTCCAACTTGTTGCTTAATCTTCTTGATCTCGGTTATACATTGTGACTCTGACTTCGGTTTCTAGGATTCTCTAAGGAGATCTCTCTTTATCTTTGTGAGGGACCTTGCGTGTCCCGCTGATGTAGTCACCTTATACTTCATGTACTACGTCAGAGCTCTATCTTTGAATGTAGTCTCTAAATGGGCGATCTTAGACGTCTCGTCCATGGCTTGCTTCACAGACCAGATTGCTTTACAAGTGAACCAATGTTGTTCTGCATCATATCTTCTTGTCCAAGGTTGCCAAAGTGTGGAGTGGAGCGGAGCGGGAGCGTTTTAGGGAGTAGGAGCATCAGGAGCATCATTTTCCAAAAAACCTTGGAAGCAGAGCATCTCGAGAGCGTCCTTTTTTAGGCTGATGGGGTGTCAAAACTTCTCTTCCACCTCGTGCATTATCTCTCTAATAAAACCTCATAGATGAATTCAGCTCGCTGAGAGCTTTCCAACGTCTGTACCCATGCTCAAAACCGATCTCTAGATCCAAAGATACAATGTCTCAAAGTTTCCTGGGCTCTCATGATCAAAATCCCCTCACTGCCACGTGGTACCTTGTCACTTGTGCCATCCAACATGGCATCGATGTGTTGCTGATGTGGCACCTGCTTAACTCGTCGTTTCGATGCCACGTGGCACCTTGTCATTCGTGCCATCCGACATAGCATCAATGTGCTGTCGATGTGGCACTTGCTTAACTCGTCGTTTCAGGGTTTTCTACCCACACAAGCCTAACGTCGTCATCGGCTTTGCTTCGGTGAAGCTCCATATACTCAATCCAGACAGCTTCGACGACAATCCACTTATCGCCCCCCCTCCTAGATTCGACGATCCTTGAGCCGAGCATTCAATGGCTCTGGTTGTGTGGACGATACTAACTAGCACATAGGTTAACGTCCAACGGTCCAAGTCTTTGACGTTCCTCATGGTACAGGGATGGGACCCACAAGGATCCACGACTAAGATTGCATCTCACTCATCCACTAATCATTTGTCGTCGTTAGCCTCGACATCTTGTTGTTGTCGGCACTTCCCTTCTCCCCAGCCTCTGGTCTAGACCCAACTCTCTTCGACGAACGACCAAGATTGACCCTCATCCCAATCTAACGGTCTGGGTTATATTTGTGGGCCCAAAGACTTSCGTCTCTTCCCGGACATTTTGAACCCCATCGGCCTTTCCACTGGTGACACATGTCACCCTTAGTAACATGCTGGCTACTATGCTAGCTCACCACGTCGTCAAGATGTCACGTCCCCCTCTTCTCAGTTAGACCGTACCTACGATAATCCCATGGTTGAGATTCAATCTCGCCACCTCGTCGATCGACTACTCTTGTTCTCTCGCATAACCTTTATTGTCGTTGGCACTCTTGGGCCATCACTCAACTTTGCCAACCTTCTAGTCCCGATGACAATGCCAGTTGCATCAACAGTCCTGATCTCATCGGGGTTACTCCTGACAGATCTACGGTTATCGTCTCCTCTAAGGGTTTCACTATTGTCATCGTTGGAACTACCATTCCAACTCTTGGTCTGTCTTAGGACTCGTTCTCCTAATGACGATGCCTTCTCAACGAAGGGCCGAGATCTACTACTGGCAGATCAATGGCTCTCATCTCGTCTCAGGGTCTTCGTTGTCGTCGACATTTCCTAGACACAATACTCACTCATCCTCTCTACCCTGACGACGATGCATCTGGTACCAATGGTCCAGATCTTGTCAGAGTTGCCTCCGTCGAATCAATGGTCCTTGTCCCACTTTCTAGGACCTCATCGTCGTCGGTGGATTTCACATGAGTCCCAATGCTCGATTGCCACGACGACGATTGCTTTCCCCAACGAAGGGCTAGGATTTTCTTTGCTTGCAGATCTAATGACTAGGATTTAAAGCAATGGTCCAAGGTCCTCCTCGCCCAATGGGACCCACTTCCCATCGACCAATTATGTGTCGCCACGCATCATTCCTGGGTACGTCAGCTACCTTGTTGGTGTGTGACGTCACAATGACGTCAACTCTCTCACTCAACCCCTTTTTGTTGTCGGACTTTTATTGCTTCCTCACGGCTCAAGATCGCCCAAAGATCTCGCCCTTAGACGTATGGCTAAGATCTAATTGCCTCGCCGAATCAACGATTACGATTCCTCCTAGCTCAAAACATTGGATTTTTGCAGGGAAAAGAGCTTGGTTTTGGGACTTAACCATTTCAGGATCTTCCTTCAGTTTAGACTATCTCTTTTTGTATTTTCTCTTAGGTAGGACCGATGTGAGATGTAAGCCAGTATAAACCAACTTGGTAACAAAACAGGAAAAAGATTCTAACTACTGGGGAAGAGGCTGAGCTTGTAATAACCCGCTGCTCAAACATGCAGACAACAATTCTATACCACAGGCCTAGTACTAATACATTAACCATGTGAGCATCCAACTATTGTCTGAGATCTCTAATTATTAGAAAGAAAACACATATGCGATAAGATAAATGGCAAGCAAAATAATTCATTTACCATGATCATTCATCACATAATCACACAACGATTCATCATCTTCATCATTAAAGAAAAGAACAACGAAGCAATTGCACCAGATAACTTGACAATATATTCGATAGCTCTTGTTACATTTGTTCATGAAAACGAGATAGGAAATAGTTCTTCTCCACGTCCACTCACACACGCATTTGATGAAAATAACTTTGTCTTTGGTCCAGAAGGACTTCTCAATTAAAGGGAGCTTCAAAATAATTCTTAACAACTAAAAAGAAAAGAGTTCTTGCAACAACCATCGACCTTTAATTAATCGGTCGAGGCCTTTATTTATAATATAAAGTTTAACTGAAATTAATGGCTAAGTGCAGTTTAAGCAAAACAAAAATCGCCACGTGGCGTCATCTTCTAACAGTTTCTTCAACAGTCAACCCGAGATATCTCTTGAAAAGGGTGAGTTCTCTCGTATTCGGACCAACTGATAAACAGTTCATCACAAGTCTGGGCCCACAGAAATCTGTGTTGTTCCATCAGAGCTGCATATATTCCCCTGATGTCCACTGCATGTGCCCGACAACTTGCTAGACTGGAGTCCAACTGCTATAGCATGGTTCGGGCTCTGATCGGATGTTCTGCGAATCGTATTACTTGCCCTGGTCTTGCGTCGGTCATCTTTGCGAGTTCCTCGGTGAGGACGCGGAGCAAAATTGGTTCGGTAGTCGGGAGGATCTTTCCTGTAATCGGGGTTGAGGCAGTTTAGCGATCAGGTGACACATAATAAGATATGAACAAAAACATAATATACCGATGCGTACCTGTGGAGCTCGTTAGTCTTGATCGTTTAATACTTACGTGATCCTAGTCGACCCTTTGAGTGACTTGTGATGTCCTTATCTATGCCGCCGCTCTTCTTCAGTCTAAATGAGTTATGTCAGTGTGCCGCAACGTGGCAAATCAAGTACGACGGATATGGGCGTCGGAACGGTCACAGTAGCCTCTTGACCCTTGGGGTTGGGAAAAGGATGCCAGAGTTGAACGTGTGCGTGTACGCTCCCAGAAGGTCGGATACCGTAATGATGAAGTCGTTAAATGCTTCAGGTCGAGGCGAGTAGTTCCCCCAGAAGCCGTATCACCGAGCGTGTCAACTATCATTCGTTAATAATGGAAGCTGGGGAGTTTAAAGAGATTAGAATGATCGTACCGTATATTCCCTGTAACTTTGATTGGCGGCGTTTCATACGGTCTGGATTGCATCCGTTGAGCAGCTGTGACGCGTTAACTCTTCAAGACATCCTGTCGAGAGGCGTGAGTGCCCTTTGGCACGTTCCGTTTTGCTTCCTCGTTTTGCTATAAATTCTAGGGGCCCTGTGGGGAATTTTATGCAGCAACCATGTTTATGCATTGTTAACGCTGGTCTAGCGAGTCTAATTCTGGCGAAACTCTGTGTCATGGTTCTTTACTCATCCGCAGACGTCTAGGCCAATATGTTGTTGCACTATGGGATCCCCTTTAAATAAGGGACAGGGTTTGCGAGGTAGCCAGAACGCCAGGTTCGAGCCCTAGCGTGTTTGGGACTCTTTCTTATTGGCGTCCAGTGCCCTTGAAGCTTCAAAAGGAGGTACTTGCCTTTGCTTGGAAACAGTGTCAGCGTCTCAAGCGGAGGTGGGAGTGGAGAGGAATGTGTCTGAAGGACGTATGTTGGGTGCCATGCCTCCTCAAGAACAGACACCACGTAGGAGGGGAAGGCCTAGAAAAAATAAAGAAAGAGGAGGAGAAGACTGCCTCCCCGCTGAGCTGAGCGCACATGCGGCTGCTGAGCAGTTTACGATGCACACTGTCTGGCCGGAGCCTGTCGGGACTACCAGTCGAGGAAGCGGGAGAGGAAAAGGAAAGGCAAAGACACCAATTTCTCCTGTTGGGAGTCCCATCTAGTAGCTAGAGCGGGCCCAACTTGCCATAGCCGAGCTTTACCAAGAAAATAAAGAATTGCGAAGACGGTTGGCGGCGAAGAACCAAGAGGTATCGACACCGCAGGGTCATGAAGGAAGCACAAATTGGCTTAAGAGACGGCTTCAGGAAGCACAAGATACGATTGTGCAACTGCACGAGGCGCAGAGGATGACGGGGAAGGAGAAAAAGGAAACACTGCAAGGCGTGAGTAGTTCGGGAGAAGGTCCGTGCATAGGAAATACATAATGGGTGGGCTCTTGCTTTGCATTCTCTGAAGTGACGCTTGATAGCTTTCTCTTTCTTTTTGTTGTAAAGTTCCTTTTTCACCTTCTCACTGTAACCGGGCCAGTTAGTCAAGACGTCGGCGGTGTTTATTTGTATGTAACCTGAGCTTGGCGGGAGCTTTAATTATATGAAAATTTGAAAGTGTTTTTTTTGAATGTATCGTGTTCCCTCTTCATATGTGAATCTACCGTGTTTTTCTTTTATTTAAGTTTCTTGCAAATTATGAACTTTTATAATTATCATTGTTATGAGTTGCTTTGTGAGTTCGTTGATACGTTCCTGTTAAAACTTCTGACGTCGATTGATGCCGACGTGGCGTTACTGACCCCGACACATAAGATCTAGAACTCGGCTGATGAGTAAGGATCGCACATGAGGACTTCGCCCATGTTGAATGCGCTAAAAGAGCTAGATCCCGCGACTGCCGATGCCGGGATGGCGTAGGGGATCAATGTTCAAACGAAAATTAATGCGTAGTTTTCCTTGTGAATTACCATCTTCGTAATTTTCCGACGCTGCGATCGTTTCGGGGGTCGTCGATCGGCAATATTATTCCTTCACTCGCGTGACACTTACTCTTTCGTTTTTTTTTCTTCTGCCGAAGCCGAACGGATCGGTCTTCGACGATATCTTTAGTGGAGTTTACGTGGGGGCGAGAAAAACTTTCTTTTGTCGATGCCGATGAAGATCGGTGCTCGGCTATTTTGAACTTCTCAAGCGGTTTTCGTCACTTTTAATCTTTCCCGATGCCGAATTTCCTGAGCGTGTTGGAGAGAACTTCAGTCTGTCGGTTTCTTAAGTAATTGTTAAGTCCCTTTTTTAAAGTTAAGATGATTCCTTATATGTTCAAGCAGACTTTAAACAATTGAAACACGAAAGCATAAAAGATAAGCACATGCAGCGGTTTCATACTGAAGTGGAAACAGTCAGCGCAAAAGATCAAGTGGTACCCAAAAAGTAAAAAATGGGCATAGACTTTTTAGGGTGTGTTGAGTGCTCAACACAAACCAAGAGGGACGGAGGTTACTCTCCTTCTTCCACAGGAACCTGGCAACTCAGTCCTCAATCCACCAAGCAAAGGGGCTTGCTGTGATTGCTCACTCAATCACTAAATTCTCTGCAGCCCCTTTTATTAGTTTGATTCGAAGACACGGCCAACAGTGCCAATACCCAGAAAGGTGCCTTTTTTTCTTCTCCTCTGTTCTCCTCAGAACTGGAGAAAGCTCACACGTTCCTGTTTTCAGAGTTGGTCCCCAGACCCAACCGTGCGCAATTGCTCTCCTCCTCCTTTTTGTCCACGATTTTCCTCTTTTCTTTCCTTTCTCAGCAAGATTTCGTGGGTCAAATCAAGAAACTTCCAGATGGTTACTATGCCCATCCTCTCATTGATTCTTGAGGAAGACTCCCCAAGTACCAGCTTGACTGGTAAATAAATTCTTTAGGACAGAGGACAGTTCTGGGTCTGAGCATTTCAAATCCAACAGAGTACTGCCTGGTAGGGGTCATCTCAACTAGGGGTGGTTCCCCTTACCATTCCCTCTCATGGCATCATCTTTGTATAGGTGACACCTTCTGCAGTTATTCAGAATTTTTCCTTTTTATATTAACAACAAAAATATGTTTACATCACATTCTCTAGACAAGGTTCATTATCTTTCAAAATTCACACATAATAAGCCTGTCCATAGTTTTGACAATGATAGCAATTATATTTACAAGCTGGGGGAAACAAGGGTATTACAGCCTCGTCGCGTGAATTCGTCTTCCTTCGCATAGATCCATTCTTCTATTTCCTTCCTGGAAGGTTTCCACGTCATGTCCTTCCTCCACCATGTAGCACAAAATCATCAGATCCTGGCAATGGAACTAATTGTTGGCTCGGGTACCCCTATCAATTGGTACATTTACATTTCCAAATGCACTACTTGTGAAAAGCGTAGTAAATTGGTTCTTTAGTTCTAAGAGCTCCCTTGGTTCGGGACAAATGATAGAAAATGTTGCTTTTAATCCATTGGCCACTTCCTTGTCTTTGTTTGGAGCCTTCCTTTCACTCCTAAATTTAGCCAAGTAAGCTTTGTTGTATACTTTGGGTTCAGTGAATAGGCTAAAGAATGCAAATGGGTATTTTATTTGCCTCATCTGTTGATAATTATCCCCTTTATGGGTGCCATACAAAAGAGGGTCCCATTCTTCAAGAACCTGCTGAATTCTTTCCAACATACAATCTATATGTTCATAAACGTCTCCCAACATAGAATATCCATATTACAAAGTCGTAAAAAAATCAACCAATGGCTCCAATATTGAAAGAAACAACTCAATCTAATCCCACCAAGCCTGATCAAGAATGATAGTTCTGATGTGTATTGGTTTTTCAGTGTTGGGCGATCTCTATGTTTGCCACTTAGAACCAACTTCCATGAAAGACAAAACAACCCCAGTGCCCCATAAGTGAATCAAGACATAGTGTGATGCAAATTTGTTTTCTCCAACCTTAAGAAGTTGGAGCTCAGCAAATTGTCTATACATTGTTTGTGCATGTTGGTGGTTTGTAATAAAAAAATGTATTTTTTTTGCTTCATCACAATGTTTTTTTCATTCGTGCAACTTCAACAACAATAGCTTTGAAAGCAAGATTCAAACTATGAACTGCACATGGTGTCCAAAGTATATGGTCATACCTACTCAATGATGGCATCAATTGCTTTGCATAACCTTGCATTATCTGTGATAACTTGCATGACGTTCGAAGCATAGTCACCATACAACCTTGTTTAGGCTTGGGGTACGGCGGTAGGCATTTTTTCGCATATATTTTCTGTATTGTACATATACAATATGGTCAACGTACCATATTGATTGTGTTGTATCTGTATCTGTATTGAATGGGATGACAAAAAATATGTCCCATACAAATTTGGGGAAAATCCCCCCTAAAATCATTGTTAAAAAAATAAAAAAAGGCCTCAAAAATCTCGATTTCATAGGTCTTTATGGCATAAACTCTGTATAAGTTTATAGCACATCTTTATTTTTGTCTACTTAAAATTTTCTAACATTTTGGAAAATTCACATGTTTTTCATTTTGTGAGATGTAGACACCTGCATCTGGTTATATTGGATTTGTTCAGGTACACATTTTTGTCGTATTGCATCAGTGTCATATATTGTAACTATGGTTTGAAATCTCAATTACTTTTATAAGTCTCAGCAATGCATTCAATGCTCTTCCCCTCATTTGAAGCATTTATTGCTCTCAAGAAGTATGGGCCTGAAGGAGACATACTATCAAATTTATCGATGGCCTGTTTGGTGTATTAGTCCATAACAACTTCTCCTTCTGTAGAAGGGTGGCGCATAAATTTTCAAAATTTGTCTCTTGTAACCCAAGGGCACTTCATTCACCACTCTAAGCACGACTTGCCAATGTAGAGACAGAATACTTTAAAGGGAATACCACATGCATGAATGGCAGGGGCAACTCTACTATCTGTTTCTTCCCTCCTGCCACAATGAAACATTCTTGCCAAGAGTTTTGTGTTCATTCTCTTCCGGGCTTCTTCAACTATTGAGGGAACTTGCTGCCCCTTTCTTGAACCTATGAGAACATGCTTTCTGCCCCCTATGTCAAATGTTTCGGGTTTGGCGACGATTAAGTTCAATTCAAATTTGAACTTTCTGATAGGGTTCAGATGAGGTTCACCATTAAATTCAGCTATATACATTTTTCAATATATATATATATATATATATATATATATAAATTTATATTAATATAATAAAACTATGTAAAAAATGTTATATTATATAAAATAATATATAAGTTTATGTTTGATTATAAATTTTATATTTGTATAATAAACATAGATGTAAAGCCAAAAATTTATTTAACATCTCGTACTAAAATGGTAATTGGCGGCTTAGCTAATCTATTGGCCTTTCGCAACAGCTACGTCCATAGTCATATACGCTGTAGCGGGCGGATTCTCATCCCCTACTATTCTATTTATAATCTCTGAATTCATTTGTTTCCAGTCGTGTTATTCATTGGACCGGATGTTGGAGTTTATATCGATGGATCTAGATGGCTGGTTTCCAACCTCATTTCCGAGAAATGCTTTAATACCATACGATATTGTTGGATGTTTTTACGATTCCGCTTCTGGTGATGTGTCAACCACTTCCAATGGCAGGACAGGTCGCGAAGGGCACTTTTGATGGCTGTATGGAGGCTTGAGGGCACATTCCACAGCATTTGGTTCGACCGCCATTTAAACCCTTCCTGAATCGAAATTCGAACAGAGGAAAGCAAAGATCGCCATTTAAACCCTTGCTGAACCGAGCAGATGAAAGTGAACCTGAACCAAACTTGACCCAAACCTGAACTGTTTTTTGAGGTTCGCCAAACTTCGAACCTCAAGGTTCAAGTTCGGCGAACCCTGTGACTTAGGCTGCCCCTCCTTTCTTCCTTGGCAAATTGTGGATCATGCTCCTTTTGACATTGTCTCTCATTCTTTTGGGTTATAGATTACAAAACTCAACCCCATTGTTAGGAATCCAAAGCAAATGGACTTTACCCCTTATGTATTACTCCAAAATGTTCCTTGCACTTTGCAATTCCATGAGTAGCTTCCACCTGAGTTTTTCTCCTTATTCTCTATCTTTGTGACACATTTCCATAGAGGAGAATCGATGGCATATTCCTGCTAATTTTTTCATCATCTCTCTCTTCACCACTTATTCCACCATGAGTTCCATGGCCACACCCTCTTCAAGATGATGGATGCGAGTACACGAGAAGAATATAGAAGTAAGAAACAGAACAACAAACAAGAGTTTTGAGTGCTGTTCTGCCAGAAAAGAACTCTGTTCTGAGTTCCTCCCTTCAAATCTGCTCACCAAAGTTGTCTTTGAGTGTTGTTCTGCCAAGTTTATCCACTCTAAGCTGTTCTTAATTCTGCTGCCCAAATCTGCTCTCCAAAGTTGCTGTTCTGCTCTCCAAAGTATGAAACTGAAAAATGAGATGAATTGGGGTTTCAAGTACTTTTGTAGAGAGACAGATGGGAAAAACTTAGATAAATAGGGGGCCCAGGCCTCCTCAAACACCCATTGGTTGTGGGGAGGCCATGTGGACCCTCTTTCCCATTTCCCTCCAAAATCAACAAGGTATTTTACAATTTTTATTTTTGATTTTATGCAGGAAATGTTTCTCGTGCTTCTCAGTGCTCAATAATAGAGATTCTGATGTGACTCAACGAGTCTGCATTTCCAATCCAAACTGGAAACCAGTTTGCCCAAACTGTCTAGGATTCATTGTCCATTTTTAATATTTCATTGTCCTCGTTGAGAGAATTATTGCATTTATGCTTAATATGCCTCGAAACTCTAATCTGTCTAGTTGAAATGGTACTTCTATTATGTATGCTATGATAATGTAATTCCCAGATGGGGCCTGGAAATCAATTTAATATTCTATCTGAAATATTTCCAACAAAATAAAGAGGTTCTCAAAATTGAGTTCTTGAAGTATCTCGTGTGATTGACTATCTCCAAAGAAGGTGACATCTTGATCTTAATTTATATGCTCTTGTCTTGAAATCATAATTTATGATACTTGCACTGCTCTTGCATTTACAGGTTTTGCTTATGGGTGCAAGTCATGATCAGTTGAAGAAAGTCAAACATGTTGTTCAATATGCAGTGTTTGCAGCTTACCATTTAGCCCTTGAGACCTGTTTCCTTGCAGATGAAGGTGCCACCTTGCCTGAACTTCCCTTGAAATCACCAATAACTGTTGCATTGCCAGACAAACAATTAAGTTTAGATAGATCTATCTCTATGATACCCAGTTCTGCTGTTCCTATTCCAGAACAAAATCAGTTGGGAGAATTGCAAAACCTGAAAACGTATAAGTCAATGCCAACGGTCTCTGCCTTGGTAGATGACCCTCTAATTGATAATAATAAGGGAGAGTCCAAACCACCTCTTACTAGTGGAGGGATCGGGCCATCTATGCCACATGTTACTTGTCAATCTAGTCCCGATGGAACCAGTCTTGTTCAAACAAAATTTGTTTTTAAGACATCTTCCATAGAAGATACATGTGCTCAAATTACAGGGGCACAGTGTGATACATATCCATCTGGAGAGAGGCCTTCACTGCCAACTACTCCAGGTGATTTATCTCGATTGTCAGCTTCAATAAAGGCATATTCAAATGAAATTACATCTCCTGTGGATTCAGGTTCATATGGAGCAGTCACGTCATATTTAGAACTTCAAGACAAGGAATCAAAAGATTCAGATTTGGCGAATGGTTTCACTGTTTCTGTTTCATCCAAAGTTAATCTTAATTATCAAATAACAACAGAGGAACTATCTAGGAAGGTGCTGTGGGTGAATCAAGGAATAGCAGAAAAGGAAATGAAGTCCAAGGTATTTTCGGATGAGCAATTTTTAGGGTACAAGAACCAAGAACAAGTTTTCTCTAAAGAAGACTTTCCACCTTCTCCTTCTGATCATCAAAGTATATTGGTTTTGTTATCAAGTCGTTGTGTGTTGAAGGGGACAGTCTGTGAGCGTTCTCAACTCTTTCGCATCAAATATTATGGCAGTTTTGACAAACCACTAGGAAGGTACCTCCGAGATGATTTGTTTGACCAGGTAGATTTTTTCATGTCTTTTTCTTCTTCCATAGTTTTCTCTTGCTACCTTGTAAACTTTGCAACTTTACAGTAATAATTGGGAAATTTGGATGTAACAAAATACCAAAAATATGCAGAATTCTCGTTGCCGTTTCTGTAATGAACCCTCAGAGGCACATGTTCTTTGCTATACACACCGTCAGGGTAGCCTCACGATATCGGTAAGACAGTTGCCTTTACTGTTGACATTACCTGGTGAACGCGAAGGAAAAATATGGATGTGGCATAGGTGCTTAAAATGTGCACGGAAAGATGGAGTTCCAGAAGCAACCCGACGAGTAGTAATGTCAGATGCTGCATGGGGTTTATCCTTTGGAAAATTCCTAGAGCTTAGTTTCTCTAATCATGCTGCAGCAAGTAGAGTTGCCAGCTGTGGTCATTCATTACATCGAGACTGCCTTCGCTTTTATGGGTATGTCACTGAATTCGTCTGCTCTATATTTTGTAAGCAGTTTCCCTGTTATATTTTTATTTTGACCGTGTGATATCTTACATAATTTATGTAGCTCTTGATTTTTCTAGAGTACCCATAATTGTGTATGATAGTTAATGGCTGTTCCAGACTAATTTGTTGGACCAGCATTGTTCCCAAATTCAATGTATCAGGTTTGGCAGTATGATTGCATGTTTCCGATATTCCTCCATCAATGTTCTGTCTGTGCATTTGCCACCATCAAAATTAGAGTTCCATGATCCACATCAACAAGATTGGCTCAGAAAGGAAGCTGCAGAGGTACTTTATGATACAGATTATACATTTGGGTAGATGTTTGTTATTTAATTTATATGCCTATCATACCTAGGGCATAGGACCCCCTAGATCCAAACTAATGTGCATTTTGATGCAAGTGAACAGGTTGCAGAGAAAGTGGAAATGTTGTTTAGAGAGGTTTTTAATTTGCTATGTCAGATAGGACAGAAAATTGCCACATCTGGATCCTTTTATTCTAGTATTAAGGTTCCCGAATCAAGGAGGCAAATTGCAGAGCTTGAAGGAATGTTGCATAAAGAGACAGTTGGATTTGAGGTGATATTTTAGATGTATAAAAAGGCTGTTTAGTGTACTTTAGGTTGTCTAACATGATGTTATGGTAGGATAAGCTGTCTACTTAATGAATATTTCCATTTTTGTTTAAAAAAATTGCTTCGTTGGAGATCATTTTGTCATAGAGTTCATTTTTTTGATGCAATCTATCAAATTCAAACAGGGTTTGTTGCAAGAGGCCATCATTAGTGATTGGCAAGTTGGAAGACCTGTTGCTGATATTTCGAAGTTAAATAGTATAAGGCGTCTTCTTCTTTATGAAGCCTATGAATGGGATCGTCGTCTTTGCCGCTTAGATTCATCTCTTAGAGTGAAAAACTCTCTTGCCAAATTGGAATCTAGTCCACTAGAGGACTTTAAGACTCCGTATAAGGAATATGATTCTAGCATAAATGAAAAAGTTGAAGAAAGTCAAGGTACAGTCAAAGATGGTAACAATGCTAGTGGTTTTAGCATTCCAATGACAGAGGACACAGGCCCTACAGTTGATGGAAATTGTCTGGACGGAACTAACGTTTCTGGGAATCTTCAGTTCAAAGATATCCAAGCTGGCGACAAGCATGTTTTAAATAATGGATCTGTGCAGCTTTCCATGACAAGTAATGTGGACAATTCCTACTTGTGTGACCATTTAGAGGAAACTGGTACCGTGAATGGAAAATTAGATGAAGGCATGGATACTATTAAATTGGCAGAAGGTAAAACAACCCAGAACCTGGATGATGTGGAAGGAGGTCCAGACATTAGAGATTCATCCAATATTACTAACGGTACCATGTTTCATACTTTTGACATAGAGAATGTTGAATGTGATACCAGCATCAATGTTTCTGAGACAATGCCTGTTGAAACGGTTGATAGTAGGGAGAACTCAAATGGTTTCGATGGAGATCTGGGAACATGTCGGAAACTGTCAGAGCAGGATTTTTCTATCCTGGCTGATCTGTCAGATACATTAGATGCAGCATGGACAGGCGAGGGCCAGTCAGTGAAAACTCAGGCTGTACCTGCGGCATCACAAGGGAAGGAAGTTTGTTCTATCACTTTGGCTACTGTTGCCCGTGGCAGTGAACCTGCAGACAGAAAAGATTTTCACCCAGTTCAACAAATTGCAATAGGAGACAGGATGAGGTCTGAACCTACCTTAAACATGCAAGATAAAGGTGGAATAGAGCTGTCAGAGAAAAGCATTCCTCCCTCACCAGTAAAATCATTTCATCTATCTGAAGAGTTTGGAAGCTGGATTGGGGCTCCTATGTCAAACTTACCAAAAATTTACAGCAAGAGTTTACAGGAAAATTTATTGGGGTCTATTAGAGTTGACTCTCTGAGAGGCTACAGTCCTATGTTTGTCTCATCAGTCAGTCATCTGGGTGGTAATGGAATGGGTAGGCTGCTTTTACCAACTGGTGTTAATGATACTGTTATTGTTGTTTATGATGATGAACCAACAAGCATAATAGCTTATGCACTGATCTCGCAAGAATATCAGGCTTTCCTATCTGACAAGGCACCTGATAATGAGAAGCAAAAGGAAAAAGACAAGGATAAAGAAAAGGAATGTGCAGATTTATCTGGTATGGGTGGAGTTGTTTCAAATCCACTTTGGCCATCGGATAGTTCCTTAGACTTGAGTAAAGTTCTTTCCAAAGAGAGAAGTTCAGGATCTGAGGATATTTACACACATGGCTCCAAAGGGAACGTGGGTTCAGATTCATCACTGTATACAAAAGATATGCATGCGAAAGTATCCTTTCGTGATGAGGGTCCTCCCAGAAAAGTTAAGTACTCAGTGACCTGTTATTATGCAAAACAGTTTGATGCCCTTAGGAAAAAATGCTGTCCGACAGAAATGGACTTTAGACTGTCACTAAGTCGCTGCAAGAAGTGGGGAGCTCAAGGAGGAAAGAGCAATGTGTTTTTTGCAAAATCCTTGGATGAAAGATTTATCATTAAGCAAGTCACCAGGACAGAATTGGAGTCTTTTATCAAGTTTGCCTCAGAATATTTCAAATATCTGTCAGACTCATTAAGTTCTGGAAGCCCCACATGTTTGGCAAAGATCCTTGGTATTTATCAGGTTGGATACTCAGACTTTTGTTTATTCTATATTTGACAATTACCTTTTGCAGACTCTTAGAGAGTTTACCAGGTTCTGTTTCCTTCACTGTGGCTATGCATGATGTAATGTGCTTATCTTGCAGGTCACTATAAAAAATACAAAAAGTGGCAAAGAGATCAGGATGGACCTGATGGTAATGGAAAATCTGCTGTTTGGAAGAAATGTAACACGGGTTTATGACCTCAAAGGTTCTGGTCGCTCCCGTTACAATGCAGATTCATCAGGCAACAACAAAGTTCTTCTGGACCAGAATCTTTTAGAGACCATGCCAACTTCTCCAATATTTCTTGGGAATAAAGCCAAGCGCCTTTTGGAGAGAGCGGTCTGGAATGATACTTCATTTCTTGCGGTAAATACAGTTTTCATTTTTCTTAATCAGCCATAATTGTCATCTTAGTTTCAAATCTTTGTTGAGCTAGTCAGTGATCATGATTGTCTGCAATGTGTGCTATGTGCAGTCAATTGATGTCATGGATTATTCATTACTTGTTGGAGTTGATGAAGAGCGTTGTGAGCTGGTTTTAGGTATTATTGATTTTATGAGGCAGTATACATGGGATAAGCATCTAGAGACCTGGGTGAAAGCTTCTGGTATTCTTGGTGGTCCGAAAAATATATCACCAACAGTTATATCTCCAAAGCAGTACAAGAAGCGCTTCCGGAAGGCCATGTCTACATACTTTTTGATGGTTCCAGATCAATGGTCTCCTCCAGCTATCATCCCTAGTCCATTGCAGATTGACAAAAACGAAGATGGTTCTTCAATTTTGACAAAAGAAGATAGTGGGGATCAAGTTGCTTAGTACCTTGCACCATGCAGACCATTATACAGTCTACAAAGCCAGCACAATGACCTTATTCATCTTGTACATTTTGAAAAATTCCCTTGAAAAGGCTGATGGGAATCATAGAAGCTGCTTGTCCCTAGGATTGGTCCCATTGATTATTTCCTTTGTATTAGATATTTGTATTCTTATTTCTCAGATTGCCAATAAGATTTAGGACTGTTGATATTGTAGGCAATCTAAAATTTGTGTAGATCATAATGATATAGTTCATGTCTTATAGGTTTGCATGTCACACATCAATTGTTCATACAATACTCTGTTTTGGTAATAATAGACTCGTACAATTGGTTTGAAATATATCTTCTCATATATGATTTTCCTTTTTAGGTAACATTATCAATAATTTCATTTGGGTGGGTCAGAGCATATATATCAGTGATTCAGAGATGAATACGCTAACTTTTTTATTTTTTATTTTTTTCGTTTTCTTTTCAATACATGAAATTTAGTTTACATTGGTGATAAAAGCCAACAGTTCTTGCTATGATGTTTTTTTATGCAGTGAAGTTGCCTAATGATGATATCCTAATGATTGCGACAATATAACATTTGGCAAACTGAGCAGTCTTCACCAGAGGTATAAGCTCTTGATATTGTGCTTTTATCATAGGAGCAAGCAGAAAGTATTTGCAGTCAAAGATTTCATTCTTTGTGACCAGCATTTGTGAGGATAGGGTGGGGTCTCCTTGATTTGAAGGGTTTGGAGGAGCTCATTTTAAGTTCCTCATGTGGATCTAGCCATCAGCTGAAGTAAGATGTCCCCATATTCTTTTTAATTCTTCTGATAATATCTCCTTGATTGAATATTGTCTCTCATTTGCTAGTTCGATTATTTTCAATGCTTTAATATTGAACTTGCTTTATGGCATGAATAAATGATTCTGGTTGGTTTTAAAATGCCTCGATTTATTTTTGCCAACCAATTAAAGTTAGGATATTAACACCATTATCTGAGTTCAGAAGGTTTCCTAATTGATCATTGCAGGTGATATGATTTTGTTCGTCCTTTCTGAGAAGTATCAAGACATTTGCTTGCTCGTTTCTATCCTTTCAATGGTTGGTACATTGTATACAAGTTTTGATTTCTTGTTTTTTTCCATTAAGGCAGATAGGGCTTTTGGTCCTTGTGCTCACTTTTCTGTCCATGTTTTGCAGTGATGTACTAGAATTATGCATGGTTGTCAGTTAGAGACAATGGTCATCAAGAAACAGTGTGAGCTTTAAACATGCTGCTCCATTAATGGGAACATCTCCTGTCACAATTCATTCGATTGGTGGCAATGTGGATAGTCGGCAATTGACCACTCCCAACATGGAGGCATTCTGTTACAGTTTACTGGGGATTTTGGACGTTTCTCATGGCGAAGACTGCATGAGGCTGTTAATCTATAAAGAAAATACTAATGTAATATATGAAGCATCCTACGATTAATAGTTTATTTTGAGAGACAGAAGTAGCCTTGTACATTGACTGTCAGAATCATGCTGTTATCTACAGGGTCATCTTGCTTGAGACCTGACCCTGAACACAGTTAAGGTTTTGAGATTGGAAAGGTAAAGAATAATTCACTCCAGGCTATTTGTATCTGGGATTTTAAGTAGCATTACTTAGTGAGTTCACACCCAATTCCTCTTTCTATATCTCCAACTGGATGGCAATTTTTATTGTGTCCTACTGCACATACTGCATTCTATTCATAATAGCTCAAATGGAGTATTTGTAAATGAGCAATAGTAACCCGCTTGGGTCAGGCACACTTCTGGCATTTTATGGGCTTATTATTAGATCTTGTGATTACCATGTTTTTCATTTGAGTCTTATGTGTTGAAACGCTTTCTCAAGCATCTCTATATTCTTAATGCACTAAGAACAAGCACCTGTCTATTTGTGTGTGTAAAATTTCAGGTTTTGAAGTTGTAGCACTCCCAAATGTGATATGCTTGAATCGTTTTCTTTGTAATATCATTATGATTGCACCTATAGGCACTTCTACACTCCAGTATTAGGCCAATGCTGTAATGTGGGTGATGCTGATGTCAGCAGTGTTATCCACCCTTTTTTTTAAATTACCATGTTAAATTGTAAAAAAAATTAAAACAACAGGCATGCAGCAGGTGTGTTGGTGTATCATTCTTTTTTGTTGAAGAAAGAAATGCAGATGTGGCATGTGCAACCAAGAGGCCCTGCATCTATTAAACATCAACAGACCAGCTAGGAGATTGAGTTGATTGTGTTACCACGTTAAATTAAATAAAATTAAAACATGTGCAGAACCCTTTTTGATCCCTCTTGGTGCTTGATAGATCCAGGGTTGATATGGATCTACGCTGGATATACTCATATTATGTTTGTAGTTGTAAGTAGGTGTGATATGTACAATGTTAGTAGCAAGCCTAACAGGTCTTGGGTTCAGCATTTTGAATTTCATGTTCCAAGTTGTGGATGGCATTATTAGAGTTGAGTTTTACTAGACTTGTTTCAAAATCAATGTCAAATTCACATATTTGTCCAATTTTTTCTCTAATTGAATTTGCATTTAACATTAAAATTTGCCTTCGTGGTTTGAAGCGTGAAGCCTGGTTATTTATGAGGTCTAGAAACTGTCTGAAAAGATGAGAATGCAAAAACAGGATGTCTGAACATCCATCAGTGAAAATATATGTAGTATCAGTAAAATGTCTTTTTCGTTTTTGGGTTTACTGTTTTATGGCCTTCATGGTCAATCATTGGGTTTAAGCTTCATCAGCACGTGTTTTTCAAAATTTCAAGAGTTTTCTTTCTGTTTCTTTGGGTGTGTACCTTGATACCTAGACCAAGTTTGGGAATTTGCTCAACTGGGTTTGAGGACACTACTGCTTTGGGTATATGTCCTTTGAGATTAATCAGGGCGTTTAGTTAATTAACTGGAGGCCTAACGCTGGCCGGATATTGTTCTTGTGCTGACGAGGTAGGATTTGATGGATGCCAAAGATAACTGATATGCCTGTGTCGCAGACCTCAACGTTTACCATGAGATTTCCTAAAATTTAGGGGCTGTTTCCACACATCCCTGGACACGTTTTCAAGTTCCCGAATCTCCCATCTCAGAAACTTGGTGGAGTGTTGCCAAAAACTTGCCCAACACAGATACATATATGCAAAACACTCATTTAAATTTATTATATTTTCCAAGTTTTTGCAGAGTCCGAGTTGAACTTTTACACTTCAGCCTCACTGAATCATTCCCTGAGTTGAGTTTTTCAACATTGAATCACTACAACCCGAGAATACGTTGCTTTTGAGATTTGAAGGTTGTTTTGTATGGTATGCACTCTATACAATATAAGTGTACGAATAATTGCTTTTATCATAATCTCTTTTTACATCTTGCCAAATACATAGCATGTGACTCTGGCAGGGAACTTCTAGAGGTCTTTGCACGCACAAGGCATTCTCGTTTTCACTTGATAAGCATTTGCTATCAGAGAAGTACTCGGGAATTGTTTCAGGCAGGGTTTTCCATGCATGCTAACTGGTTCACATCATATCAGGGAACTTTATATCTTGCAAGAAGGAGATGGCTTTTTGTATTTTTCTAAATTTCAAAGCGATACAAGTTGCATCATCTTTTGTCAATCCAATAAATTTTGGGTTTATCTTACTTCGTAAGCTTGCATGCATGCCTCTTGGGTAGTTGTGCAGTGTTATGTGCATTTATCTTGTAATATTCATTGATTTGAAGTTCTTATTCCATTATGTGAGATATAATTCAATTAGGGAATGGAGTCTTGAAATGGGAGAGTTACGCTGCAAGAAATGCCCTACCCCTTGTATCTGTGCTCTGAAATGTTTTGGGTAATATTTCGGGTTGTGTTTCACGATTTGGAAATACGGCTCGAAACTTTTCAGAACATTTCAGGTGCATTTTGTACTTTGACATTGCACATTTTGGGGCCCACAATGCTATGTTGGGGGCCACACGAGCCCCCCAAAATGAAATAAACCTACTTTCTAGTGTATTAGGTCGATTCTATCATGTTTCAATGCTGAAAAATTAGTTCGAACTGTATGTAATAATAATTCTTAAAGTTAATGATAATAAAATGTAAGTTAAATATTAACTTAAATTTTAACTCTAAAAGTTAAAGTGGGACCCATTTAATTTGAGGTTGTTTGGTGATGGAATCAGATGCATCGGATCTTAGATGGAGAAGATAGAATTGGGGTTTTTTTTCTTTTCTTTTAACACACCTAATAGCTTTTTCAGTATGTCACCATTAATGAAAAACAGGTCCTTGAGCCCCTTGAGTTGGGAAATTCATTTGCAAAGATATTGCCGAGTCTTCCATGCCACCATCAATTGTTGAACACGGACCGTGTTCGATTTTAATGTCAAATGATGAGAGCTAAGAGTAGCTAATTCTATTTTGGTAGATATAGTCTAAATCTATAACACTTATTTTGGATATTGCATAATGTAACTGCGCATGGGTTTAATATATACATGAGTTCTCTATGAAATTGTTGTTTATGTTGATCGTTTTAATTTTTTTTGTATATTGCATAATGTAACTGTGCATAGGTTTAATATATACATGAGTTCTCTATGAAATTGTTGTTTATACCCATCATTTTAATTTTTGATAAATTGCACTTTTTAAAATTATTTATGTTTTTCTTTTTTTAGACTTATTTTTTATGGTACCACTGTCTGTTGCTATCTTTTTGGTTACTGCAAAACAATGTAGTAAGCTTATTTTCAAAACCGGGAAATTTGTTTTCTTGATGATCAGCCCTCAGGGCAAGAAGAAGACTATGGCCAGGACCTCGAGACAGGGCTCCTCCGCATGACAACAACAAATGGACAAGGTCGTGGAGGAGTATCGGGACATCTTCACCTCCCCGTAGGGTTGCCTCTGCACTGTCATGTCAAACACCTCATCGATCTGACCCAGGTGCGTCGCTGCCCAATGGGCCGATCTATTGGCGCTTTGTTCTGGAGAACGATGAAATCAAGAGGCAGACCCAGGAGCTACTGCAGAAAGGTCACATCCAACCAAGTTCATCGCCCTGTGGGAGCCTGATCGTGTTAGTGCAGAAGAAGGATGGGACTTGGAGACTCTGTATTGACTATCGGGCGTTGAACAAGATCACTGTTTGTAATAGATACCTGATCCCATGGATTGATGACCTTCTGGACCAACTCAAAGGGGAAAAATATTTCAGCAAGATCAACTTGAAGTCCGGGTATCACCAGGTACCAATCGAACCGTTCGATGTGTGGAAGATTGCCTTCAAAGCCAAGGAGGGTCTTTTTGAATGGTTGGTTATGTCTTTCGAGTTGACGAATGCTCCCGCCACCTTCATGATGTCGATGGACGACATCTTGCGGCCATTCACCAACTTATTTGCAGTAGTGTACTTGGATGACATCCTAATCTTCAGCCAGACTTGGGAAGAGCACCTCCACCACATCCGACAGGTTCTCCAAACACTGCAGAAACACAAGTTGTGTGCCAATTTGGAGAATTGCACTTTTGGCATGACCCAGGTTTAGTATCTGGGATACATTATTGATGAGCGTGGGGTGTTTGTGGATCCTACCAAGATCCAAGTCATTCGGGATTGGCCATCCCCGACCACTCTAACAGAGCTTCGCAGGTTTCTGGGTCTTGCTAATTTCTATTGCAGGTTTGTGTTGGGATTCTCTCATATCACTTGGCCCTTGAATCAAGTCACCAAGGGAGGAGCAAAAGAAAAATTATTTTGGTCGGAATCTCAACAGAAGGCGTTCGTAGAATTGAAACATCGCCTCTACTGTGCCCTAGTGCTCACATTACCAGACTCACAACCACCATTTGAGATCGAGATAGATGCCTTTGACTATGCTATTGGGGCAGTTCTTACTCAACAGAGACATCAAGTGCCATATCATAGTGCGATACTGTTCGACACAGTCCGAAAGTATTCCGCTTATGACAAAGAAATGTATTCCATTGTGCAGGCTTGCCGGCAATGGAAGCATTACATTTTGGGGAAGGAAACCATCATCCACACAGACCATCGACCCCTGTAGTTCATACAAACACAATGGAAGTTGCAGAACGATCACCATAAGAAGTGGTCCACATATCTGCAACAGTTTCATTTGAACATCAAGTACAAGAAGGGCAATACCAATAATGTTGCAGACTGCTTTAGCTGACCACCGATCGTGGCGATAACCACCGTGCTCAACTTTTGTGGGCACAAGACTTCTGATTGGCCGCTTCTCTACAAGAGCGATCCATAATTCGACACCACATATAAGACGCTCTTGGAGGGTAATCGAGTTCCAAATTTTCACCTCCAGGATGCACTACTATGTCACCTGGGACACCTTTGTGTTCCTTCAAGCGAGCGTGCCAAGATGATTTGGGAAGCACACTATAGTCGGGTTGCTGGGCATTTCGGGGTCGAGAAAATAGTGGCAGTACTGCAGAAGTATTTCTATTGGCCAAACCTTCGACAGGATGTCGGGAAGTGCATCAGATCCTGCACTGCCTGCGCCATTGCCAAACCGACCATCAAGAAGCAAGGCCTCTATACTTCCCTGCCTACCCCTAGTCGACCTTGGGAATCCATCTCCATGGATTACATGTCAGGCCTTCCTTCTACTAAGCATGGAAACGACTGTGTTTTTGTGGTCGTCGACAGATTCTTGAAGATGGCCATTGTGGCGGCCTGCAAGAAGAATATCACAACAGAAGCCACTGCTAAACTCTTCTTTGAACGCGCGTGGGTACTCTTTGGGATCCCACATGCTATCATCTCAGATCAGGACAACAGGTTCCTCGGTACAATTTGGTCCAACCTCTGGTCAATGATGGACACCAAGCTCACCAAGTCCAGAACTTTCCATCCCCAAACTGATAGCCAGACAGAGGTCGTCAACAGGGTGATCGTACACATTTTGCGCATGTACAACTCAAAGCATCCACGCACATGGGATGAGAGCCTCCCCTATGTACAACATAGCTATAACCGGGCCCTCCATAGCTCAACCGACCACAACCCCTTTCAGGTGGGCTTGACATTCCAGCCACTATGTCCCATTGACGTAGCCATGCCCTTTGCAGCTACTCAGGCTGATTCGGCTCATGTCTAGTCTGAAGCTGCCAAAGCGAACAACTTCATTGAGCGCTTTCAACACATTCGCCAACAAGTTCATGACATATTGGACAGAGACAATGCTAAGTACAAGCAGCGACATGATCAACATCGGGTGCAACACAACTGCCAGGTGGGCGACAAAGTGTGGCTACATTTGCAGAAGGAGTGCCTCGCTGGACCCCACCGCAAGCTTCGCCCGCTCCGATATGGGCCATACACCATCACCAATGCTGTAGGGGACAATGCCTTTGAGCTCAGTATTCCACCATTCCTTGGTCTGCACCCAGTGTTTAGTGTGGGCCGCCTTCGACCCTACTTTCCACCTCTAATTGACACATCTGACATGTCATAACAACTCACACCACCAGAGTTAAATCCAGACTGCATGGAACAAGCCACAACTGATCGGATACACAAAGATCAAGAACACCCGCCAACAGAGGATCCAACTATATCGAGTTGTCAAAACAGACCAACTCCTTCACTAGGGCAAGTGGCTCACCACGGACCAAGTTTAGCAGAAGTTTCCTCATCTCATGGAGGAACTCAACGCAATGGGGACCATTGCTTCCTATGGGGGGAGGAATGATCCTGGTGGATATTGGTGGCCACCCGCCTATTCCACTTGGACCCCCACCATTGTTTCTTTCAGTTTTTTAGTTTCTTTAATTGTAGCACAATTTACTATTTTTGGCAGTTTTTCGGGTCCTCAACTTCCGGAGCCGTTTTGAGGCGCTAAACGACATTTTTTGGGCATCAAAGCTCCGACGATTATTCATTTCATCTAACCTTGATATTCATTGTCACTAGTGTAGTCCTCGGATAGATCTTTCTAACGATGTATCATGTGCGTCAAACGAAGATAGTATGCCAAAGTTACGACCTCGGGAAATTGATGTACCAATTTACCCCGACGGGGCCCATATTCTGGCGTTTCATCTCCTAGGGTTAGGATTTTGGATGTTTAGGGTTTCCATTGTATCTCAATAATATATAGGCCTTTGAGCCTCATTGTAACACAAAGTTCAGAGGCCTGTAGCCGCCACATCTCTTGTCAGAGATAAGCTACTAACGCCCTAGCTAGTTTATTTCCATTCTGTCTGTAAACAAATTTCAGTTCTTTGATATTAATGAAATGAAGTGTTATTTCCGCCGAATCTTTGTATTCATGGTGATTTGTGTATTCTGTTGTGTTCCTGCATAAATTCAGATCAGTGGTATCAGAGCGATCTGCTCTTTCTCGATCCTTCTTTGCATGTCCCCAATAAGGTCCGGGTATAAGGAGTTAGGGCTTGATCTGGTTGAACCTTTGCAAGATCAGCCTCGCAAACCTCGACGACCATCCATGGGGGACGAAACGAAAGACGAGGGAGCAGGATATCCTATCAAAATATTGCTCGAGGAGGCCCTTGAAAAACAAAGGAACATGATGATGAATAACTTCACCCAGATCCTTCAACAGTTGCCCACTGGCGGCGCATCTGCATTCAACAATCACTCTGAAGGCGCAACCCCTTTTAAGGTACAAGTAAACTTTGACATTCCCATATTTGATGGCCAAAAAGATGTAGACGCCGTAGATAGATGGTTGAATCTATTAGAAGGATATTTCTCGGTTCATTACTTTTTCCGACCGGGAGAAGATTATTTTTTCATTGCTCAAAGCCGCCCCCCATGTCAAGGATTGATGGGAAAACTCTAAGAGAAAAAGGACGAGGAGGAACCCTCTCTGTTCTCGACCGTACCCACTTGGAATTCTTTCCGAGAAGCCATCAAGGAACAATATTATCCCGTGGGGAGCTATGAGGACAAGTACATACAATGGACTATGCTGCGGTAGTAAAGGGATCAAGATGTGCATGAACTGACGAATCTGTTCCATACCTTGCGCACAAAGTTGGGTATCAAAGATTCAGAGAAACATTTGGTGCTGAAGTACCGCAGTTGTCTGCACAGATACATTCAGAAGGAAATGGAGTTCCTTGACATCTCCTCGCTTGGTACGACATACCAGTATGCTGCCAAGATTGAGCATAAATTCAAACAGAAGAAGCGAGACTTTGGATCTGCGAATCAAAAGCAAGCGAAAGGTGCCCCCAAACCGCAGAACAAAGGACAAAACCAAGGCATGGCGGCTCAAGACAACCTACCAAAGCCGCAAGCAAAGAACAACACCGCGAAGCCAAAGAAGGACGCGGGAAAGTGGTGTGAGTTCCATAAGAGCCCCACTCACAACACAAGTGAGTGTCGGGCCAAACAGTCACTGGTGGCCGAGATGAGGGCTTCTGAATCAGGTGCATGCTCTGACATTGAATCATAACCCGAGAATGGGAATGACAGAGGGAAGCAGATTATCGATGTGGATCCCAACGCCACCGTTGCCACCATGAAGATCCAAAAGGAAGAACCAGAATATCCAGAGGAGGAGGAGCGTCTCTTCCACTCCCAGATGTGGGTAAAGGGGTCCCTGCTATAGTTCATTGTCGACAGTGGGAGACAAAAGAACCTCATTTCAGCAGAGGTCGTGAAGCGGTTGGGCTTGTCGACCATAGCACACCCACAATCGTACACCATCGGGTGGCTTCACCAAGGATGGGATCTCGGCGTCTGCCAACAACGCCACCTTCCCTTCATCATCAAGTCCTTCATCGATGAGGTATTATGTGACATTGTTCCTCTTGATGTTTGTGATGTATTATTAGGCCAACCATACTTGTGGAAGCGACATGATGTGTATGAGTCCCGACCTCGCGTTGTTATTGTTACCTTGGGAAATAAGTTGTATAGGATACCATAGGTACCACCGCTTGCTGCTATCTCTTTGGTTACTACAAAACAATGCAGTAAGCTCATTTCCAAAACCGAGAAATTTGTTTTCCTGATGATCCGCCCTCAGGGCAAGAAGAAGACTGTGGCCACAACCTCGAGACAGGGATCCTCCGCACAACAACAACAAATAGACAAGGTCGTGTAGGAGTACCAGGACATATTCACCTCGCCCACAAGGGTGCCTCTGCACTCTCAGGTTAAACACCCCATCGATCTGACCCCAGGTGCGCCGCTGCCCAATGGACTGATCTATCGACGCTCTGTTATGGAGAACGATGAAATCAAGTGGCAGATCCAGGAGCTGCTGCAGAAAGGTCACATCCGGCCAAGTTCATCGCCCTGTGTGAGCCCGATTGTGTTGGTGCAGAAGAAGGATAGGACTTGGAGACTCTATATTGACTATTGGGCGCTGAACAAGATCACTGTCCAGAATAGGTACTCGATCCCACAGATTGATGACCTTCTAGACCAACTCAAAGGGGCAAAATATTTCAGCAAGATCGACTTGAAGTCCGGGTATCACTAGGTACAAATCGAACCGTCCGATGTGTGGAAGACTGCCTTCAAAGCCAAGGAGGGCCTTTTCAAATGGTTGGTTATGCCTTTCGGGTTGACGGATGCTCCCACCACCTTCATGAGGCTGATGGA
>SNQJ01S0001053.1:157326-190202 GCA_010110895.2 Picea sitchensis
GGTACAAGTAAAATTTGACATTCCCATATTTGATGGCCAAATATATGTAGACGCCGTAGATAGATGGTTGAATCTATTAGAAGAATATTTCTCGGTTCATGACTTTTCCGACCGGGAGGATATTATTTTTTCACTGCTCAAAGACGCCCCCCATGTCAAGGACTGGTGGGAAACCTACTGTGATAAAAAGGACAAGGAGGAACCCTCTTTGTTCTCGGCTGTACCCACTTGGAATTCTTTCCGAGACGCCATCAAGGAACAATATTATCCCATGGGGAGCTATGAGGACAAGTACATACAATGGACTACGCTGCGACAACAAAGGGATCAAGATGTGCATGAGCTGATGAATCTGTTCCATACCCTACGCACAAAGTTGGGTATCAAAGATTCGAAGAAACATTTGGTGTTGAAGTACCGCAGTTGTCTGCATAGATACATTCAGGAGGAAATGGAGTTCCTCGAACTCTCCTCTCTTGGTACGACATACCGGTATGCTGCCAAGATTGAGCATAAATTCAAACAGAAGAAGCAACACTTTTGATCTGCGAATCAAAAGCAAGTGAAAGGTGCCCCCCAAATCGCAGAAGAAAGGACAAATCCAAGGCATGGAGGCTCAACACAACCTACCAAAGCCACAATAAAAAAACAACACCGCGAAGCCAAAGAAGGACACGGGAAAGTGGTGTGAGTTCCATAAGAGCTCCACTCACAACACAAGTGAGTGTCGAGCCAAACAGTCACAAGTGGAGGAGATGAGGGTTTCTGAATTAGATGCATGCTCCAACATTGAATCAGAACCCGAGAAGGGGAATGACAAAGGGAAGTAGATTATCGATGCGGATCCCAACGCCACCATTGCCACGACGAAGATCCAAAAGGAAGAACTGTAAGATCTAGAGGAGGAGGAGCGTCTCTTCCACTCCCAGATGTGGGTAAAGGGTCCCCACTATAGTTCATTATCGACATTGGGAGCCAAAAGAACCTCATTTCAGCAGAGGTCGTGAAGCGGTTTGGCTTGCTGACCATAACACACCCACAACCGTACACCATCGGGTGGCTTCACCAAGGATGGGATCTCCGCATCAGCCAACAGTTACGCCTTCCCTACAACATCAAGCCCTTCACTGATGAGGTACATGTCGGGCCTTCCTTCTACTAAGCATGGCAACGAATGTGTTTTCATGGTCGTCGACAGATTCTAGAAGATGACCATTATGGTGGCCTACAAGAAGAATATCACAGCTCAAGCAACTGCTAAACTCTTCTTTGAACGAGTGTGGGTACACTTTGGGATCCCACAGTCTATCATCTCAGATTGGGATAGCAGGTTCCTCAGTACATTTTGGTCCAACCTCTGGTCAATGTTGTACACCAATCTCACCAAGTCCACAGCTTTCCATCCCCAAACTGATGGCCAACCAGAGGTCGTCAACAAGATGATCGTACATATTTTTCCCATGTACAACTCAAAGCATCCACGCACATGGGATGCGAGCCTCCCCTATGTACAACATAACTATAACTGGGCCCTCCATAGCTCAACAGACTACAACCCCTTTCAGGTGGGCTTGGGATTCCAACCACTATGTCCCATTGACGTAGCCATGCCCTTTGCAGCTACTCAGTTTGATTCAGCTCATGTCCTGTCTGAAGCTGCCAAGGCGAACAACTTCATTGAGTGCATTCAACACATTCTCCAATAGGTTCATGACATATTGGACATAGCCAATGCTAAGTACAAACAACGACATGATCAACATCGGGTGCAACACAACTTCTAGGTGGTCGACAAAGTGTGGCTACATTTGCAGAAGGAGCACCTCGCTGGACCACACCGCAAGCTTCGCCCACTCCGATATGGACCATACACCATCACCAAGGTTTTAGGGGAAAATACCTTCGAGCTCAGTATTCCACCATTCCTTGGTGTGCACCCAATGTTCAGTGTGGACCACCTTCGACCCTAATTTCCACCTCTATTGGACACATCCGACATTGAAGAACAACTCACACCAACATAGTTAAATCCAGACTGCATGGAACAAGCCACAACTGATCGGATTATAGACACACAGATCAAGAACACCTGCCAATAGAGGATCCATCTATATTGAGTTGTCAAAGCAGGCCAACTCCTTCACCAGGGCAAGTGGCTCACCAGGGACCAAGTTCAACAAGAGTTTCCTCATCTCATGGAGGAACTCAACGTAATGGGGACCGTTGCTTCCTAAGGGGGGAGGAATGATCAAGGTGGATATTGGTGGCCACCCGCCTATTCCAATTGGACCCCCACCATTGTTTCTTTCAGTTTCCTTAATTGTAGCACAATTTACTATTTTTGGTAGTTTTTCGGGTCCTGAACTTCCGGAGCCATTTTGAGGCCCTAAACGACATTTTTTGGGCATCAAAGCTCCAAGAATTATAAGTCTGCTCGAGGCTCAATTTTATCTATTTGTAGTGTATTCCTCGGATAGGTCTTTCTAACGATGTATCATGTGCATCAAATGGAGATAGTATGCCAAAGTTACGACCCTGGGAAATTGATGTACCAATTTACCCCGACGGGGCCCATATTCTAGCGTTTCATCTCCTAGGGCTAGGTTTTTGGATGTTTAGGGTTTCCATTGTTTCTCAATAATATATAAGCCTTAGAGCCTCATTGTAACACAGAGTTCAGAGGCCTGTAGCCGCCACATATCTTCTCAGAGATAAGCTACCAGCGCCCTTGCTAGTTTATTTCCATTCTGTCTGTAAACAAATTTCAATTCTTTGATATTAATGAAATGAAGTGTTATTTCCTCTGCATCTTTGTATTCATGGTGATTTGTGTATTCTGTTGCCTTCATGCAAAAATTCAGATCATGATGGTGCCTGATCCTACTCCTTGACTACATGTCATTCTAATGCTCATCCCTTCTGCTATGGGATTTAAATGTTGTCACATGTCTAGCACTAGATTATTGCTTTGTGTCAGAGTCCTTATTGGCTTGCTTCTGCAACATGTTCAAGCTCCGTCTTCTTGAGCCTTCATAATATTTTCAATATCATCCCTATAAATCAACACTTCTCTCTGTAGGCTCCTCATAGTTATAGGCACCTTCCTTCCTCTTCTTCCATTATACCCAGTCTTAGCATTTCCCATGCTGACATGCAAACCTATGAATTACTCTTCATGACTATAGGACCCTTGGGAATATTCGATTTCTTTGGTTCTCATATAGGAACCAAACTTCCTTTTTGAATCTCTAATTTTGCAAAAAAGGTGCATGCAAGTAAATTTTTGTTAGATAAAATATATAAACACACAATTTTGGAAAAGAATGCATAAATTTGTCTACCCTTTAATGCCACCAACCATCTTCTTTTGAGTTGAATGCAAAATTTTATGCTCAAATTAATTTTATGGGTTAATAGATGGATTATGCTCCTCAACACCTTTCCATCGACTATTTATTTTTGCACAAAGTTATGGTCTTTAGAAGTGTTGACCATTTTCCCTTTTTTCAACCTTGCATGCTAATTGTTTCCTCTTTCTCTCCCATCACATTTTTATATACCCAGAATTCAAATTTGGATCCATGGCTGACTTCTATAGTCCACGAGCTTCCCATTGACTGCTCTCGGGCCCCAAACGAACTCTTGAGCTGGGAGTTAAGTCTTCTAGAAGAAATATGATGTCAAAATGTGCCTTGCATTGTTTAGGTTGTAACTTCTTCATATGAGCTATGTTTTGCGCTCAGAATAGCTCATTAGAAATATCTCCTCGATCTCTTTCATTTTAAAAGTGGAAACACAATTTCAAAAAATTTGATTTTTTTTAAATGTTGTTTAGGCCCTAAAAAATTCCTTGCAAGATGAAGACCTTCAAAAACTGGATTTTTCATGGAAAATTCACTAATTTACTGTTGTAACAGTTTTTAGATCCAAACCATTAATCTCAGGTTTGGGAATAATCCTAATAGTTCATCCTCTTATCCTTACCAAGCCATGGCTAGACCTCTACAAGCCTGTTAGAAACTCTTTCTCAGACTCTTCCCATCGAAATCCACAGTCCAAAACACTATCAGACTCTTCTCTTCGAAAAACCTCCATCAGAAACAAGGTTTTCCTTGCTTATTGACCTTTCCGAAGACCGAAGTCTGATAACCTATTGGGATCGCTCTTCCAGATTCACCCATTGAAAACATTCTCTTTTAACGAGACCCTTCGACGTCCTTCTTCTGAAGATTATTGAGAATAATCCCTTCCGAAACCATTGGGAACACTCCTTTTCGAGGACCTGCACTCGGTTGCTATGTGGCACTCTTTGATTCATCAACCCTTGTTGACATGTCCTTTGACATGGTGCATTGATGTAGCAACTAAATTGGCATTCTCTTCCACCCTTGGCCCTTCCAAGACAATATGTTCATCCAATAGATTAGATGGTTAGAAATCATGTTGATTGACGACCACGATCATCTCAGGTTCCCAAGTTGTGCACCAGTTACCTTGGTAGGACAATATCATCAGAAACTCTTTAGCACCACTAGAATTTCGATGGAACCTTCCAAAGATAACTTTATAAAACATCTAATGGTCGATACCAGTTTCATATGACGGTCCATATATTCTTGGAAAGCTTTAACTGCTTGAAATTTAACTCGGTTAGACTGACTTCATTGGAAAGTGAAGTTACCCCCAGACTTCATGAAATAATTCTCCTAAAATCACTTCCCATAGATACAATGGCTCAGAAAGAATATAAATGATCTAACGACTCCTGTTTCTTTGGGATTCTTCCATCAGGCTCCTCCCCTTGGAATCAACCTCATACCTGACTCCAAGATTTTTTCGAAACCTTCTTCTCGAAGGCCTGTCGGGAATTCCCTGTCCATACCTTTTGCGATTGAATCTCAATTTTCAATTCTCCAGGTCGAATTAATTTGGGTTGTTTATTACCAAACTTCATAGCCACCATGAACACATAGGAATTCGACCCTCCAAGACAAAATTGACTCTGGAATCTACAACTCAACGCTGTAAATTTTCTTTTTTCTCTACTTTGAAGCACTTAAACTTGAAATCTACTCATAATTTGGGGATTCCACTTTGGTTCAACATTTTTTCCCAAATTCGTCACAAGACGAAATCTGCAACCAAGAATATGCTCAATTCGTGTCGGTTCCTATCCCATACAAGCTAAGTGTTTAACCTTGAGCTATGATACCATAATGTAACGTCCCCCATCATAACCGAGTAATGTCACAATGGAAAATACACATAAAAATCAAAATTTCCGCAAATTTATTTGTTGTAGCTTACCAACTATGATTTATACACATTTTTAACCATATTTTTGTTGAAAAAATGTTGTCATTGATGTCAAAATGGAAGTGATGATGATGATGATGATGTGGCAGTAAAGATAAGGATGTAATAGTGATGATGATGATGTGGTAGTGAAAAAGAGAGATTGTTTGGTTATTCAAGCCATGAAGCCAAGTGAAGAAGCCTTGAAGCCATGAAGCCAAGTAAAGAAGCCTTGATATTGATTGAATATTGAATCCATGAAGCCATGCGAAGAAGCCTTGAAGCCATGAAGCCAAGTAAATAATCCTTGAAGCCATGAAGCCAAGAGAATAAGCCTTGAAGACATGTTGATGAATCCTTGAGAAGTCAACATGCAGTAGTCAAGCCATGAGGATAAGTCAATTCCAAAGAAAATTGAAGAATCACCTGAAGCAGTAATGATGTGTCCACTTGGAGAAGCCTTGAAGTGCCTTGAAGGATCCTTGACATAAGTGTATATAACTCCAAAGTGGTCCCCTTATGGCATAGCTTTTAAGCACGACCCTTACAGGATGAGATAACACGTGGTTGTTTCCACATTCCCATTTTGAGTTGTACACAAATGGATCCCACAAGATGTCCAATATAAATATCACAAGCCTACAAATGTCCAAGATAAATATTGCAAGATGGAGATTGTTGAAAGTATTAATTTTTGGTCAATTTGGATACCCTATATTTGAGGGAGTTTTTACCATACATACCTGACTAAAATGGGAGCACAAGTTACATGGTTGGAAATATTATTCTGAGTCCTTTCCAATGGTATATAGAAGTCCCTCTAACTCCCTAGTGATGAGGAGATATGATTTTTTTTGTCCGACAACCCAGCCGGAAAATTGAGGTCGGCTCAACTAATTTTTGGGGACAAAATTACTATAAATACATGATATAATTTCGCATGTTTACTGCAACAAATGAAGAGATGAAGTCTTAGTTTCACTCAATGTGTTGGGGTGTCTTTCTTGTGTTCAAGAGAAGTCTAAGGGATTCTCTTAAGGTATTTCTTGTTCTCAAGGTATGTTATAAAGTTGTGATGTTGTCGTATGCACTGTTGTGAGGTTGTGATGTTGTCATATGCATTGCTATGAGGTTTTGATTTTATCGTGATGTTGTCATGAGTGGATTTTTTCATTAATGGACATTGTCGTGAATGGATTTTGCCATCAATGGATGTTTCCTTCAATGATTACATTCTGGGAATGATGCTATGAGGCTTGCTAGGGTTTAAAGTATTGTATGTGGAATGAAACATGTAGGTGAAGTCATAAGTAATATGTGTATGGATATCTTGGATTGGTGATATATTTTTGAGTTGGTTCTTAGTTGAGAATATTGGTGTCTTCATTCAACAGGTTGGTGCCCGTGCTTTAGGGAGTGAGTGCTTCCTTTCAGTTGGAGCTAGTAAATCCAGGGTGTTGGTGCCTCCTTCCATCCAGTGTTGGTAAATCAGATAGTTGGAGCTTCCTTCAGGTTGGTTCTTGTAAATATGGGGGTTGTTTCCTTCTTCCAGTTGGTGCTGGAGAATCTTGTAAGTTGGTGCTTTCTGTGAATATAATCTAAAAATGATATAAGAAAATCATTTCGTGGTTTTCTCCCGTTTGGGTTTCCACGTAAAAATAATTGTGTTCTATGTATGTGTTTTTGTGATGAGGAATGACATTGTTAATGGTTAATGTTTACATGATGTGCTTAAGGTTAAAAATGGTAAAATTTTCTCAATATTGATTTACCCCCCCCAGTATTGGTGAATATTTCAAAAATTGGTATCAGAGCGGGTTCCTTCAGGAACAATCTAACCACTGGAAGGAAGATCATGGATATTAAGGAATTTTAATTTGTAGATGGAGTTCCATTTTTCAATGGATCAAACTTTTCTCATTGAAGCATAAGGATGAGAGCATATTTAAAGGCACGAGGTTTTGACATTTGCAAATCAATATTAGATGGTTACACTGCTCCAAAAGGTAGACCAAAGGGTGCAACAACAAAGAAGCTACAAAAATACAATGCAATGGCATTGAACATAATTATAATGGGATTATTAGAGTCTAAACAGAAAAGAAACGAAGTTGGAAATCATTCATCAGCTAAAGAGCTCTGGGACAAACTACAAGAAAACTGCACAAAGGAAGCAATGCAGGAACGTGTAGAAGATCAAAAGGAAGATACACGAAAGAAAGAAGCAACAACAAAGAAAATGGATGATAGCCCAAATAAACATGCAGCTGATGAATCAAATGAATAAAATATGAAGGAAGTCGAATCAAGTAAGTATTATTGTGGTGATAAATTAAATCCTTGTGACATTATATGTACCTATGCAAATTGTTGAGTCTCAGAGTTGTCGCATTTCATCCTCTTTCCTTTCACCATTCTTCACATTTATCCATATTCTACCACTCCATAAACGATTCATTAATACCATTTTCATCATTAAATATGGGTTTAGCCTTATTATTTTCCAAATCATTTATTTTAGTATTAAAAGAGAGTTTGTGATTAAATATTAGTAAATTGACATATTTTTCATATATATCTCAAATATTTGTGTGAGCTTTGTAATGTAGGGATATTTGAAGCTTTCAACCAAGGAGTATTCAAAATCTTCTTGAATGTTTCCTCCATCTTTTCACAATTTTAAGGAGATAATTCAAGCTAATTTCAAGGAGGAATATCATGAGAGAATTTGTGTAATTATAGTAAATTGGTTGAGAGAAAAGTGGAGAGGATTTGAGAGGATAAGTATTTTGTAATTATAGAAAATTGTTTGAGAGAAAAGTGGAGAGGATAAGTATTGTGTAATTATAGAAAATTGGTTGAGAGAAAAGTGGAATTGTAATTATGAGTTGCTTATCTTCTTTCCAAAGCACTCATGTATAAATAAGAGGGCTCTCTCCTCATTAAAGTAGAGAAGAACATAGTTAGTCTTTGCTCTTGAGATAATGAGTTAGTCATGGATTTGATCATGTTGTAATAGAGTTGATGTTTTAGATTGATTTCTCCATAATAGATTTCTTACTTTGAGTTGTTAATCTAGATTTTATGTGAGCTCACATATGTTCGTCATTTGTTATTTGTTATTTATGTTATATATGATATTTCCTTTGTCTAATCTCATGCTTTCTCAACCAGGTTTAATATTATTCAATTTCATGCTTTCGTTTATGTCATGCAATTCGATTTCATGCTTTCCTAATTAGATTCATTTCGTGCAATTTCATGCTTTCTTAATTAGATTTATTCCATGCAATTTCTTGCTTTCCTAATTAGATTCAATTTCAGTTGTGTGTTTCCTTTTTCAATCATTAGATTAGGCTAGCTTGCTTTCATCCTGCATATATTGTGCTTGCACCTCATAAGATTATGAACTCCCTGGGTTGATAATTTATGTTGAATTCGTTAGCATATAAATAGCTCGACACAAATAAAAGTAGCTTTGACAAAGATAAAGATGAAAGAAAATTCCATGTCTCAGAAGAAGAAAATAATGATGAAGTAGAAGTTGAAGTAGACCTTGAAGGGGAAGTGATTGGTGCTCTAGATGATTTGAGGAATGCTAGGGAGAAGAACAAAATGCTAATGGAACAATTGCAAAAGTATCAAGAAAATGATACATTGCTATAAGAGAAGCTAAATGAGACTGAAAAGACTGTCATTATTTTAAAGGCACAAGTAGAAGTGGCGAAGAAGATTGAAGAAACATTGAAGAATCAATTAGAAGAGAAAGATACCAAAGTAAGCACAAACCTGCAGAATGCTATGATTCAAATAGAAGAGGACAAGAAAATTGAAGAAGTCATAAACAATCAACTAAAAGAGAAGAAGAAATATATCAAGCAAAAGAACTTGAAATTGTTTCTCTAAGAGAAGAAGTGAAAAGGACAACTGCCACAAACTTGAAGTTTGAGAAGATTTCATCAGCCTTAGAATACATCCTCAATCAACAAAGATCTCCTAGTGACAATACATGTATTGGGTATGACCACAAGAAGAAACACATTGAAGAAGAAAAGAGTTTCAAACTACCAAAAAAGACTGAAGAAAGACCTAAAAATCATACTAATGGCTCAAAGGATTCCAATAGCAGAGTGAAATACCATGATCAATCAAGACATGATAAGAAAACATCTCAAAATCCTCCATTTCAAAGAAGACCCTTTGCTCCCAGGTATCAAAGTTTATTTCTTGGTTATTGTTTTTCTTGCAACAATTTTGGACATAAGACTATAGACCTCATGCAAGCAATACTCGAGTAAGGAATAGATGTATCTAAAATAATGTTGAATGTTACAAATATCACAACTATGGACACATAGCTTGGGACTGTAGAAGCACGATGAAGCCGCCCATGAAAGCAAATGCTCATATAAAATAAAAGAAGGTTTGGAGAAGAAAACAAAAACAAGAAGAATAGGTCAATGGAGAATTCTCAAAGGACATACCCACATAAGTTGCAAATATGAGTAACAATGATAAATATGCAAGTAAAGAGGAAGATATCATGATTCTAAATTTTTTGGCATAGAGACTCCTAGTATCGTGGATAATGTTGAGAGGGAGTCTAAGTAGTAGGAAAGGAAGACCAAAAAAAGGACAACATATGATTTTACAGAGTAGAAGACAATGGCTTGGTAAATAATTCAGGAGCATAGGGGGGGCTACTTCATAAAACTTCAAGAAATGGACCAGTCTAGGGGGGAGTTGGCACAGTTAAAAGGGGAGTATTGTCGAAAAGGAAATATGCTCACAAAGATACCATTACAATCAAAAGAAGGAACAATTGATAATAGAGGGAGAAACAAAATGAGTTAAATGACAGTGGACGAAAGCATGAAGACGTGAGGAGTAATAGAATAAGAAAGAGAATCATGAAATTCCAGAGGGGGAGCAACTCTTTATCTTGGACGTCAAAGGGGAGAGAAACAAATTGTTGGTGTTAGGGGGAGTCACATGATAAGAAAAATTGATTCCTTTGCCATTGATGTCAAAGGGATAGAGAAATAAAGTGATGGATCGAGTGAGCATGGTGATGGATAGAGTGAGCGTGCATCACTACAAAAGGAAGAAGGTGTTTCCATCAATGACAAAGGGGGAGATTGTTGAAAAAATGTTGTCATTGATGTCAAAATGGTAGTGATGATGATGATGTGGCAGTAATGATAAGGATATAACAATGATGATGATGATGTGGCAATAATGATAAGGATATAACAATGATGATTATGATGTGGCAATGAAAAAGAGAGATTGTTTGAGTATTGAAGCCATGAATCCAAGTAAAGAAGCCTTGAATCCATGAAACCAAGTAGATAAACCTTGAATCCATGAAGCCAGGTAAAGAAGCCTTGAGATTGATTGAATATTGAAGCCATGCAACCAAGTGAAGAAGAATTGAAACCATGAAGCCAAGTAAAGAAGCCTTGAAACCATGAAGCCAAGAGAAGAAGCCTTGAAGACATGTTGATGAAGCCTTGGGAAGTCCAGTCAAACCATGAAGACAAGTCAATGTCAAAGTAGATTTAAGAAGACCCTGTCAAAGTAGATTTAAGAAGACCCTGAAGCCTACAAAGAAAAATTAAGTCTAGTTCATTTTAATTAAGTGTTGCCTTTAAATATTGTTTCTTACTCAAAAAGGAGTAAGAAAAGTGAATGTGACGTTTCTAAAGGAAAATGGATGAAATTAACAAAAGTCACATTTGAAAACCATTGCTTATGGAATTGAAACTTAAAATGATGACAATTACAAATACAAATTTTCATTTCTTGAAATGGAAATCCTTTTATACCGTTACTTTGCAATTCAAGCTTTTTCTATCTAGACCAAACATATGCAACTATAGCCACAATATTTTCAAACAATTTCTTACAATTAAAGCACTATAGTTTTTCAAACGGCATGAGAAAGCTAATGCAAGGTCAACTTTTTTATTCTTTTTCATTTCTTTGCCACAACGAAGAATTTAACCATATCCATTCTACTTTCGTGAATACCCTAGAAATGCGCAACTAAGAACTACTTTCAATTTTATCTCAAAACCAACCACTACACAAGGAAAAATCTTTCTTTTTTACTTTTCAATTTTTACTTTTTCAATATTTTTTATTTAGTAAAAAGATTCAATAATGAAAACAACAAATACTAAAAAGGAAATTAGGCCCTTAAGATACAAAATCAAAGGCATAAACTAGACATACTCAGCTAAAATTAAGATTTTTCATTCTATGTTTTAACATATATGTGTTTTTCTTCCCACCGTCCATGTATTCCCATGGGGCATATACCAATAGAACACAAGTTACCCACACCTTGCACCAAATCAACGTGTGCACACAACAATGTGCCCATACCTAAATAACTAACAATACATGAGCACCCACTAACCCACTATTGTAACTATCCCAACGTTTGGTTATAAAACTAGGGGAAAAACAAAAAATGTAACAATATAAAAAAATATATATATTTTCTTTTTCATAGATTCATTGAAAATTTTTATAGGTTCCTATAAGCATATTAATACTTATATAAAGAGAATCAGGGAAAAAAAAATTCGACCTAAAAATGGAAGAATTGTAAGAATTATTTCCTAATGGAGCTCCATTTTTTTTTGTTGGAGTCCCCATTTTTTTTTTTTAGGGAAAATGGAAGAATTGTAAGAATTATTTCCTAATGGAGCCCCCATTTTTTTTGATGGAGTCCCCATTTTTGTTGTAGGGAAAATGGTTTGGTCAATTAGATTTCACCATCAAGAGGTTAAGTGTCTATGAACAAATTAAAATAGATTACAATATTTTTTAATTTATTAAATTAATGTAGATGATGAAATTCTAAGGAGGGATTTAATAGCTATGATAGTCTTATGTTTTTTTTCTATGATTATTAGGCAATTGGATGAATCTTTGTAACACACCCGACCCCTGAGTATCTTTCCTAGGGATGGGGCATCAAATTTTTTCTCTCCTTAACATCTCAAATCCTATGTTCGAGGTCTTTATCCTCTTCTACTTACTCGTAGCGTTCTAATGACTGCTACCAGGCTCAAATCCGAGCTTTGTGTTGCAAGTTATGGGTTGAGGGCCACGTGGCGTCCACGTGAATCCACCTCACACCTATGGTCCCCAAGTTCCTTTACCCATGGTGGAAGTCCATTCATCATCTGCTCCCACGACTGGACTCAATCTTGGTCTAACACGCGGGCGTCTAACACGTAGGCCAACAAGAACTTCAACACTTTGGCGCTTCGACACTTCGACGCTGAATGCCTCTTTACTATCTGCGCATGAGACCTTCCGGAGTCCCAAATTCTCGAAGTCCTGTAAGCTTGCCGCATGGCTCCGGCCTTCGGACCTTTTGGGTCTCTCTATGGTGCTACACCCCAAATTCTCCGGAGTCCCGAAGTCTCGGAATCCCGGAGTTCCGGTCACTTCATCAACCACTTTGGCTAGGTGGGCACATACCAGGAACTGACACATAGGAGGGGTCAAGGTGACACGTGTCATGTTCCAATGGGTCTATAGGGTATGAGATACGCACAAATCCGGGTGACACGTGGCACGCCAAACCGGGGTCCACATCACCCTAGGTGACGTCACTACACCACATCACTCTAGACTGACAACCTTCTAACATCCTTCAGATCTCACGGTCGAGATTCAGCTACATAGATTCATAGATCTACGACTCTCTTTCACTTCATAACTTCGACGTTCAGGGAGTTTGATACTATGGCATCTCCATTCTTCCGAAGTGGTAGTCCGCCTCGACGCCTCGACGCAGATCTAACGGTTGGGGGAACCCCCAAACATTCTCGATCGGTGGCTCGTGCTACTTTGCGATGGGGAATTGGATCTTGGTTTCGTCGGTAAGATAGGTTCATCTAACCACTAGGGAAACCACCCAACGTCGGTCAACCTTGCAGGTAACTGTAACTCTCGGTACCTTCGGTCGGTTCATGACTATGAGGGTTGATAATACTCTGAGGTCCCGGACCTCCGAAGCTCCGAAGCCCAAAGGACTTAGCTCCCTTAGGCTCAAATCTCGTCCGCTTGTCATCCAAATGAAAGGGTCTCCCCTATCGAGGGTTAAATCTTGCTATCCTTCCTGAGCTTCATCATGAAATTGTTAAGGGCTTGGGCAGGATATCCTGGTCGCACAACAAGGAGTCTGAAGGGGATATCCTCTTCAAATGGACAGGGCCAGACTGACGCAATACTTTCTATCCCAACCCTCCTACATGTTTACGTCCCAATACGTCTCGAAGGTTAAGCTGGGGAATATACAAAATCATTCAGAAGCATGAGTCCACCAGAAAATAAGTGCATACACATAACTTGATCATTCTATACAGAAACCATTTATAGATAGATAAATACATGCATTCATTCATTATTCCATTTCAATACACAAAGTGTGAAAACACTTATTAGAAACAGGGAATGTGATGCGACTACTGAAAGGGGTGCTCATTTCCACCCAACCATAAGCTTAGTCACTCCTAACGGATTTACCACTAGCCACCCCTGAGCTAGACCACAATGCTCTGAGATGGAATTATGTCTTCCGACTTAGAAACAGTCAGGGACAAAGGTTACTCTCCTCCTCCCACAAGATCTTGGCAATGGGTTTCTCGATACCAAGCAAGGAGGAATGCCTGATTACTTCCTTGGTCACTCATAACCCTCGTTTATCATCCTGTATTATAACCCTACTAGCCACATCCTGCGACCATAACACATACATCCTTTTGTTCTTTCTCTAACTCGAGAGCTTAGTCTCTCCTCTATGCTTCTCTTCGCAGGTCTCCCTCTACCCACCACCACGCCTTCCTTTCTTTCCTTCCTCAACAAGATTGTGTGTGGACCGAACTCCTAGTCTATGGTCAGGTTTGAAAGCCTTACAAATGGGCGTTCTGCCCCATTCCCTCATTAACTCTTGAGGAGGTCTTCCCACCTACCATCATGATTGTAATCCATTCCTGGGTCAGAGGATTGTTCTGATCCTGAGCAATTAAATCCATCAAAGTACTGGTTTGGTGGAGGTTAACGCAACCATTCCTGCTCTGCTTCACCATCTCTTTCATAGCATTCATGGTCTCTCTTTTCACACCTCCCTTCCAACAATCATGCAACACTTATCCATTTTCTAGTAAATAACAAAATTTACATTCATTGACCTTTTATACAGAGGTCCATCAAATAAAAAATTCACACATATTGAGTTTTCCATAGTCTCTTGGCCAATATAGTTATATTTACAAACTGGGGGAAACATGGTGTTACAATTCCCTCCCCCTTAAAGGAACATTGTCCTCGATGTTCTATCTATCGATGTGCTCTTCATATATAGAAGTTAAAAAAAATGGATATGCATGTTTCATGGCATCCTCCATTTCCCACGTAGCTTCATCTGGGCCAAAGTGTTTCCACTGCACCTTGACCTATACAATGGTTTGGTTCCTGAGTGAGGTTTCCTTTCTGTCTAGTATGCACTGAGGTTCTGGCAAGAATTCTCCCTTCGGCTCCACCTGAATCACATACTAGTCAATTATATGATTAGAATCATGTACATATTTCTTCAATAATGAAACATGGAAAACATTATGTGCCTTCACTCTGGGAGGTAGTGCTAGCCTATAGGCTACAGGTCCCACTCTATCCAAGATTTCAAAGGGTCCACAACACCAGGGTGCCAACTTGGCACAAGCTCCTCTTCTCAAGGAAATCTTCCTCGGTATAATTCTGAGATAGACATGGTCTCATGTCCTGAACTCTCTAGGAGTTCTTTTTCAGTTGGTGTAACTCTTCTGTCTATCCCCAACAATTTTCATATTTTTCTTAATCTAAATTACTTGTTGTTCCATTTCTTTCAGCATGTCGGGTCCGATTGTAATTCTATCCATTGGATTTGTAATACCCCGAAGACGAGCCCCAGTTACATATATGTATTGTAAACATGTTTTGTAGGCTGGTGAGCCGAGCAATTGTAAGCTAGTAAGCTTATGTGTAAGTAGGCCGGAGAGCCTAGGTGTTAAAGGCTAGGAGCCTGTTTTGTACATGTAATTATGCACTTTGTTGATATAAAACATCGTTGCGTGTAGACCGACCACGAAGAAAGAGTGATGGGGGATTACCTCTAAAGGGGATAATAATTTATTATTATTTCCTAAAGGCTAAGGTGGACAATTGATGAGTGTTGTCCCAAGTTCCTAGGAAAGGAACGTATGCAAAATGGAGTGCATGTAGCTCCAAGAAGACAGGTGTCGACCTGGGCGCATGCAGTTAAAGATGAAGAAGTCATCCGTGTGGGGGGTTCAGTCTTCCATTCTTCCATCCTCCACCTGAGTTTGATGGGATGCCCGTCTGAACCCGTTTTTCCTTTGCGTCTGACCTCTGCATAAAGACGCATCTCTGAAAACCAGAAAGGGAAGCCGACCTGTGTGATTCGGGAACCCAGTCTACCCGCACCTGTAGAGCCAAGTTCGTACCTTAACCGTTTTTGGGTGGTTGCTTTCTGTTGTCTGAGCCATGTGGTGTCATAACTGTGGGATGTTGTGGCCACGTAGTTCTTGGACTGAGTGTGGCTTGTTTCCTTCTGTTTTCCTGAGTTGTATTGACCAGTGGTTGTTGTCCTCACCTTGCGGGAATTGAGTTGTAACTAGTTGAAGAAGCGGGTTGTCAGGCCTATGAGAAACTCTCTCTAGGTGAGAGAGTTTGTTGGGAAGTGGTTTTTTCCTAGAGAGAGTCCATCACCAGCTACGAAGCTCTGAGGATTCCTGATCCGGCCTGTTTCCAAGACCCTGAGAGGGAGGTGAAGCAACCGATGGACTCTGTGACAGTGAAGGTTTATACTCCCGGGTGGAATAGGCATGTGGGGAATGGGAGTCCATGAGTAGTGGGCGTAAGAAGGCTCCTAGAGAGAATCCTTCCACTTGCTCTGTGCAGTTTCCTGTAACCTTAGCCTAGTCTAGGATTCCATTGCCATGGGTGGATCTTAGTCCCAGCTCGGGGGTGACCCACTGTTGAGCATGCTGAGCAGCGTGGTCTATGGCTGGGAGGTTCGTGGAAGCTCTGCATGGAATTGGTGGTCTTCTAATAAAATATAAGTACCGTTTTATGTTCATTTACATGTTGTGTAATGGTACATATGTTGTAATTGATTAGTATTTCCTGTGTATGTTGTATATGTTGCATGTGTAGGCTTACTGTTATTTCCGAAATAATATGTTATATATACATAGAATAGTCATGCTATGTTTATATGTCTGTGTATGTTTTTCCGCAAGTATCTATGTGTGGCATAGCCAATAGTTTAAGGCTGGAGTTGTCACATATCAGAGTAGTGCAGCAAAGCTGCAGGAGTGGCATTTCCCGACTTGTTGGTGGTCAGGGACGTTACAAATTGGTATAAGAGCATGTCAGTTGAAGACAAGGTGTTTCCGTAGCATTTCCCGGTAGTGGTGTGGATGGCCGGGGACGTTACATGATTACTCTAGCTGATTGGGATCTTGCATTGTATACCATAGAGGGCTTCAAAAGGGCTCATCTTCAATGAATCTTGATAACCGTTGTTGTAAGCAACTCTACCAATGGTAGGTAGTCTTCCCACTTCTTAGGCTGATGCAATACATGCATCCTTAACATATCTTCTAATATTTAGTTTACTCTTTCTGTCTGTCCATCAGTTTGAGGGTGATAGGCTATGCTAAACAACAATTTACTCTCAAAACCAACCATTAAGGATTTCCAAAAGCTTTAAGTAAATTTTGTGTCCATGTCAGATATAATCTCCCTAGGCATGCCATGCAGTATGAATATCTCCTTTATGAAGATGTTGGAAATATCTATTGTCTTGCAAGTTGACTTGAGATGAACGAAGTGAGAAGAATTTCTCAATTTGTCCACCACTGCCATGATGGCATCATTCTGCTTGGCTGATTTTGGTAATCCGGTGATGAAATCCATGGAGATGGTTTCCCATTTCCATTCTGGAATTGGTAGAGGCTGTAACAACCCTGCTGGGTGTTGGTGTTCTTCCTTAACTTGCTGGCATTCTAGACACTTAGCCAGATAGTCAACTATGTCCCTTTTCAATCTAGTCAAATAGAATTGTTTCCTAGTGGCCGTAATCATTTTCTGATAACCCGGATGACCAGTATATGGCCTCTTGTGTAGTTCATCCATTATGAACCTCTTCAAGTCGTCACAACTTGGAATATACAATCAATTTCTGTAGGTCAACAGGCCTTCATCAAGCATCTGATATCCTTCATACTTTATCCCTGTGGGCTCTTGCTTTAGGTATGACGTCACAGTCTTGAAAAATGCATATGTTTCTTGTGCATTCTTGACTCTTTCCCTGACATCCGTTTCACAGGTGCTTACTGCTGCCAAGTGAATCATTTTCACACTTCTGCTAAGGGCATCGACCACCATGTTTTCCTTTCCTTTGATGTGTTTGATTTCAAAATCAAACTCACTAAGGAGATCCATCCACATAGCTTGTCTAGTATTGAGTTTCGGTTGATCAAATAGGTGCCTCAACCCACAATGGTATGTCATAAGTACAAATCTCCTACCCAGTAGGTAATGCCTCTACATTTTTAAAGCGTGCACTATGGCAACCAACTCTAGATCATGGGTCACATAATTGATTTCATACTCATTCAATTTTCTGGATTTGTATCAAATTACACGCCCTTCTTGCATAAGGACTCCTCCAAGTCCTTCCTTACAAGCGTCTGTACACACGAGGAAGTCAATACCAGGGTTTGCAATATTCAGCATGGGTGCATGGGTTAGAAGGTATTTCAGCTCTTGAAATCTTTCCTCAGTTTCTGATGTCCAATGTGAATTTAACCCCCTTTTTCTTGAGGGCAGTGATTGGACAACCAATCTTGGAAAACCCTTTTATGAACCTTCTATAGTATCCTGCTAAGCCCATAAAGGACCTGATATCAGATACATCCTTTGGGGTAGGCCATTCCATGATAGATCTGATCTTGTCAGGGTCTACTTCCACTCCTTCTTCAGAAATAACATGGCCTAAGTAATGTACTTTCTTCTGGAAAAAGTCACACTTGCTAAAATTAGCATAGAGTTGATGCTCTCTTAGAACTTGAAGCACTAGTCTAAGATGTTCTTCATGCTCCTCTTTGTTCTTGGAGTAAATTAGGATATCATCAATGAAAACCAATACAAACCTGTCTAGGAATTTGTTGAGTACATTATTCATCAAGCACATAAAAGTGGTGGGGGAATTGGTTAATCCAAATGGCACAACAACAAATTCATAATGACCATATCTTGTCCTAAAAGTTGTTTTGTGAGTGTATTCATCCTTTATTTAGACTTGATGGTATCCAAACCTTAAGTCGATCTTTGAGAAAATGGAAGCACCTCTTATTTGTTCAAACAAGTCATCGATTCTTGGTAAGGGATACTTGTTCTTTATGGTTGTCTTGTTGAGTTGTCTATAGTCTATGCATAGTCGGAATGTGCCATATTTCTTTTTCACAAACAAGATGGGTGCTCCCCATGGAGACACACTAGGCCAAATGTAGCCTTTGTCCATCATCTCCTTTAGCTGTAGCTTGAGCTCAACTAGCTCTAGTGTACTCATCCTATAGGGCATCCTAGACACTGACACTGCTCCTAGTGCAAGTTCTATGGAGAAGTCATCGTCTCTTCTCGGAGGTATACCCAATACCTCTTCTGGAAACACATCTCTATACTCTCTTAATATGGGATGGTCCTCTATGTTTGGTTTGTCATCCTCAACAGATTCGAACACCTGTATTGCATATAGAGGACATCCTTTTCTGCAATACTTTTTCATTTGAAGGGTTGATATTCATCTCACTGAGACAGGCCTCTAAATCCCTTGAAGGGTTATTTTTCTCCCTTCTTCATTTTCACACTCCAAAGTTTTATGGTAACAATCCAACTTGGTTTTATAAGTGGATAACCAATCCATACCAACCAATAGGTCATAAKATCCTAGGGGAAGTATGTTAAGGGTCGCTTGGGTCGGAAATCCATCCATAATGAATTGGAAAGCTGGTATGACCTCTGCTACTTTTCTTTTGGTTCCAGTGGCTAGTTGTACCAACCATGGCTTAACATGTCTAACTAGTTGCAGTTTACACTTATCAACAGTCTGAGGGGCCACATAACTCAAATTAGAGCTAGGGTCAATTAAAATAGAAACTAGACGGTTGGCGATCATACCTTCCATCTCCACCACTGAAGCTTGGTGGTCGGCTTGTTTATTATCCAAGGCTGCATAAATCTGTGGCATGCTCCTAGCCACATCATTGACTGTGGTAGCTTCTTGGATGTTTTAGACTCTCCTACTGTTCTGTTGTCAGAGTGGACAATCCCTCAGTAGATGTTCTTCTTCACAACCCCAACATTTCAAGGTTTCTTTCTTTGGGTTATCACTCTTTCATGGGGTTGCTCCAAAAGTTTTATTTCCACTATGGGAGGGGAATTTTTGCTGATACACACTTCTTGTAGGAAGGCTCATCCTAGAACCCTTCTCATAGTTCTTAAATCTTGAGGATTTAAATCCCTTCTTCTTGAATCCCGAACTATTCTTCTTCTTCCAGTCCTTGCAAGGTTCTGTCTTATTCCCGAACTGTTCACAACAATACCTTGCCTTTCAGATAGTGTCTTCTAAGGTCTTTGGTTCATCAAACTCAATCCTACCCTGGTAAGTCTGAGGTAACCCAATAATAAATTGTTGCACTTTTACCTTTCCATCCTTTATGTAGGGTACATACCTCATCAACTAAGGAATTTGTTGACATATTCCTCTATGGTGAGTTGTCCCAATCTAAGTTCATAGAAATCCTTAGTCTTCCCATCAAAGTATTTCTTTGACAGATACTTCTTCTTGAAGTGTTTCTCAAACTGTTTCCATGATAAGTCCTTCTCATGGATTCCTTTCACATTCCTAAGGTCTTCCCACCAAATGGAAGCCTTCCCATTCAGGTTGAATATGGCTATTTGAGCCTTCAAGTTTTCAGAGTAGTCATGGACTTTGAAGTACTTCTTTAAACCAAGAAGCCAAGCTTCAACCTCTTCCCCTTTTTCAATATCTCCATTCATTTCCTTTCCCTTGAGAATGTGAACTAGCTTTGCTACTAGAAGATCCCTCGGAGTTGTCAGTTTCCTCTCCAGAGGACTCTATGAATGAGTGTCTCCTGCCTCCAGGTTGGACCTTCCTCGATGTACTCCTTCTATTGTGGCCACTTATGGGACCATGTTTTCATATCTTAGGTGGAATTTGACTTCTCCTTGTATGTCATCGATCCACCTGATTGGTTGCGGTTCCATGTTGCAGCTACCTCTATATATCGGATAAGCTCTGCAAAAAGACTGCATTAATTTCCATTTTTTTTTCTTTCTCCTTTATCGATCTCTCATTGTCAACCTTGCAACTCTGTAATTTGACCATGAGGCTCCTTACAATTTCAACCAGATCCGAAGGGGTTTCCACTGCCCTCCTTTCGTCAAATTCTTCATCTTTATTGTGGGATCCATCCCCCACTTCATGGCGCGTCACCATCCTTTATACTTGTAGTTTTCACGTGACTTACTGACTGCTTGAGTGCTGAAAAAACACTTGATGTTAGTCAACAATCTATTAGTTTATGAACAACACATAGTTCATATTTCTTAAATACACATACACAGTAGAAAGTTTCATTCTTTTCTTTGGTAAAAGATTAACTAGACTCTTTAGGAAAGAGGTAAGATAGGGGGTCACCCTTAAAAGTCCTTTAAATATGGTTTTTACGCAACTCGTCCATGAGCCCAAGAAGGCCAAGTGTTGTAACCATGCTTTGTACCAATTTGTAACACACCTGACCCCTGAGTATCTTTCCTAGGTATGGGGCATCAAAATTTCGCTCTCCTTAACATCTCAAATCCTTTGTTTGAGGTCTTTATCCTCTTCTACTTACTTGCAGAGTTCTAATGACTGCTACCAGGCTCAAATCCGAGCTTTGGGTTGCAAGTTATGGCTTCCAAAAGTTCTTCAGGCGTTCATGGGTTGAGGGCTACGTGGCATCCACGTGAATCCACCTCACACCTATGATCCCCAAGTTCCTTTACCCACGGTGGAATTCCATCCACTGTCTTCTCCCACGACTGGACTCAATCTTTGTCTAACACACGGACGTCTAACATGCAGGCCGACAGGAACTTCTACACTTTGGCGCAGAACGCCTCCTTACTGTTTACGCACGAGACCTTCCAGATTCTCAAACTCTCGAAGTCCCGTAAGCTTTCCGCATGGCTCCGGCCTTCGGACCTTTTGGGTCTCTCTACGGTGCTACACCCTAAATCCTTCGGAGTCCCAAAGTCTCGGACTCCCGAAGTTCCGGTCACTTCACTAACCACTTTCGCTAGGCAGGCACGTACCAGGAACTGACATGTAGGAGGGGTCAGGGTGACACATGTCATGTTCCAATGGGTCTATAGGGTGTGAGATACACATGGATTCAAGTGACACATGGCATGCCAAACTGGGGTCCACGTCACCCTGGGTGACATCACTACACCACGTCACTCAAGACTGAAATCCTTCTAACATCCTTCATATCTCACGGTCGAGATTCGACTACGTAGATTCATAGATCTACGACTCTCCTTGACTTCGTAACTTCAATGTTCGGGGAGTTTGATACTATGGCATGTCCATTCTCCCAAAGTGGTAATCCATTGAAGTCGCCTCGACGCAGATCTAACGACTGAGGGAACCCCCGAACATTCTCGTTCGGTGGCTCGCGCTACTTTGCAATGGGGAATTGGATCCTGGTTTCATCGGTAAGATAGGTTCATCTAACCACTAGAGAAACCGCCCAACTTCAGTCAACCTTGCAGGTAACCGTAACTCTCGGTCACCTTCGGTCGGTTCATGGCTATGAGGGTTGATAATACTCCGAGGTCCTGGAGCACTGAAGCCTAAATGACTTAACTCCCTTAGGCCCAGATCTCGTCCGCTCGACTTCCAAACGAAATGGTCTTCCCTATCAAGGCTTAAATCTCTCTATCATTCCCGAGCTTCATCATGAAATTGTTAAGGACTTCGACAGGATATCTCGGTCGCACAACAAGGAGTCTGAAGGGGATATCCTCTTCAGATGGATAGGGCCAGACTGACAATACTTTCTATCCCAACCCTCCTACAGGTTTACGTCCCAAGACGTCTCGAAGGTTAAGCTGGGGCATATAAACGATCATTCAGAATAATGAGTCCACCAGAAAATAAGTGCATATACATAACCTGATCATTCTATACAGAAACCATTTATAGACAGATAAATACATGCATTCATTCATTATTCCATTTCAATACACAAAGTATGAAAACATTTATCAGAAACAGGGAACGTGATGCGACTGCTGAAAGGGGTGCTCGTTTTCACCCAACCATAGGCTTAGTCACTCCTAACGGATTTACCACTGGCCACCCCTGAGCTAGACCACGATGCTCTAAGAGATAATTATATCTTTCGACTCAGCAACAGTCAGGAACGAAGGTTACTCTCCTCCTCCCATAGGATCTTAGCAACGAGTTTCTCAATACCAAGCAAGGAGGCCTGACTAAATACTTCCTCAGTCACTCAGCACCCTCGTTTATCAGCCTGTATCATAACCCTGCTAGCCACATCCTGCGACCAGAACATGTTCATCCTTTTGTTCTTTCTCTGACTTGAGAGCTTAGTCTCTCCTATCTACTTCTCTTCGCAGTTCTCCCTCTACCCACCACCACGCCTTCCTTTCTTGCCTTCCTCAACAAGATTGTGTGTGGCCCGAATTCCCAGTCCGTGGTCAGGTCTGAAAGCCTTATAGATGGGTGCTCTGCCCCATCCCCTCATTAACTCTTGAGGAGGTATTCCCACCTACTAGCCTGATTGTAATCCATTCCTAGGTCAGAGGATTGTTCTGATCCTGATCAATTAAATCCAACAATGTACTGGTCTGGTGGAGGTTAACACAACCATTCCTGGTCCCCTTCACCATCTCTTTCATATCATTTTTGGTCTCTCTTAGCACACCCCCCTTCCAGCAGTCATGCAACAATTATCCATTTTCTAGCAAATAACAAAATTTACATTCATTGTCCTTTTATAAAAAGGTCCATCAAATCAAACATTCACAGATATTGAGTTTGCCATAGTATCTTGGCCAATATAGTTATATTTACAAACTGGGGGAAACAGGGTGTTACAATATTCAACACCTAGATGCTTCCATACCTACACACTACAATGATAAATACCCTTAATTATTCTATTGGAATATTTCCATTATAATATTAGATTCACTTTGCATCAATATATCATAAAATGGAATATGAATTTACCAATTCTAGTTCATAGGTAATATGCATGCAAAAAAATATGATTTAACATAGGATTGCAGGGGGCAAAGAGAAAATAAATCTATATTATGTATAAAATACTTTTACAACAAATATAAGACACATGTTGCTTATGTCTTCCTCATCAAAGTCTAGGTTCCTCCTATCTCAATCTCATTTAAACTTAGACTATTTCCAAGGATATAGGTCCACTAAACAAGGGGAACCATGAAAGGATCTACAACACCCTCTCTAACTTATATCAAACTTGTTGAGCACAACTAGGGTTTCTCTATAGCAAAGGTTTCTTGATCAAAGATTTCTCCTAGTCCTTTCAATGGTAAGACAAGTTAATCCTCCTCAACCATGAACCTTCAATTTATACAAGAGAAAGTAGTTTAGGTCAGTGAGCATTGAAATCAAATATGCACAAAGTGTCACCATTCTTTGTATGTCACTCCGGTCTCATACATTTCATTAATTTATATATATATATATATATATATATATATATATATGGAATTTGAGGGTGACTGCGAGTTGATTCTTGAAAAAACATAGGTACTCATGGGTTGCTTCAAGGAAAAGTGTGGGTGCCAACAAGTTTATGCAAACCGAGGCATGTGCACATAGGGCAAGTGTCCTGAATAAGGGCTAGGAAGATCAAAATGACATTAAACAAATGCAAGTGTAGTATTACAACAACTTAAGGCATAAGGGGCTAAATAAAATTATAACACTTAGAAATATAAAGGTTATTAATGAGCATAACCTATTAAAATATTTCAATATAGTTGTTAACAACCCATCATAATGCTAGAGAAACTTCTCGATCAAAATTGTGTGGAGTTTTGAAACGACCAACGTTTCGAGTGGATACTCCACCCATCATCAGGGACATAAGAAGCTAATGTGTTGTAAAAGAGTATTGAGTTGTATAAATATAACATAATAATAGTGATGGTTGTTAACAAATTGAAAGTAGTCATTCACATTAGGTAAGTAATAACAACAATATAAAGGGTTAAATGAATTGGTTAAGATGGGAGGAAAGTAAGAATGATTAAATTTATTAACCATATAATTGAGATACTAATAAAATAATAAATCAAGTATTAAATTGGGGTTAGGTTGTAGTGATGGTAAAATTAATATTCATTAAGAATAATAAAATAATAAAGGATGATAAATTAGAAAAAGTAATTAAAAATTTCAATGAAAGAGTTTAGTAATAAGATATGAGGTCAAGGGAGGAATTACTTTAAGAGGATGAATGAAATAAAATAAAATAACGGTAATGAAATAATAAGAGAAGAGGAGGAATTAAAAATTAAACTATTCATTAAATAATATTTAAATAAAAAGGATGGAGATAATAATTAAGGATGAATGAAATAAAATAAAATAACCGTAATGAAATAATAAGAGAAGAGGAGGAATTAAAAATTAAACTATTTGTTAAATAATATTTAAATAAGAAAATGAAATAAAAAAAAATTGGAGATAATAATCAAGGAGAGATAAGTTGGACAAAGTCAAAGTAATTAAAGAGAGAGATAAGAATAAAATTAGAGAATATTTTAATGATAAGATGTAAATTTAATGGATGCATTAGGTTAGGAGAGTGAATAAAATAAAGGTGATAAAATAATGAGAGCAGTGGAAGAATTAAGGATTAGGTTAAGGGAGTGATTAAAAGAATAAAGATGATAAAATAAAGAGAAGCAGAGTAATTAAGGATTAGGAAGAAAGAATACTGAGGAGGAGCAGATAAAAGTTGGGATGAGATTGGTCAACCAGGAAGGAGGGAGGGGGAAGGAGGTTAGTCTACAAAGCCAAAGGTCTAATGGTCAAGGTGATAAATAACAGGTTTCCAAGAATGGCTAAGCTTATAGCCATCTTCGTTGTTAAAGTTATTAGGATGTTTTTCTATTTCATGGGCTTCCTGAATGAGACGGGAAGAGTAATGAGGGGATGGGGATAGGCTTTTGGTTTGTTCAAAGAAAATGAGGTGCTTGGATTTAAAGAAGTGTTCGACAGTATCAACTATATTTGGAGATTCAGTTATGGGTAGTATCAACTATATGCTCTTTAATTTCGGCTTTAAAGGTTCTTCTAGTTTTTCCTATGTAATATTTCCCACAGGAGCATCGAATCTAGTAGACTCTGGGGCCAAGAATTGGGTTCGATTTGTCTTTAGCTGTTTTGAAAAGTTGTTTGAGAGTTTTATGAGGTTTGAACACAGTTTTGATATTCTTCTTAGCCAAGAGTTTCACGATGTTATCGGTGGTGCCTTGGTTATAGGGAAGAGAGAGGAGAGCATGAAGAGGAGAGTTGGGAGGGGATGTTTTTGGTTTAGGTTTGTTAGCTGAGCAGAAGGCTTCATTAATTTGGGAGAGAGAGAGTAGTCATTGGACATAAGGGATTCGGTTAAATGGGTCTTTTCCTCTGCGAGGAATTGAGGGGTGGGTATGAAAGTGGAACGAGTGATTAGGGTTTTTAGGACAATGGATTTTTTAGTCGAGTGATGGTGGGAGCTAGCATTAAGATATTTGTCAGTGTGAGTTTTCTTCCTGTAGACTTGGTGGATGAGAGAGCCATCCGAAAGGCGAGAGATGAGAACATCCAAGAAAGGAATGGAGTTGTCTTTTTAGGTTTCCATAGTGAATTGTATGTGGGGGGAGAGGCTATTGAGATGATTAAAGAAAGATACCAGGTTGGAATGGCCATGAGGCTAGATGACAAACGTGTCATCTACAAAACGAAACCAACATTTGGGTTTGAGGTGAAAGCTGCTTAAGGCTAGTGACTCAAAATGTTCCATAAATATAATTGCCACTACTGGGGAAAGAGAGGAGCCCATGGTTGTGCCCTCAGTTTGTTCATAGCACATTAGCTTTTTATGTCCCTGATGATGGGTGGGGTGTCCACTCGAAACATTGGACGTTTCAAAATTCCACGCACATTTTTGATCTAGAAGTTTCTCTAGCATTATGACTAACTGTGGAAACCTGCATACACACAAACCCATCATAATTTTAAACATTAATACTCTCTTCCTTTCTTTGTTAGTTTATGTAAGTTTTATTGTGAAAAATCATTAAAAAAATGAAGATACATATAAATGTAAATGCAAGAGATACATAAGTACATAATCATTATCAAAACATAAAAAATTCCATCTAAATGAAGGATTAAAAAAAACCTTCATGGATCATCACCATAGATGATGAGAAAATAACACAAATTATATTTAACATATTGTAACTTCACGATACATGTTTGGGTTACAAAGCATAAGAAGAGATTTCAAACCTAAGAGATGCATATCAATTATTGTTTATATTATAATTATATAGCTTGCCACTAAAAATCCTTCTCATACAACCAACGATCTCATTTGATGTTGTTATAGGCATACAAATAACTGCAATTTAAATATGAATACAAGATTTAATTTCAACGTGAAATAAAATTGGTTAAAAACAAAGAATGCTTTCATTATATTTTAAAAGAAATATCTATTTATCCTCTTCCATTATGATACCACCTAAATATCAATTTATCCTCTTCCATTATGACACCACCTCCAACAATATCACACAAAGAAATCTACATCTCAACTATTGTTTTTAACTATAACATCTTTTACAAATGATATGAAAACCACCCAACCCTATGACACCAACTCCAACAATATCGCACAAAAAAACCTACATCTCAACTATTGTTTCTGACTATAACATCTTTTACAAATGATATGAAAATCACCCAACTAACCAAATAACAATTCATGAAAACATTGTAAAAATTTGTAAAAAAAATACAAGTTATAATATTACATAATCATATCATGACAAATATTTTCACTCCACTTCATAGAATCTCTCAACATTATGCAATAATGTTAAGAGTAGGTGCTTCACTTTATCTCATTGAAATGGATTCCAAATAACCCTTTTTCAAAGTTTGTAAAAAGGATAATTCTTAGCAAAGTTTGAAGTCAATGGTCAATTGGAATCAACTTGAAAACCAAAAGGAAAAGGTTTCATTTTTGTCACAATAAGATAAAATGAACAACTAGTTAATTGTTATTTCAAATATTTTTTTATAATAAACAACCCTTGCTCAATGGAAAAAGAACCAAAAGATGAAAAAATGGAAGCCCATTATAATAACAACCCTTGCTTAATGGAAAAAGAACCAAAAAAAAATGGAAAACTTGTAAAAAAGGACAGTTAAAAAAAAAGGATTAAGGACTTGGAATGAAGAAATGTAAACAACCATCTACAAAAGATACCACTAGCATATATGCAAAATTAGCATATATGCAAAATTTATAATTGAGAGAATATAGCTTTAATTTGTGATAATTCCTAGGTATAAACAAAAGTTATTCATTATTGGTTTTCCATTTAGATTTTCAATATAAATTCCATTATTATGTCATTTGTGATTAAATTCTGCTTTTATTAATTGTTTTAATTTTAAATGCATTTGTGTATTTCCATTTAATATTTCCATTTAATAAAGATGCAAAACAACATTGAACTCATACATTTAACCAACTATTCAAATTCCAATTTTTCTTCTCATGGAATCATGGGGATTAGCAAATGGCAATAGTGTAAACCACGTTTTACAATGATTTCAAGCCTAGTAATCCAATGGTTTCTTTTTAATTCCAATCATGCGTTTGCTGATTGTTGTTGAAATATAGATTGTACTTTATGTAAATTTCATATATTTAAATTTTAAACTTTGTACTGTATTTTACTATAATATAGTTTGTTGACACTTTATATGCAACATAGTGGATCTTAGGTTGAAATATAAATTGTACTTTATGTAAATTTCATATATTTAAAAGCTGTATTTTAGTATATTATAGTTTTGTTGACACTTTATATGCAACACAGTGGATCCTAAGACCATTCTTCTCCAAGCCATGAGAATTGGCAATTACCTACAACAGTCCATCCAACCATGTAATTAAAAGAAATTTCCAGCCTTCATTTGATTGTTCAGGTTAATAGACCACAAAATGCACGTACATTGCTACCTTGCAAATAGCTACAATCGTCCCTTCCCAAATGTTTAATACATAATTGCATCGTGGCTATGTAATGGTAAAAGAAAAGTGTTTTGATAGATGTAATGAATGGGCAGCTGGGTTTATTAAACAAGCATTAGAATTAAACATTCAAATATATGTTGTGTTCTACTTACAACGTGCACAACTAGATATATAAACCACATAAACAAAGTGTGTTTTTTAACTATGTTTGCACACTCCAATATATGGAGTGCAGACTTCAGCATAACAACTAAATTATAGAAGTGGATTTATTTCTCATGGTTGAGCATTGGTCTTGACAATGCAAATAGACAGAACAAACTCAAACAATCATCATAACAAGGATATCCATTTATGTTAGCTAATGAACATAGAATTGAAGCTTGAACTTAGCTTGATAGTAATTGTAGGGGCATAACATTTAAATTCTACATTAAATACTTGTGTTGGAAATATGGGTGGTCTAGAGGTCTGCCATTTACCAATGATATTGGTATCAGAGTGGTTGAATTTGTAATCTTAAAGGAGCTGCCAACACTTTAAGGAGAAAACCAAATCCAGTATGGAGAAAGCATTGAAAAGAGAAAGATTAGAATACCTAAGGACCATTAATGTGCAGACCCAAGAGAAGAATTAACACTTGAAGGAGAAAATATAAAGGTTTAATAAGAGAATAGAAGACCTAGAAGGAGGCCTTGAGACTACCAAAAAAATGTTGTCTTTGTTGAAGGAACCACTAACCAACTGTTAGGACTCTCTCGCAACTATTATAGCAAATTGCAACAAGAGAAAAGTTCAACTCTTGTGATTGGGAGAGAAAGTAATATTTCTAGATTATCAGCAAGAATAGAGTCACAATCAAATTATGTCTCAATTGTACCAAGAGTTGGTGGTGAAGGAGGAGACATTGATGAAGTTACAAGTTGTTGTCAAAGAGACAAAGGAAATGCAATTGCTACTATAGAATCCAACACTGTCACCAAGAAAATCACGTTAAGATCACTCTTTAAGGACCTTTATTAATCTATTTTGAAAGATCCCTTTACTAATTTTGAAAACCATATTAGAGGCATAGGTCCTAAGCTAATAAGAGAAATAGGCTATGATGGCCAAGGGCTAGGCAAATGAGCCATGCGATTGTAAACAACATTGTAGTTAAGAATAGGGTCAAGCATGAAGGCCTGGGACCTGGGCTATGGTGGCAAAGAGGAAGTGAGTGAATACAACTCATCTCTTAAAATTTTGTCTCAAGATAAGACCACCAAGATTACCTTTGTCAAAGTAACAGGGATTGAAGAAAAGGCAATGAAAAAATGAATAGACAAAAAAATATCACTCCAACATGCTTTTAGAAGCTCGAATGAGGTAGCAAATGGATGTTCCCATCATCCAAAATTGCACCAGCACTTAAACAAGCTGGCAAACACAAGAACAAACCATAGAGGTACATCTTATGTTTGTTTTTGCTATAAAAATAAAGGCCACTAGATTGATAAGTCTTGGCACTTTGATGCATATTCCTTTTGTGGTATGAGAGGCCATCGAGTGACTGCTTGTTGGAAGAAACAAGCCTTCAACCAAAAGTTATATTGTCTTAAGAACAAAAGAAATAAAATTAATAAAAAGGGAAAGCCAAGCAATAGCGAGAATTTTTTCTAGCATTGCAAGTTAACCGAACATTGGGAAGCCAAGTGTTGGATGCTTCTTCCACAACTTCATCACAAGAATTGTACATCCAAAAGAAAAGTTGTGAGATTCAAAGTCAATGGGAAATAAGACACACCCACACATGTAGTCCAAGAAGCAACAAGTGTTCAAGGAAATTTACTACAAAAAACATCTCTTCAATCCTAGATGAATTTCTACAAGGCTTCCACAAATAGAGTGTGATGGAGAAGAGAACAACATGTTGTATCTTCCACTTGAAGCTTTTGGAGACCAAAAGCCTCAAAATGAGAAGGCGTCATCCGACATGGATCCAAAATAATCATTCTCCAAACTTTGTAAAAATGATAATTCTTCGTAAATTTTAAAGTCAATGGTCTATTAGCAATCAGCTTGAAGACCAAATGACAAAGTTCTAATGTTGGCCTTACAAAGATGGAACAAACCACTTGTTGGTTGACACTCCAAGGTAGCATTATAATAAAAAAAGCTTGCTTGATGGAAAAATAACTCAAAAGAAAAAAAATGGAAGCTTGACACTCCAAGGTAGCATTATAATAAAAAAAGCTTGCTTGATGGAAAAATAACTCAAAAGAAAAAAAATGGAAGCTTGGAAAGAAGGGAGTAGTAGCATAAAAAAATCTACTCATAAATGAAAGGACAAAGAGGATCTTGAGCATGTTCAAGAGGAGTAAAGGTTATCTCTCAGCCACAACAACCATCTGCAAAAATACCACCAATGAGTAAGAACACAATAAACCTCTCATTAAAAGTGTATAGCTCCAGTTTGTAATAATTCCTCAGCATATACAAAATCCATTGATTCAATAGTTTTCCCATTTAGGCTTTTAGAATAAATTCTAATTCTAATACGTTTAGTAGGTGTGTGATGGGGTGCTCCTTCTATTGCTTGCTGTAGTTTTCAATTCATGTGTGTTTCCGTTTATAATAGAAATGCATAGCAACGTTGAGTTCACACATTTAACCATCAAAACGAATTCCCACAGTTTATTTTGCAATTGTATGTAACTACAACTGCAATTTGCAATTGTTATTAATTGATTTGTTTGCGGGTGTGAGTACAACTGTGTAAAACTGTTGATTCCAGGCTTAGTAATCTACTAGTTTCCTTTTTTAATACCCAGTCCAATCGTGGCTTTGCTGATCACTTGTTGACATTCCTACTTGTACTTTCTGTAACCCACATGTTACAGCACTAATGCTCATTTGCTGGATTCGCTGGTCCTTTTCTTACTTTCATAAATTCGCTGGCATATGGTGTTCAGTCTATTTAAACACACTGTTTTAGTACAGGTTGCCCACTCTCTATATATAGTGGAGTGGATCCTACATCCATTCTTCTCCAAGCCATGTGCATTGCCTAAAATGTTTCTCATGCAAATAAATGAAACAAACTGGCCAAGCCATGTGCATTGGCCTAAAATGTTACTCATGCAAATAAATGAAACAAGCTGGCCAAGCCATGTGCATGGCCTAAAATGTTCCTAGGTCAAATCAATGAAACAAGCTAACCATTATTTGATTGGTTCAAGTTAATACACCCTAAAATGCATGATGCATGCACACCAAGTATCTCCAAGCCTATGCACTCTGCAAATAGCTACAACCTAACTTCTCAAATGCATGAACCCTGCAAATAGCTACAACCTCACTTCCGAAATGCATGAGTACATAATTGCTAAGAGATTGAAACAATAAGAATGGTATGGAATAAAGAACAAAGTAGTTTCAAATTATTACAATACATTCTAGTTAGTATAAATGTTATCTCCTTCCCACACAGTACATATATACATCTTAAAAGAGGATTTAAGTGTCTTCCATAAGGAAGTTTATGGTTTGATTAACTTATCATTCTTATGAAAGTTGTATTGGCATTTTTTTTCCTCTAAATGATGTTGGCAATTGGCAAGAAGCAAAGGGTTGAGAGTAGGGTAGAGTAGATGACACAACCATGCCATGATGCAAAGAGAAGAGGACCAGATTCAATTGAGTGGATAGATTTTGACATTTGAGACATGACATTACACCATTAACTCTAATTATCATAATTTATTTCTTTATTCTATTGGAAATTTGTAAAAAAAAAAAACTTTGTTATCCTATATAAGCATTCAAACTCATAAACAGTGTAATAAAATCTATATTTTAACATACACCTTTTAATACATCAACATACTGTAATGTCCCCCACCTCTTAGAGAGGTAATGAGGAGACTCAGTGGCTTGGGCACCCCCACTAGGTCATAGTCTCACACTGAAGGGGGGAAAAAAGTCAAGAAGTTAAAAGTTATATTTTTAAGTTGACTTAAGAAAGGAAAAGGAAAGGAGTGAAAGATAACTCAACAGAAGAATAGAAGATTAACCCTGGGAGTTAACCTAACTCAATAGAGAATTGGAAGGAAA
>SNQJ01S0001053.1:201874-215683 GCA_010110895.2 Picea sitchensis
TTATGAATATAAAAATAAATAACCCATCATAATTTTAAATATAAATTCTTTTTCTTTCTTAATTATTTCCTAAATTTTTTATGATAAAAACTACTTTAAAATTCTTTTTCTTTCTTAATTATTTCCTAAATTTTTTATGATAAAAACTAGTTTAAAAAAATAAAAAATATAAAGATACTTTGTTGTGTAGAAGCTCACAACAAGTATATATATTGTAATTAAATTTATAGACAAAAAAAGATGCACTAGATAAGAGTTCCAAGTGTTCTTATATGTTGTTTTCCTGAAAATTTGACCCAAAATATATAACTAATTCTAAAACATATTCATACTATTTTAAACTTGCACACTTCTCTGATCTTTCTGCTCGTGGCTAGTGTATTGGATGTTTACGCCTTCAATGTCCATTGTTACCTAATTTTGAAAAATTGTCTCTACATCATTTCCCTCTCCATGAACAAAGTTTTGAATTCCCTAGTTATTTGATGCCAAGGAGAGGTTCTCCATCCACTGCAATGCAACTAATACATACAACCTAACACATTCTACTTCCAAAGTATCAATTTGAAAATTTTGGGTGAGGAAAAGGCTCATATGGTTGACACTATGGGTAGCATAAGAGTGCTCCAATTCTGCTACCTTGGAGGAAAGAGCCAAAATGAGACTGATGTTGGCTTGGGTAACCTCCTCCTGCCTGCACAATATCTTCTTGATCTCATGTAGATCATCACTTGTCATTGCCATCCAATTGGCCTTCCAAACAAACTTATGACGTTACGGGAACAAATATCCCAGCATGTTGCTTCTTGAGTCATGAGGTGGATGAAAGGATAATTCCCCAATTCCTTTGAATCTAAAATCCAAAGCTACCACATTGCAAAACAACAAACCAATAGTCTCTGAAATGAGAACCAAACAAATATTGTTATCAAATTAGTAGTAGGGCATGTCGAAGTTACCTCAAAATTCTAGCCTCTCATATTTGTTGCCAATTAATGCCGCTACAAACCAAAGTGCCCCACTTCCATAATACTATGCACATACAAAACTCCATACCCCATTGAATTCTTCCCTGACTCCACCAGGCTACTTCTGTTGAGCATGAATTCAAGGATGTCCCCACTATGATAGTCCCAAATTGATTAACACACCACATAATTCTTCATTGAAATGTCACAAGAAGAGACCCCATAAATAAATGAGTGTAGGGGCTTGCATGCTCATGTGGTCTCACCACCATCTTCTTTGTTTGTGTGGCCTCTTGTAGTGCTCATTTGATTTGACAAACATTGATTAACCTTGGTTGGATGATTTGAATTGTAACACAACCCATAGACTAATCTGGATTATATTGAGTGTAATACCCCTAGGTTGAACCCCAATTATAATGTAAATGTAAATGTACATAGAGGCTGGTGAGTCATGGTGCACAAGTTTTGGATACGGTTTAGCGTGCATGAGCCAAGGGAAGAGTGTGTGTCGTTTCATAACTTTGTGCACACCTGAGTAAGTGCATGAGGATTGCCGTGTGCGCGAACCAAGGGAAGAGTCCACGTTGGTTCATAGCTTTGTGTGCACCTGGGTAAGTGCGCAAGGATCGCTTCAAAGTGCACATTGGACTGTGTATGTAGCCATAATATTTTGGGGCTGAAGAGCCTTTGTATATATGTATATTGAGGCCAGAGTGACTGTGGGTTTATTAAGATGGAGAGCCTAGATTGTGACAAAGGCTAGTGCGCCTATTTTTGTAAAAAATAATTGCAATAAGATATTAATAAAACATATCACTGCATGCAGAACAATCAAACGAAAATAGACGGGTAGCTTAAAACTCCACTAGAATGGGAAAGGGGTGTGAAGCTTAAAGGGAATATTTTAATAATATTTCCAAAAGAGTAATTATGGGATAAGTATTTATCCTAAGTTCCTAAGGAATGGGAACTAGTCACCAAGTGGAGATAAGTTATCTCTTAAGGTGACAAGTGTCCAGTTATAATCATGGAAATATAATGTTGGGCCTGAGTGTATTTCGAAGAATTTTGCTCATTCCTTCAGCAGACAGACCAACTTTCCTCTGGAAGGAATTTGTCTCTTGTTGTAATTGGTTGCCATCACATAACCATATGCTTGGGAAGGCCTGTGCATGATTGAAGAGGAGGGTTGTCAGGCCCATGTGCTATTGAAGAAACAGGTTTTCAAGCCCATGTGTTGTTGAAGAAGTAGGCTATCAGGCCCATGCTTGTCGAAGAAGCGGGTTGTCAAGCCCGTGTTTGTCAAAGAAGCATTTTTTCAGGCCCGTGAGCATTCTCTCCAGTTGAGAGAGATGCTAGGAATTGTTTTCCCAAGGTTGCCAGTTGCAGCTACAGGGCCCTAAGACTTCTTGTCTGGCCTGTTGTTGAAGCCTTGGAAGGGAAGTGGGGCAACTTAAGGACTGTTGAGCAGGGAAGGGGCACACTTCCTGGGGTGGGACATGCATGTGGGAAATGAGGGATTGTAGTTTGTTTGTTGGGGTTGAAACCTTTGTCTGAGTGTTTTGACTGTGGATAGACCTTATCTTGGATTAGGAATCCTTTGCCCAGGTGGAGTTTTATCCCCAACTCAGGGGTGACTTGTTGTTGATATTTTTTGAGCAGTAGAGTCTATGGATGGGAGGAACATCTGAGGTTTGTGCGCAGTTGGTAGATTACAACAAAAAATAATTGTATTCTTATGTGTATTATTCTTTGAGTAATGTGCATATACATGTTAAATATATTATGTGTTACATTTGTATATATGTATTTGTGCATGGAATATATATATTGTAGAAATGCATGTTTGTTGCATATGCAGAACATTGACCATGACAGTTTATATGTCTTTATATAATGTTCAACTTGTGAATGCTTATGCTATTTCTGTTTGTGGAATTGGTACATAATTATGTTGGGATGTGCATGTATTGTTAGTTTTGCATAACTTTTGCAGATGTAAAGCAAGGTATTTATTAAGTGTTTCCTTTTAGATAATTTCGCGGTAATGATTATGGGATTCTGAGGCAAGGATAGAATCATCGCGCTCGTAGAGTGGTATCATTCCACATGTGAAAATGGAAAAGATCCTGCACGCGACATAGGAATGATTGCACGCGTAGTTGTATTATGAGTTTATTCCATGGTTATAGTCACTATCTTGTTAGGTAACTTCAACAGTAATCATATGGGTTCTAGCACAAAGCTAGAAATGTTGTGCATGTTGAGGGACAGTCGATTCGGCTGACACAATGATGGTTGAGTGCACATATTTTCTAAGACATAGTTTTTTTGTGTGGTACAAGACCAGTTGTGAGCACTAGTAAAATGTAGTTACGCATAGCACAAGGCCAATTGTGCATGTTGTTAGTTTCAATGAGTTGATTCCGCGGAATAAAGAATTGATATCAGAGCTTTATTTAGTGAAGTTGTGGTGGTGGATACTTTACAATGTAGTAACATGACTCAACTAGGAAGATGGATACATTACAAAGTGGTATTAGAGCTCAAAATTTGATGTGGGGATGTTACAAAGTGGTATCAGAGCTCTTGGTTCAACACTAGACTTGTATGGGCTAGATATCCACATGAAGTTAGCGAGGGAGGCTTTTTTATGATGGTCACAAGGTCGCAAGCTGAAAATATGGAAAAATTATTTGAGTGAAGAAATGACTCGTATACGCTAAGTATTGGTGCACATTGTGTGCATACTAAATTTTGGCACTACACAGTGCAGAACTTACAGTGCACGAAAGATACAAGTGCGTGGAGTGTATGCACTGAATATTTGAATTGTGGGGTATAGAATTGGTGGAACACGCATAATATGGGAGTGCAATACATGCGCGATGAATATGGACGCCCTGCAGAAGTGATGGGTGCATGCATAATAATAGTGCACAGGGTGTGTGCATTGAATACGGGTGATGCGCAGTGAGCACGCGTTGAATATGAGCACCGCACAGAGAACAATTTTTGGTGTGCAGTGTGTGTGCATGGAATATTGGTGTTGCATGGAGTATAATTGGAGATGTGCATTGAGTATTAGGTGCAAGAGGGTGCACAATGAATGTTGGCGCAATGCAAAGAAAATTTGTGATTTGTGTGGAATATTGGTGTGCGACACAAAAGTTATGTGCACTAGATAATGATGAGCAGAACCCAGAAATTAAGCATGCTAAATATTAGTGGTTAATATAAAGGTTGTGTACAATGAATATTGGTGCATTGTCTATGCGCTTGGTATTACATGTATAGAGCATGTGCACGTGATGGATATGGGTGTATAACACATAATTGGTATACACATGAGCTTTGAAAGAAAGAAAATGAAAGAAAAGAGGAGGAAAATTCTTGGACATAGGAGTCCAAATATTCACCTAGAATTTTGAACTAGGGTGTTAACTTCACCAAGAATCAGAAGAAAGGATTATGATACACTTATGGAACAAAGTGTGCATAGTATTTATGGTTTTCATAAATTATTCAATCTAACAAATCTTGTTGCCTGCACATTTTGCAGAGTTAACAACAATTCATCAGTACAGGATCAACACATAGATTGGAAGCATGGAAGATGCACAAAGAACCTACAACCATGGAGATGAGGTCAGAAGGATGTTTGACAATATAGGTGATGAGGGTACAGATTCAAATGGACATGGAGAAGCCAAGGAAGAAAGCATGAATTTGGTGAAGACCATAAAAAGTTTGCAAAAGGATGTCCAAATTTATAAAGTTGATAATGATATGCTTATGAAAGCCAAGGAGGAACAAGATGGCTTCAACATCAAGTTGCTACAAATCTTGGATAGAATTGGGAAAAATATGGATAAGGAGACCGAGTAAAGCAAATGGAGGAGACACGGGTCTCATGATGAGAGAAGAAAAACAAGAAGTGTTAAAATGCATCACCATCACTCTCAAAGACATTTAGTTGGGAGAGTGCACAATAGTTCAAGCCCATCTCCTGTCAGGAAGCATAAGAGGAGGTTTGGGGTGGATGAGCTATAAGGGGAAATTAATAAGATTACGCCTCCTAATTTTGATGGTGAGAAAAAGAAGGATGAGGATGCAAAGACTTGGTTGTTGGGCATGAGAAAGTACTTTCAACTACATAATTACTCTTCATGGGTAGAAGGGAGAATTTCCATCTACCAGTTCAAGGGAAGAACATCAATGTGGTGGGACCAGTTTGTGCAAGTACAACAAATTGATGAGATAACGGTTACTTGGAGGGAGTTCAAGAGGTATTTTCAAAATAAATACTTAACCAAACTTTACTATGATAGGAAAATGAAGGAGTTCTTTAAACTCAAGCTTGGAAGAATGACAATCGATGAATATGAAAGGAGATTCTTAGAGCCGTTAAAATATGTTTCTTTCATCAAGGATGAACAAGTTAAGATTCAGAGGTACTTGAGTGGGTTTCCATCATTTATCAGTGATAATATACAATATGATGATCCCAAGACATTGGAGGAAACCATAAGGAGAGCCAAGTGTCTCTATGATCAACATAGAGGAAGACCCACTTACCAAAAGGATTTGGAAGACACGAAGAAAAGAAAGATGGAGAAGAGGAAGAAGGGGGCCAAGCCACCATTCTTAATAAATAATTTTCAGGGACAACCAACTCCCAAGGAGCCCATAATGATAGAGGAAATGGGGAAAGACCAAGGAAGCAACCAATGAATTGTTGGGGTTGTGAGGGAGACCATATGTATAGATTTTTCCCTCACAAAGGTGAGAAAGTGAGGTTCGTTTACAATGTACAAAAAAATGATACATTTGAGGACATGGATAGAAATGTACCTAGGATCTATGCAACCCTAGATAATAAGCAAGTTGAGTTTCAGTCACATATGATTGAAGTGGACGGTAAGATCAACAACCAACTCATTGTTATTTTAATTGATTTGGGAGCTAGTCATAGTTATCTGGATCCTAAGATGGTGGAAATATTTCAATTTCCAAAAAAAAATATTTGGAAACCTTGGTTGGTACAGCTAACTATAGGAGAAAAAAGGAAAATTAATGAGATGGTTAATACATGTCCAATGGACGTGAATGGATTGGCCACAAAAGAATATTTGAATATTATACATTTGGGCTCATATGATTTCCTAATTGGTATGGATTGGTTGGACATGCATCATGTTGTCCCAGATTGTTATAATAAATTGTTTACTTGATTGGATGAGAAAGGGAACTTCAGGACAACTTAGGGTATTCCCAGGGAAGTTTTAGCCTTACAGTTGAAGAAAAGATTCATGAAAGGATGTTAATTATTTGTAATGCATATGGAGGAGGCACCCAAGGATAAAGTGTCAAATATTGAATATTATGCAGTCCTAAAGGATTTTTAAGATGTATTTAGAGAATTTATGAGGTTTCCACCCAGAAGAGATATTGATTTCTCCATAAATCTAATGCCTGGAGCAACCCCAGTATCTAAGACTCCTTATAAGATGTGTACACTAGAACTGAAAAGACTGCAAATGGATCTTGAAGAGCTTTTGAAGAAGGGGTATATACGCCCAATTGTGTCGCCTTGGGGTGCCCCAGTATTATTTGTGAAGAAAAAGGATGGAATGTTGAGACTTTTTATTGACTTCAGGAAACTGAATAAGGTAATAGTGAAGAACAAGTATATGTTTCCAAGGATAGATGATCTCTTTGACCAACTGAAAGATGAAAAAATATGCTCTAAGATTGACCTCAGAACAAGATATCATTAGGTAAGAATTAAAGAGGAAGACATCAATAAGACAACCTTTAGGATGAGATATGGCCATTATGAGTTTACAATAGTGCCATTTGGGTTTTCAAATGCACTAGTTGTCTCCATGTATTTAATGAATGGTATTTTCAGAGAATACTTAGATAAGTTTGTCATTGTATTTTTGGATGACATACTTATATACTCAAAGTCTGAAGAAGAACATGAGAAACACTTGAGGATCGTGCTGCAAGTATTGAGAGAATATCAGTTGTATGCAAAGTTGAGCAAGTGCTCATTCTACCAAAGGCAGATTCATTATTTGGGTCATATCATTTCAAAGGAATGGATAGGAATGGACCCAAAGAAGATAAAATCCATTGAAGGATGGACAACACGAAGGAATATCGCAGAGTTGAGATCTTTCATGGGACTTGCAGGGTACTACATAAGGTTGATTGAAGGCTTCTCAAAGATTGCACACCCAATAACATCCTTACAAAAGAAAGGTGTGAGATTTGAGTGGAATTTTGATTGTAAAAGGAGTTTCCAACATTTGAATATTTTGTTGACAAGTGCGCCAATTTTGAGAATTGTTGATCCTAATGAAGACTTCGTTGTGTGCACTAATGCATGCAAGTAAGGTATCGGTAGGTTCCTTAGTCAGAATGGGCATGTCGTGTGCTATGAATCAAGGAAATTAAAAGAGCATGAAAGGCACTATGCTACCCATGATTTGGAATTGGCAGCTATAGTGCATGCCTTGAAAATGTGGGGACACTACCTCATGGGAAGAAAATTTGAGTTGAGGATAGACCATAGTGGTTTGAAATATTGGTTTGGACAACCAACTCTGCCAGACAATGCAGGTGGTTATAATTCCTCAGTGAGTATGACTTTGATATAAAACATATCAAGGGTAAAGAGAACAAGGTGGTTGATGCACTCAATAGGAGAGTGCATGAGATGCATGCTACAACCATTAGCATGTACAAATCAGATTTGAAAGAAAAATATTAGAGGCTGCAAAATTAGATCATCCTTATGTGGAAATAAAGACACAACTACAACAAGGTATTTTGCAGCAGAAAATTGAAGATTTTGAGATAAAAGAGGATGAAATTCTCATGTACAGGGGCATAGTTTATGTACCAGATTCTTAGGAGTTGAAAAATATGTTATTAAAAGAAATGCACAATATGCCTTATGTTGGGAACCCATGATACCAAAAGACAATTGAAATTGTCAATAAACAATACTATTGGCCAGGTATGAAGAAATAAGTGGTTGATTTTATTGCCAAGTGTTTAAAATGTCAGAAAGTAAAGGCTAAGCACAGGCTCCCAACTAGTTTGCTACAACCATTACTCATTCCTGAGTGGAAATGGGAAGTTGTCACAATGGATTTTATCACGAAGCTTCCCAAAACAACCAAGAAACATGATTCCATCATGGTAGTGGTGGACAAGCTTACTAAATCTACTCAATTTATTCTAGTAAAACTCGTGCATAAGGCAACTAACATTGTTGATATTTATATGAAGGAAATTGGCAGGCTTCATGGTGTACCTAAGACAATTGTGTCTCACATAGATCCCAAGTTCACATCAAAATTTTGGAAGGGATTATTTAAAGGATTGGGACAAATCTGAATTTTAGCACAACCTACCATCTAGAGTCAGATGGGAAAACAAAAAGGGTAAATGAAGTAATAAAAGATATGCTAAGAATGTATGTGATGGACAAACCGACGCAATGGAAAAAATATTTACATTTGGTTGATTTTGTGTATCACTATGGGTATCAAGAATCTCTAAAGATGATCCCATTTGAGGCACTTTATGGCAGAAAGTGAAAAAATACTAGTGAATTGGGACAACCCAACAGACAGTAGTGGTTGGGCCAGATTTGCTAAGGGAAATGGAAGAGAAAATGGTGAAAATAAAATATAATTTAAAGGCTTCCTAGGACAGGCAGAAAGTTATGCAGATAAATGAAGAACTTGCAAATAATTTAAATGGGGTGACCACGTGTTTTTGAAAGTGAAAGCTAGGAAGAGTTCACTTAAGTTGGGAAATTGTTCAAAGTTGGAAGCATGTTATTGTAATTCGTTTGAAATCCTTGAGAGGAATGGTCATGTCACATACATTCTTGCACTGCCTGCATCCATATGCATTCATAATGTGTTTCATGTATCTTTAATTAAAAAGTGTGTGTCTGATGTTAATCATGTAATTGATTGGAATGTGATTCAGGTGGAGCAAGAAGGTGACTTCTGAGTTCATTCGATGTGCATATTGGACCGGAAAGTCAAGTTTCTCTAGAATCAAGCAATATGACTTCTAAAGGTCTAGTGGACCTGTTACGATCCTGAGGATGTAACTTGGGAGAACGAGGATGTTATGTGTGCAGAGTACCCATATATTTTTTTACAACTTTTAAAATTATGATTGTACATGCACTGAGGATAGGGAATAAATAAGGGGGAGAGGAATGTAATACCCCTAGGATGAACCCCAATCATAATGTAAATTTAAATGAACATATAGGCTAGTGAGTCATGGCGCACAAGTTTTGGGTATAGTTTAGAGTGCATGAACCAAAGGAAGAGTGTGTGTCATTTCATAACTTTGCATGCACCTGAGTAAGTGCACGAGGATTGTCGTGTGCACAAACCAAGGGAAGAGTGCACGTTGTTTCATAGCTTTTCATGCACCTGGGTAAGTGCATGAGGATTGCTTCAAATTGTGCACCGGACCGTGTATGTAGCCAGAATATTTTGGGGCCGAAGAGCCTTTGTATATATGTATATTAAGGCCATAGTGTCTGTGGGGTTATTAGGCTGGAGAGATTGAACTACGAAAAAGGCTAGTGTGCCTATTTTTTTAAAAAATGATTGCAATTAGATATTAATAAAACATATCATTGCATGCAAACCACTCAAACAAAAAGAGACGGGGGACTTAAAACTCCACTAAAATGAGAAAGGGGTGTTAAGCTTAAAGCGAATATTTTAATAATATTTCCAAAAGTATAATTATGGGATATGTATTTATCCTAAGTTCCTAAGGAATGGGAACGGGTCACCAAGTGGAGCTAAGTTAATTCTTAAGGTGACACATGTCTAGTTAAAATCATGCAAGTATATTGTTGGGTTGTTGGAGAGGCATTTTGGATAATTTTTGGGATCTCTGTTGAAAGGAGGTCGAAGAGTAAAAGGTAGTTAGAAGATGGACCAGAGCGTGCGACGAAAGTGGACTTCAAGGAGTCAAAGAACACGACAAAAGGATGTGCGACGGAGCAATGTGCAAAAGGTGGAAAATGGTTATAAACCGTTGGGGTTTTGGGGACACTTTGTCCACTTTTGTAATAGGTTTTCGGGGGATACTTTATCCACTTTTATAACGGGCTTAGCCCTATTGTTATGTATAAATATGTAAAAGGAAGATATATATGGAGGATGGGTGTGTGTATGTAAGTTCCTAGTGCTTTTGGGTAAGGGAGTTGAGTGAAGGAAGAAATATGAGGTATGACTGAGGAGTGAAATTGCACTGCAGCGAAATGGATAGGCAATTTTGGGATGAGGTTATTGTTGCATATCTTGTAGCATAGTGTGCAGTTGTAAGAGAAATATCAATGAATAATAATAAAATCCAATCGTTGTGGATGCAACACAAGTTGGGTGAACCACGTAAATCTGTGTGTTGTATTATCATTGCCCATTATGATGTCTAATGTTATGGTGTGAATGTATTGTTTATTTATGATGTTATAATGTCGTGCACTTAAGTATCTAATAAATAAATAAATGTTAATGAGAGAATGTCTCATTCAAACCAAGTTGAATGTTGAGTAACTGTTAAGTAATGGGAATTGTGCACATGAGTAAATGAGAGGTTGAATTCCTCACTTCCCCTCAGCACTGTAGAACCTTGGTTCTTGCAGTCCCTCTAGATGCCTCAGGTGAGACTTCACTTGCTCTGCAGGTGACGTGGAAAGAGCTAGTTTCTAATGGTTTTGTTGGTATTTGAATGATTAACCCTGGGTCTACCCCCTGCGCACCAACAATTGGTTTAGTTGTTGGGACCGAGAACTGTAATTGAGGGGAATGTTTTGGAGGTCGAATAGAGAAGAAATTGAANGAGCTAGTTTCTAATGGTTTTGTTGGTATTTGAATGATTAACCCTGGGTCTACCCCCTGCGCACCAACAATTGGTTTAGTTGTTGGGACCGAGAACTGTAATTGAGGGGAATGTTTTGGAGGTCGAATAGAGAAGAAATTGAATAATGGTTGGAAAGGAAGCAACAAGGATTTTCCAAAGAACAGAATAGAAACCCTAGGCTCTGTGACGAACCATGGTTACAAAGGAATATTTTCACAGATCTACATGAAATTTTCTTTGGTGAATTTTCAATTATTTGGACTGAATGGTTAGGAAGGATAATGGAGAATGTTGGGAGATACAGAGTTGAAGCCTCGAGAAACTAGGCTCCTAAACTCATCAAAAAACTCAAAACGGTAAGTAATAGGTTTCTCATTCAGTAGATTTCTGTTTGAGTAGTATATTGGGGGGTTATATTACAAAGTTTGTAGTAGATTTAACATAGTCTTATAGTGTCACGGAGAGGGACTTCTTCAAGGGTCCACGCAGAATATATTTGAATGCATTATCTACTTGGATAAAGATGTTACCGTGCAATAAGAATTCCATGAAGATAGACTCTGATAACTAAGCACCTTCGTGCACATAGGGGAACTGGGGGATGACCGAAGGACGGTCTAAGAGTGGGAAGGATGAGTAAGGAGCGAATGGACTGAGGATGCCAAGAGAGGATAATGAATCATACAAAGAGATCAGAGTATTGTGTTGTGGGAAAAGGTTTAGATACAACAAGGAGGGGACTTTGGCTGGAAAAGGAGAGCAACACAGAGAATTCGAGGAGAGTAACCCCTACACAGAACTTCAGATCACACCATACAAAGAAAGAAAAATGTAGCACACCTTTTTATTGCCAAGGATTTTATCGCTCTCTGTTACCAATCTGTACACACCTTTTGCATAACTCATACATGCATTATATAATCCACATGCATTTAAGCAAATAAATACATTTAAGCTCAGAGTAAGCATAAGAATTATTACTAACATAAATAATCCATGGCAATAACATAAATCCAAATGCACAACAAAATAAATGATAATTATAATACACAGAGATACAAAAACATAATTAAAGCATCATCTGGTACTTATCTTTGAAACAGTGGCAGTTCCGCCAACCAAGTGCAGGCCTTCCACGAACCTCCCAGCCTTAGACCGCACTGCTCATCAACTTAACAGTGGGTCACCCCCGAGCTGGGACTAAGCTCCACCCCAAGACAAGGAATCCTAGGCTAGGCTGAGGTTACAGGGAAAACAACACACAATCACAAGTAAGGAATTCACTCCCAGGAACCACTCATGCTCACTACCCACAGACGCTCCTTCCCCACATGCTTGTTCCACCCCAGGAGTATACACCTTCTCTGTCACCTAGACAGTCCTTCGTCTGCTAACCTCCCTTACCTTGGGTTACAACAACAGACTGGACCGGAAGTCTCCGAGCTCTGTGGTAGTTACAGGGTTCCTTCTAGGAGTTCTCTCCTTCCTTTGCGCACTCTCTCACCTGGAGAGAATTGCTCACAGGACAACAACCTGTTCTTCCAGCCTCAATCACCTCTCTCACATGAAGAGAGTGTTGAACAACTGGCCAACAATCCACACGCAGTCCAGTACTGCGTGGCCATAACAACCCACAAGAAAATAGACACAGGATTTCCCAAACTGGTTCAACAATCACATGATAGTCTCATAGTCACAACTTCGGGACAGGGCCTCCACGCACATGCTCACTCTATCAAATAAAGGATGCATCGGCTTTCCGAATTTGACACAGGCTCGCTCCGAATCAACACTGCGGCTCTTGGTTCAAAGGGTGTACGGGGTATACTCTTACAGAGGTTGGGTCGGACGTACTGTTCAGTAGATCAGGTCCAATGAAGGAGAAACCCCTATCATAGCTCGATTCAACAGTTTTCATTGCCATTACAACATAGTCCCACAGTTATGGTTTCAGGATTGCGTGACCAGCAATTCCCATAGGGGTCGACACAGACTCCATGGCTCCGAACAAAGGTGTACTGGCTCTTCAGAACAAACACAAGATTTTTCCCCGTTTCAAAATTGCATGAGGGTCTCTTGCAGAGGTCACACGGTTCACGCTCAGGACAGTCCAGGGTCGAATGGAGGAGGAACCCCCCCCCCAACACGGCTCGTCTCAGCCTTTTATTGCATGCGTCAGGGTTGACACTTGTCACCCATGCGACTGCATGCGTTCCTTCAGCATGCGTTCCTCCCACCATTTGAAAAATCACATGTCCTTCCAAAAGGACTTAGGTTAAAACACATAATGCACATATCTTTTGGAATAATATTAAAATATTATTCCCAAGGCTTAAACCCCTAGGCTCAACACTTATCCCCTAATCCATTGCCCGCTCTGTGGATGCTTAGTCCCCCATCACTCATTCATCGTGTCGGCCTGCATGCGACGGTGTTTATATTTTTATTAATGCTCTGCATGATTACATATACAAAAGCAGGCTCTTGGCCTTCAACACTTAGGCTCCCTAGCCTAATAATCACATAAGCCCCCAGCTTATATAAACTTGGCTCACCAACCTAATAAAACATACTTACAATTCATAATGCAAGCTTTACATCAGGGCTCGGCCTTGGGGACATTACAATCAAGGAAGGAAAGATATCCTCAATACTTCCCAGAAGAAGGAACTCCATATCAGATCATAATCTACGTCAAACACATGACCCTATGTGCGCCATTAAGATTGAATCAAGATCTAAGACTTGTTCAAGAGAAATTGTAATAAGTGGAGGAAGTCAGAGTAAAAGTCAGAATAGTGGGAGTAGAAAAGAAAAACAGAGTTAGTCAACATCACTAGGGGTAAGTGCAATACCTATTACAATGGCAGGGATAAACCATATATTACGAATTCCTGAGTTTCAGGGAATACGA
>SNQJ01S0001053.1:236027-286209 GCA_010110895.2 Picea sitchensis
TGGATAAAGAGTTTGGCAAGAATGGAAGAGGAGATTCCATCATCGATGTGAGTCAAGATGATTCACAAGAGGACGATTTCCAGCAGAAAAAGTCACCGTTGAGTTGGCTTGGTAAGAAATGGTTGGATTTCTTGAGCAAGTAACTCTTGCATTTTTCTGTTGTAAATGCACTTTTCAGCGTTATGTGTGCATTTATGGGAAGCATGATAAGTTGCAGCAGTTTATCACAACTTGCATGATGCAAGTTGCATGTGAATGCAATTCATTTTTAAGGCATTCTTGTTTGTTGCACAACGTCGCCAGGAGGATGTAAAAAAATGGATATGATGTTTACTTGTTACATCCATATATCTTTTTCATATTCATCTCTTATGTACCCACATGTTTTGGGTTGTGTACTTATGTTTGTACTGGAAGGAGAGTTGAAGAGTCATGCGCATGCATTTGTTTTTATGTATGTGTAAGCGGTAAACCTGGTGATGGTTCATCATGAATGATTCATGATTGTAACATGATTCTGTATCATGTTTGTTGACTTTTCATTTTGGGAAGATTGAGATGTTTCAAATGAGTCTCAACTGGTGTCGATGATTGTCTGACGACTATGTGTGTCGATCATGTTTTTTGACTTGTGTTTAGTCGATGGTGTTTGTTGGCTTGTAAGTCAATTTTGAGTACATCAAGATGCAGGAAAATGCCATGTACTTTGATGAAGTACAAGATGCGACAGTTTGTTTGAAGAGCAAAAGATTTTGTTAGCATCATTTTCAGTCTTGTATAATTTGTTTTCAAGATTGATGGTTTTCTTGGATTGTGACAAGATGTCGCAGGAAAGTTTTTGTAGCCATTGGAGAGCTGATTTTGTTGACGTCAAAGAGTTCGAAAGAGGGACTTGATTCTTAGTGGGAAGGTTGGCAGTATTCCAAGCATAAAGAGAATAGTGGGTCAACAGCAGCCAGAGAGCAGTGGTTAAGCAACATAGTTAGTTGCAATGCAAGGCATGTCAAGGTATCCAGGTGATTGTCAGAAAAACTTTTCAAGTAGAATCAGTTGATAGAACTTGAAAGCAGACAGATGATCATAAGCTTTTGTGGGTCCAAAAGCCTTTCAGTGGGAAGGTGTGATCAAAATCTGGACCAGGGGTCAAATTTTAGCTCAAAAATCAATGTTCTCGGAATTGCCTCAAAACGAATGTGAGCGTAGCCCTCGTCGTCACGAACCCAACACAACTCATTTTGTCTTAAACAGAGGTCGGGAGCGAGAGATATCGCGATCTGTCCGAATTGTCAAATAGGTAAAAAAAGGACGCTGACTGGGCAGTCCGTACAGTTCGTACAGATGCTGACGTGGCATGACCGTACGCTGACGTGGAGGCCGTACGATGACATGGCAGAGGTGACGTGGCATTTTTGGATTGGCAGACATCTGGGCGAATCGTGTTGTGACATGTGGCATCATTTTCGGCAAATGGTGTGGTGCCACGTGGCCCAATCATGGGCTTCCACGTGGCACCCCTTTATTGGTTTTGGTTTATTAATCAAAAGTTTGTGTGGTCGACCGGATTCGAACCGGTGACCTCCCCCTTTTTGCCAAAGCTTTCGCAAATTCTGACTTGCCAACGCGCCACCGTATGTTGCTTATTATATGTATGAATTTAAATGTATTTAAATTTACATTTTGTGACCAATAGTGGGGGGTCGGGCCGAGGCTTAGCCTCGACCCACGGTTATGTTATTTTAATACATTTGACCATACCCCTTTGTAAAATAGCGCGGGGTTTGTAAAACATAGAACCCGTGGTTCTATTGTGTAACCATACGACCATACACAGAGGCGTGGGTTTTTTATGTTTGTAAGCCCCCGGTCTTATGTGATTATCCATGTGACCCTACACCAAGTGCGCGGTTGGAACAGTTGTAACCGTTAAGCCCTTTTATCTTCTATGCGAGGTCATATGGTCAATGTGCCCAGGTGCTAGGCGGTTAGGGGCTGGAGGCGCCCTAACCGTTCTAGGGTTTGCACCGTTGGCACGATTGCGCCTGTGCCAAGTTTTTGCGCTTAAATAAGCGTGTGTGCCAGGTTCATTGAGGAAGGGTGCATTTTGGAGAACCAGAGACAACAAGCTTGAAGGAGGAAAATGGCAGGAGGCCTATCTTCTTCATCTTTTGGCCGATTGAGGTGCCGTAAAAGCCCAGCTAGGGGTTTTTGGATGTCCTGAATCCATTGGAACTATTATCAAGGCCATTTGAAGACTTCTTTTGCAGGTTTTTAGCCATTGAAGTTTCAGCAAGCTCTAGGGAGTTTGAAGTCCTCATTGATTGAGGACATGTTTTGGTGAGCCTATGCTTATTTTCTGTGATTGAATAATCATTTTTGGCTAATTGTTATACTATGAACACATTGAGACAGGTTTCAGAGGCTTTTGATGACTTTTACAGGTGTTTTTTTCCAAAGAGAAGCTCATGGAAGCTTTTGGCCACATGTAGAAGAGGTCATGCCCGAATGAGCCATGATCCGTTTTCAGAGTTCTATTAGTCATTTTTGGGGTTTTTATGTGTTCGGATCTCAATGGTACAGTCTATTTTTCCATTGGAGTTGAGCAGCATCTTGTAAAAGAACTTTTGACTAATTAATCCCAGAGAGCCAAGTCCATTGATGGAGGCTCAAGGAGATGTAGCCCGAAGGGGGGTGAACTCCTTTATCATGTTGTTCTTGTTGTGAGTTTGATGGTTTATTTGCTGCAATTTGTGTTGATGTGTATTTATTGAAAGTACATATTTAACCATTTAAAAGAGCATATCCTCACACATAAGCATTTACAAGAAGATACATGAGTTTAACACATAAGTTTATCTTGCATATTTTAACACATGCAGCAAGGTCCTGTAAAGTTTATTTTAATGAAGTAGAGGGTGCTTGCATAGCATAAAAAGTCAGCCTTCTATTTTCAGATCAAGAACCAACTCTGGGAGACACACATTCCCTTCTTTAGGGAACCAACCCTAGGAAGCACCAACTCCCTTGTTTTAGGGCACCAACCCTAGGAAGCACCAACTCCCTTTTATTCACACTTTCCTTAGTAAATGATATGAATCCTTCCTTGTTCCTCCCTTCCTCCCTCACTGCATAAGTATCATCAGTTCTTCTTCTTTGGACTCTGCTTCTTGTTGGCACAGGGGTAGGCCCAAGGTTCAGCTCCAAGAGCGCACCAACAAGTCCTAACTACTGGCCCTTTCGACAACACCTGCGAAGCAGATGCAGTCTCACCCGAAGTAGCTATGGGGGGGTTACATGACATAGATGTCTACAACCAAAGGGAATACCAAGTGGATCTAATACAAGATCAATACAACATTTATATATCACTTACCAGTCCAAATCTACTCCGCACAACTATCTATCAGATCTAACACAATAATGCAAATAGCAGTATATCAAATAACAAAGAACATAGAATCAATCACACACACAACACAAGATATACGTGGTTCACCCTCTCTCTAGGGATACGTACACATAACTGTGATTTATAATATATTAAGATGTAGCATACAATTCTTTTCTGCGCTCTTAGCTAGCAGATCTTCTTTCTTCTCCTTTCTTTCGCTCCCCTTCTTGCGCACCCAGCTGCAAGACTAATATTCACACCTAGCTGAATATCTTACAATACCAGAAGGCTCTATGCTCAGTACTTCTCTCTCACACAATCGTACTCACTCGGTCACACAATAGTAGTGAATCCTCAACCAACTTAGTACCAACAATAACAACAACAACAACAACAACAACAACCCATCCCAAGTCCTTTAGGCCTCTATTTATACATTACAATAGCTCACCGAAAGCCTTAGGTCGAGACCTAAGTGTCAAAACCCTAGATACAAAAACCCTAGGTGTCTAAAACCCTAGTTCAACTTGACTCGCGTTTTCAGGGCTTCGCCAACCTGTCTTTCCTTCCTTCTCCTGCGGTGCTCCAAAGCATCCAATGGTGGCTTTTTCTGCTTGCTGAGTTGTCCACAATCCATCTTCCTTGCTGACCTGTCATCCTCGATCTCTACATCCAACATCTTACTTTCTCTTACTTCGTTCCATCTTTTCTGCTCTTTTGCTTACTTCGACCCAGTAACAGTCACTGTGTCTTCCGCGCAGTTCACATTTTTCCTTTTCTTCCTTGATCTTCGCTTGCTTCCATAACCAAGGGCCAACAGGCCCCCAACACTCACTTGTGACTTGTCCCACGTCACTTCATATCTGATCCCTCTACTTTTCTTCGTCTTCAGAATACTCATAGCAGCCTTTGCTTCCAGCTCTAGTCCTCCCTTCCTTCATTGTGCAAACTATCTTTTCTGTGTCTGGTACCCAGTTTCAACTGCACCTGGTACCTAGACCCTTTTCCTCATGCTTTTACTACAAGCGGCGAGGCAACTGGTTGTAATAGTACAACTTCAGCCGGCTTCCATTCACCAAACCTTCCTTCCATTCTCCATTCAAATTCTTCAACTGCACAACTCCTCCTTTTGTAACATAGGCGACCTCATCTGGCCCAAGCCAATGCATTCTGAACTTTGCAGGATGCTTCATGAACTTACTGTCATGTACCAGTACCAGATCACCTTGCCTAAATACCTTCTTCTTGATGTGTCTATCGTGGTAGGCCTTCTCTCTTTCCTTCTGAACCTACTGGTGAAATCCTTCAATGAATCAGACTTCTTCCAGTTCAACCAACTGCACAAGCCTCTCAACTATCCTTGTAGATACTTCATACATTTTGTTCTACTAGTTCTCTAATGCTTCTTCTGAATCTGAGGAACATGCGCTGTCACTTTGCCAGCTCAAATTTCCATCATCCATAGGATTATTGTAATCCTGTTGTCTGGCTGTTAATTTATATATGTTTTCTAGTTCATATGTGTGGTCTTCTTCTCTGATGGGCTCTGTGTATCGCTGACCTTCATCGGGATCTAAAGGTGCAATGACCCTAAGGCCATATCCTTCAAACGTCATTCGTCTTTTCTTTAAATCGACCACAATGGAATTATTGAAATCTCAATCAATTCCTAACAGCGTAGGGTAAGGACAACTATCATCAACTATCTCAATTACCTCGAAGTCTGCAAACATCCTCATTGCGTTGATGTCCACAAGGACATGTTCCAATCTTCCAAAGGGGCTGACATATTGATGATTAGCCATCCTAAGTTTGATAGGGGAATAGATCAACTTAGGTTTTCCCATCAGTGCCCAGGTTTGCTTAGTCATGACATTGACCTTCGACCCTAAGTCGAGGACCACATAGCCTATATCATACTCTCCAATCTAAGCATTCAGGTGTAGTTCCTTATTTGTCCTTCTCTTCTTGGATAGTTGATGTACTGATTTATTCAGTAAAGGATCTACCCTTCCCATATCATACTTTCTGACCAAAATTTTCAATTCTTGTATGTCTCTCTCATCTTTAGTCAACTTTATAAATTTATATAAGAATCTGACAAGTTTACTTGCCTCTTTTCCATCTTCGAGCGAAGCAGACTGATCAAATGCTAGAGGCATTCCACATTATATTACTTATGGTCATGTCTTTGATGAAGAAACTTGGTTTCACCTGAATTCTCTTCTTGCCTCCTCAAACATTTGTTTTTCTTTCTTTGCATCAAAAGTTTGTGTCTTCTCTGCAGCTTTCCTGACTCCTGATTCTTCTGTAGTCTTTCCTTGGATCATTCTGTCCTCTCCTGTAACAGTGCCTCCTCGAGTGATAAAAACGACTCTAAGGTCTACTTTGCAAGGTTCTACTTTGATTAATTGTATTTGCAGTTTCTGGTGAGGTCCTTGTCTCTCCTGAAGTTTAGCCAGCAATGCTGAACATTCATCGATAACATGCTCGAAGGAGTTGCAATAACTGCAAGTGGTACAAGGGTTCTGACAATCCCTTGCCAAGTGTCCTGGCTGTACGCAGTTATAACAGGTTATCTATCCTCGACCTCGACCCATACCTCCTCCTCGTCCTCTTCCTCAGAATCCACCACGAGGGTTGAAGTTTCCTCTCCCATGGGTGTTATACTGCGTAGTCTTTCCTTCTTGCTGTACTTTGCCTTCAATTTTGTATATATCCCTTGAACTTTCATGCATGAGGTCATAGGCCCTACAATCCCTATCATCATGCCCCACAGACTTATAGAACGTGCACTATAAATTTGTGGGTGTCTGAACATATTTTTGCATGTAATAACACTCACCAGGGTGATGTCTATTTATACATACCTCGTACCAGGGTAGGGTAACTTGCTTCAAGGGGCTCAGAGCTCCAGAGGCCAAGTATTCATGGAATAGGGGACAATGTTCCTTGTCATGGCCTTCTGATTTTCATCTGACACACCACATATATTCTCTCTTGTCCTTTCCCTTGTCTTTCTTCATATCTTTGACCTGGAGAGACAAACTAGTTAGCTGACTCAAGATTTGAATCATACTTGAGATGGATTCTCCCGTAGGGGCTGATTCTAGCTTCATAGAGATCTCCAGCACCTTAGCCTGTGAAGCAATATTCTATTGCATTAGAGGAAATATTATGTGTGGTAAGAGAGCAACAATGAACCATTCCTTGTTCTGCTCATCTGGGATTTGAAAACTCAAATGGCCTGTTAAGGTCTTAAATCTCTGATCGAACTCCCATATCGATTCAATTATTCTCTGCTTGATTTCTTTAGTTCTGTAGTGCACTGTTACTCTGACTTGGGTTTCTTGAACTCGACAATCAATGCGTTCTTGATCTCATTCAACGGTTTAGGCTGGGCAATTCCCTTAACAAACTTCATGTACCAACTCAATGCGCGGTCTCTTAGGGTAGTACTAAACTGAGCTCGTTTGACAACTTCATTGGTGATGTTCTTAATACTCCATACAGATTCGCATAGAAACCGGTGCTGATCAGGATCTTCAGATCCATCTCCTTTGAAGGTGGGTAGCCTCACGTCATCTGCCATAGGTCTTCCTAGGTTTCCTAACTGAGTAGGTGTTGGGCTACTAGTGACAGTGCTTTGAAAACTCAGGTGACTCTAATTACTCTGATTGCTTAATGTTGCTAAATCAACAGGAGGAGTGATAGTACTTACTTCAACAATCTGCACAGTTCCTGAAGATTCTGGCTCTTCTTGGCGAGGTTCTTCAGCTTTCCCTTCCTCTGGCTTAGTAGACTCTGAATGCTCTCCGTCTGTCAGATCTGCCTCTTCTCCATTGTAGAAACCCTTGTCCCCGTAGTTCTTCTTAAACAGGTTCGCAAAAGGAACTTCTCTAAACACTCTCCCACTACGTGTATGTCCAGCCTCTGTGTCACTGTCGTTGTCTGAGTTCTTGAACATTAGCTCTTCAATCTAGCAGAATACTGTATCTTCAATATGTTCTTCTCATGCAATAACATCTTGATCTTCAACTTCAAAAAATGTAAAAATTTTCCTCTAGGTCCCTTAAAGATGTACCTCTCTTCTTGGCTATACGATTCTACTATGTCAACAACAAACTCAGTGATATACCCTCCAATGGTACTATCAAACCAGTGATCTACTGCTCTTGACATGACGTTATCAACTCTCTTGACCTTCTTGACCATCACCAATGTCCAAACCATAGGAGGTCTAGATCTGATCTCAAACTGGGTGTCTGCTAACCTAGCTAGCCACTCGTATAAATCTCTATGGATTCCTCCAAAGAAAATCTCGTTTATATCAGTAAAGATATATCTTTCCAGCCAATCCTATGTACTAATATTAGGGTTCTTGTTCTAGGATTTAGTGAAGTCCTTTTCTTGATCTTCTATCCACTTCTGAATCTCTGTCTTTGATGAAAAACACCTTGACATTCCCTTAATAAGATGCCGATCCCAGCAACAGAACCATTTGTTGGCATAGGGGTAGACCCAGGGTTCAACTCCAAGAGCGCACCAACAAGTCCTAACTACTGGCTCTTTTGGAAACACCTGCGAAGAAGATGCAGTCTCACCCGAAGTAGCTATGGGGGGGTTGCATGACAGAGATGTCTACAACCAAAGGGAATACCAAGTGGATCTAATACAAGAGAAATACAACATTTATATATCACTTACCAATCCAAATCTACTCCGCACAACTATCTATCGGATCTAACACAGTAATGCAAATAGCAGTATATCAAATGACAACGAACAAAGCATCAATCACACACACAATGCAAGATATACGCGGTTCACCCTCTCTCTAGGGCTACATCCACAGAACTGTTCTTTATAATATATTAAGATGTAGCATACAATTCTTGTCTGCTCTCTTAGCTAGCATATCTTCTTTCTTTCTCTCCCCTTCCTACGCAACCAGCTGCAAGACTGATCTTCGCACCCAACTGAAGATCTTACAATACCAGAAGGATCTACGCTCAACACTTCTCTCTCCCACAATCGTACTCACTCGGTCACACAATAGTAATGAATCCTCAACAAACTAAGTACCAACAATAATAACAACAACAAAAACCCATCCTAGGTCCTTTAGGCCTCTATTTATACATTACAATAGCTCACCGAAATCCTTAGGTCAAGACTTAAGTGTCAAAACCCTAGATACAAAAACCCTAGGTGTCTAAAACCCTAGGTCAACTTGACCCGTGTTTTTAGGGCTTTGCCAACCTGTCTTTCCTTCCTTCTCCCGTGGTGCTCCAAAGCATCCAACGGTGGATTTTTCCGCTTGCTGAGTTGTCCACGATCCATCTTCCTTGCTAATATGTCATCCTCGATCTCTATGTCCAACGTCTTTCTTTCTCTTACTTCTCTCCATCTTTTCTATTGTTTTTCTTACTTCGACCCAGTAACAGTCACTGTGTCTTCCGCGCAGTTCACATTTTTCCTTTTCTTCCTTGATCTTCGCTTGCTTCCATAACCAAGGGCCAACACTTCTTCTTTCTGATATGGACTTCAGAGACACTTCTTCTTCATTGTTCTTTCTTGCTTATATAGTCTTACAATTTATGTGAGCGTTGAAGCATTGTGTCCCTTTGTTTGGATCATTGCACCTCTTCATTTAAATTAACAATAATACCATTTGTCTTTTAATTTATAATTAATATCTCCCTCTATTATTATTCACGCATTAACGTGAAATATTTTCAATTTAGTGAGAGGGATTTTCATAAATATATCACAGGTATGGATCGATTTATTTTAATTCAATCCCATGTATTTTTATTTTATTTTTAAGCTTCTATTGCGTCCCTAGTTCTCCAACATATCATATTTGAGCTTTTTGATTAGCTTTCCAATGCATTGGATGTATTTGATCACTTAATATCAATCAGGATAGAATCCAAATCCTGTCTGGTTCAAGTTCCTTCATGACAGAGGAAACATTCTTCATATGTGTGTTAAAATTCACACAGATGCACTTTCAGGACCTCTATTCCATATGACCATAGGCAATGACTAAGTGCTAAGCCAAATGAGTGCTTAATCACTTACCAATATTGACAATCACTTTTTATTTGCACGTTTAATATGGATGACTCTCGTTCATTTCGGGACTTCGGTGTTTCATGACTCATGCCTTTGTAGTCTTCCAACTCTTCCAGATAAAATTACACTGAAGTGTGTATCAACACTCATTTCTTGATAACCTTCATATGTATAGGAGCTAGGACCGTAGACTTAGTAAAAAAGGATATCCCGCTCTCTGGTTATTCGGTTATTCGTGACTTCGGCCTTTGACTCTTTAGGTAGTTTTGTTAGTAGGAGAAGTTGGATATCCATGAAAGTGTACTTCTGGAGTGACGTATCTTGTTGATGTCACTGTTGACGTGGCACTAACAGAGTGGCTTCCATGTGTCACCTTGATTCGTGACTTTCGTATACCTATTGTGCCAACTATACCTTGGCACTTGTCACTAGCCTATTGGGCCACATGTCATATTTGTCTTCTGCCACATTTATTACTTCATGGCTTTTATATTTTTAGCACTTTTGTACCATCCTTCTATTATTTTTGAAATGCCGAATAGATATACCACCGTAGATTTTCAACTGTCTTGATCCTATGGAATTTTTTTATTCTGGAACTCCAGGGTTCAGGAGTTATTGGTTTATCTGAGTTGTTTATCGCTGGAGTAGGTCAAGGTCAGAGTTTACCACCTTCTTCCTTAGCGTGATCTGACGATTCCAATATTTTCACTCTAGATTAAGAGTTGACGGGAGTTCATGACTTCGGGTAAACTTACCTGTTATTGACTCCTTTCAACCGGAGTGGTCAACGCCAGAGTTGATCACCCGATCCAAGGACTCGTGTTGCTCACAAGGAGATATTAGATCAACAGTTTGCATGACTTATTTTAATCTGAGACTCTGGGATATTGTGGCTTACACCGTCCTTCCACTAAACTCAATTGGATGGTTGAGAATTCATTTGAAGTCCCTCCTTGATCTAACAGCTAACAAGATCATCCAAATCTCTTTCTTCAGATATGACTGTTGAGATTTAATCCTTCCCAACATCTGACTTCACCTCGATCTAACGATATTGGATTGTCCCAAAACAAGAATGAACAGATCTTGTGCGTCATCTCTTCTGAGGTTCGATTAATGTTCTTCCTTCTGATCTTTGGGTTTATATTGGATTCTTCTACACATCAATGGCAATATTGTACCACTGTGTCCAATAGACATCCCAGAAAGAAACAATAAGTTGAAAGGTTCATCCAGTTTCTTGTTGGTAGAGATAAATTATGTTGGATATGGAATTCAAAAAATAATATATTTAATCCATGAAATCTCGGAGATAGCACATAGCTCAACCACTTTTTCAACAAGGATTATGCATTTTAGAGAGTGTCTCCAAAAGGATCTATAGAATTATGAAGGTGTTTACAAGGAAGATGTGGGAACATTTGCTGTAGAATTTTCAAGTTTAAGTGACACCCACAAAAGAAAATGAACCTTCTCTCTAGTATTTGAATGAAGCAAATCAATGCCTATTGGTTGAAAATAATTAAAAATTTAAGATAAATGTTGAATGAGCTAGATTCTGTGAAAATCAAAAGAGACGACCTTTTTCTAAAACTTGTTGATCTCACAAGAGAACATGACGACCCAAATTTATTAATGGATACCATACTTATGTCTAAAGATCAACTATTGGATCAAATTGACGCATTAAAAGTTGTATGGGCGAGTGAGTTTGTTGACTCAATAGAATTCTCCAAAGATGAATTTGAAAGGTGGCTAGTCCAATACATTAACAAGAATGGTGATATCGAGGACACATTGCACCAAGTATTGACTTAGGAGAAATGGAGAATGAACTAAGATAAAAACCAAGCACAAAATAACGGTTGCTCGGATGAGGGAGTACATTGAATAATGGTTAAGAACATATTTGGTTAATATCACCGAGATAGATCAACATGAAGTGATTACAATGGTTATTCCACCTCCATGATAGGAACGACCACCTACATGAAAATACATCTTAGTAAGAAATTAAAGAGTTAGAATATTTCCATCACAGTAAGTCAAGTAGCGACCTTATTCTTTTCCTTGCCATCTTTCTTCTTCAGTCATTTTTCATTTCACCTTTTCTATTCCTAGTAACCTGTGAAATATAAGGTTGACCCTTGACTGTTTTTCTTTTGTCTTTCAAGTCTCTCTTTCATTTCATGGCCCACGGGAACCCCATCCCAATCCTCTTTGAAGGACACACACAATCTATTTCATTTTTAACCCAAAACAATACTCTTTATTTATTTAAAGACATCTATTATTTTTTAGGTTCCCAGTGAACTAGTTTGGGACACAACATTATTGATTTCTCAAGCCTTTGAATTTAAGCATGATATTTCAGATGTGTGTATATCGAAATATTTATCATGTTTAATAGAATGATCATTTAGATTTCTCTGTTATATGTGGTCCATGCTTTCCTTTCCCTTTTGCTAAATATTGTGTTCTACTTTGATGAATGTTGTGATGGAAATGTCATCCCATTTTACTTCATACTCTTTTGGTTTATAAATCTTGTAACATAGTATAAATATTTGTTTTCTACAAGATACTTGGTCATTTATTTGGTATTCCTTGCATTTGAATATTTATTTCAAGAATAATTATGGTCCTCTCTCATGCATTTTTTTGTTCTTTCATGTTATTTAAAAATAGAGGAGTACCACCTCTTTAAAAATGTAGGGGGATTTATCCTTGTGAGGTTGACTTAAAGACCATAAGATAGTCTTTTTGATCAACATTTTTGGCAACCATACTAGGAAAAACAAAATGATGGTTTCGTAGATTAGAAATTTAATGACTCTACATGCACCCAACCAACCCAAAATACAAATTGGATTAAGAGATCAAAGAAGTATCTTTCACCAATTGTATGACCTATCAATTATAACATCAAGGAGTTTTGGTGAACTCGAAAGAACTTGGGATGTCCTTTCCCAAGAATAATAAAGAGAAACAACTTTGAGACAAAGAATATAGTTGTAGATATAAGAAAAGGTGGAATCATATAAGGGTCCATTAACAAGAAGTAAAAGTAAGAGGCTTGCCACTCAAGAAGTTTCTCAAAGTTAAAGATCTGAAGAAAGTGAAATACTAATCATGGGTGATTGAGAAGAAAAAATAAATGAAATTCCTAATGAAGAAAGGGAAATATATAACAAAGAAATAAATCCAAGAAGAAGGGATAGGCCCAACCCACTTAATCTACATGGAGAACAACACACATTTCCAACCCTACTTCAAGGAGTTTTGTCGGTCTTTTCAATCTATGTGATAATGGATCCAAAAATACATATGGATTAGTTTTTAAGTGTCTGTAATATTCACTTGATTGAACATGATGATGTAATAGTCATATTTTTTATACAAATCTTGATAGGTCTAACCTATCAATGGTATATTTCTCTACCATCTCAATCAATTGGTTGATTTGATGATTTAGAAAGTATGTTCATGACTATGTATGCACCACCTATTTCATATCATACTTTGATTACTCAGTTTACCCAGATCCATCGTAAAAAAGAAGAAAGAATCATGGACTTTAATTTACGATTCTTTAAGATGTTGAATCAAATCCCAAAACACCAATGACCAAATGATCATGTCATATTTTGATATTATAATAAATTCATGCCTTCAAATGTGAATTATGCAATTAGTGCTTCACAAATAAATTATTTGAATGAAGCAATCCAGAAGGAAACATAAATGGAAGAATCATGTTAGAGACCAATGTTGATCTTGAAATCATTCTTGGAAAAGTCCAAATATAAATGACCAGTCTGTCAATATCACCTCAATGACCATATACTCCAAGAATTTATGAGAATCGATCAATTGGGGGAGGAAGTATCCAACGGGTTCCCATTAATGTGAGAAATTACCTTGGATTTTCCCAAGAAACAAGACAAAATATATAGATGGCTTAGATGAGTAGAACAATCAGACAAATGCAGAATGAGATTACTAGACTCAAGAGAGGTGAAAATGTTATTCCACCAAATCCAAACATAAGAGCTCCATTACATTATTAGAAAATAATAAATGATATAATTGAACAACATATACCAAGAGAACCCATAGTTTCAAATCCCAATGTTGTTGTGCTCGAAGAAATTGTAGAAGAAGAAAATTTTGAAAATTTTGATCAAGGAGCATATATTAATCAAGACCAAGTTTTAGAATCAGTAAAAATGGATGAAGTTCCATCATATTTTTATATTTTTTATTAACAAGAGGATCCTGAGTGTTCACAATACAACATTGTTCAAACTAGAACACAAGTAAATAAATTCAAGACAAGGAAACAACCTAGAAAAAAACAAGGACAAATTTAAAGCTCTAGAAACAACAAAACAACAACCAATCAATTGTTAATCAAATGAGGACTCCACTACAAATGAATTATAATATGGTTGATGTGTTACCCAAAATATGAATTACTTTACCATTCATGGAGGCAGTCAAAATACCTCAACAAAGAGAAACTACGTTGGAGATCATGGATGATACAAATTAAAGAATATAAGCAGTTGTAATGAATGCAAGGACACAACATAATGTTTCATCAGTAAGGTCGAGGAGAAAAGTCCCACCATTTTACATATCCATATAAAATCATGATTTTACATTACACAATTTTTTGGTTGATAGTGGAGCCACTAACAACATCATGCCACCATCAATGATGGAATCCATTGGAATGGAATGTATGAAATACTATGAAATGGGTGAGAGAATATATGCCATAGATTCAATAAAAGTCACAACCTATGGTGAAATAAAATATTTTTGTGCATGGATAATTACAACACCTCATATTAAAACATTTTTACTATCATAGTGGTGGATTTTCCTCCAACATATGGTGTTGTATTGGGAAGGGATTGGTGTTCATTAATTGGAGGATATATCATGAATGATGGAAGTTTCATGATGCTTCCAAATAAACATGGAACTATGATTAGAGTTCCTTGAGAGCATATAAATCCGATATCATTTAAGAAAAAAGAAAATGAAGTAATGCAAAGTTATGTCGATGATGGAATTGGAAATTATGTTGTTTTTGGTACAGAACAAATAAGTCCACTTACGCAAGATGAAGAAAATTATTTCAAGGATTTTGGAAAATGTCATTTCATGGCGCTTGTTCTAAGTATGGAAATGGAGCTTTCATTTTTTTTAAAGTCCTCAATTTGTTATTTATCCACAGGTTGTCAAATTATAATTCCCATGTACCAACAATAAATCTAAATATGAAGCATTGATTCAAGGACTAATTCTTTCCATTCAAATGAAAGTATACAATCTGATGGTGACTGGTGATTCAGAATTGGTTATTAACCATATCAAGAAGAAATATATAATCAAGAAAGAAAAATTTAAACATTATGCAAGGAGATTATGTGATCTCATGGATTGTTTTAATTGTTTTAATATATCTTTCATCCCTCGAGAAAATAATAAAAAAGTTGATTCACTAGTAGTAGATGCATCTCTCTTCCATTCAGAGGATTCTTAGAATAAAAGTACTTTCATGTAAATACAATTTTTTGGCCTTCAATACATGATTATCATGAATATTTGCAAGTTTTTGAAAATGATGAACATATTGCAAACTTCCTCATTGATAATGACTCAATGTTATCGGGTGATTCATAAGAGAGCCAGAAATCCGCAGAAGGAAATTGGTGATCAGTATTTTGTACTCGCTCCAAAGAATTATCTTGGTTTGGAATCTCTTTTTACAAGATATGATCAAATGACTATTTTGAATCCAAAAGAAGAATTTTCTATTAGGAAGGTTCAAGAGACAAAAAATCAACATTGGTACGCCTGATTATCCAAAGTATATAAATCTTGGTACTAGTTGCACCACTGATGAAATTGATCAATATACTTGGTTGTTCAAAAACATTCATGACATATTTGCTTGGAGTTATGATGACTTAAAATAATATGATAAATCTATATTTTAGCATAGTATACCACTCAAAGAGGGATCAAAACATTTTAAACAAAAATTGAGAATGAAAAATCCCAAGATAAAGCCTCTAGTGAATATAGAGTTGGAAAAACTAAAAAAGGATTGTATAATTTTTTCAATCAGACACTCAGAATTTCTTTCAAATCCTATGTTGGTAAGAAAAAAGAATGGAGAGATCCGACTTCATGTTGATTTCATATATCTCAATCTAGCAAGCATTAAAGATGACTATCCATTCCCCAATATGGAGATGTTATTGCAACAGGTCACTGGTTTTGCAATGATGTCCATGTTGGATGGATTTTCAGGATATAATCAAGTTCTTGTATTTGAGGAAGATTGACCAAAAAATGCATCTATAAAACCATGGGGAACGTATGCTTATGTTTGAATTCAATTTGGATTAAACAATGTAGGCACAACATTCCAAAGATTAATGGGCCATGCTTTCAAAGATCTAATTGGAAAATTTATGGCAGTTTACCAAGATGACTTGATAGTTCATTCAAAACTAAGAGAAAGGCATATCAAGCATCTCAAACAAGTATTTTGAAGATGTAGAAAGTATGTAATATCTTTGAATCCCCAAAAAAGTTTATTTTCCATAATAGAAGGAAATCTCTTAGGTCATATTGTAAGTGAAGAAGGAATATACATTGATCCAGAAAGAGTTAATGCAATAAATGAACTGAATCCACCTATGTCAAGAAAAGGAGTACAATCATTCTTTGGAGAGATACATTTTTTTCGAAGGTTTGTGCCATATTATGCTACAATTGTCAAGCAAATAAATTAACTGCTGAAGAAAGATCATAAATTTGAATGGACACTAGATATTAAAAAATATTTCACATAAATCGAACATGCCATTACTACTTCCTATGTTCTTGTCATCCCTGACTTTGATAAATAATTTATAGTGTACTCATTCACTTCAGAAGAAACCATTTCTTCCATCCTTACTCAAAAAAATGAAAAAGTTGAAGAACTTCCAATTGCTTTCATGAGTAAGACCTTGTATGATTATGAGCTAAATTACTCAATAATTGAAAAACAAGATATTTCCATGGTTAGGGTAATAGATAATTTCAGGACCTACATGTTATCAGCTCACATCATTGTTTATGTTCCACATTCACTAGTAAAGATGTTGCTTAATCAACAACTCAGATAAGGTACATGGGAAAATTGGTTAAAAAAGCTTCAAGAATATGATTTGGAGATTAAAGCTTTGAAAGTTGTCAAGGGGAAAGAACTATGTAAATTCATGTATGGAATTGAAGCTATGAACATCTCTCCTCCCAATGGATTTGACATTGTAATAAAGGAAACAAGTTTATCAATGTCATAATGGTATAAGAACATAATTTTTAAATCTAGCCAATTTCCTCCTGAAATGTTTTCTAAAGAATGAAGAACTTTGAAAATGAAGACAAATGAATATGTTATGGTCTCAGGTGTTTTGTTCCAAAGAAATTTTGATGGGATTCTATTAAGATTCTTGGATTATCTAAATTCTAGAGAAATACTTCAAGAATTTCACAGTGGGGTTTGAGGTGGACATTTTTCATCAGTTGTACTAGATCAAAGAATCATTTGGGCTAGTTATTATTGCCAGACTATATTCAAATGTGCATCTTAACTGATTAAAAAATGTATTCCATGTCAAACATTTTTAGAAAAAATGAAGAGGATCACAATGCCATTATAGTATATAACAATAGAGAAACCATTTGTACAATGGGGCTTGGATGTGATTGGTACAATAAATCCAAAGTTGAGTAAAGGACATGATTATATTATCACTATAACTGACTATTTTACCAAGTGGAAAGAAGTTGTTGCTTTAAGAAATGTAGAATCAAAGTAGTTGATTCATTTTCTAAAAGAAAATATCATGTCCAGATTTGGCATACTAGAAATGTACGTAACTGACAATGGTTCAATATTTATTGGGTTAGAATTTACAATTTTTTGTGGAGAATATGGAATCATCATGGGAAAATCATGAAACTATTACCTGCAAGGAAATGGTTTAGCCGAGTCAACAAACAAAACATTAATTCAAATTCCCAAAAAGACAATTGAAGCCAACCATAAAAACTGACATAAGAAATTGATAGATGCACTATGGGAAAGTCGTCTTACTCCAAAGGATAGTACTAGTCATTCCTCCTATGACCTAGTGTATGGAAGAGAAGCAAGTTTACCATTTCATTTGGAATTGAATGCCATGGTTGTTACCGGAAGTATTAATATGTAAGAACAATCACCAATGCAAAAAAGATATCATGAACTTCTGCAACTTGAAGAACAGACAAAACAAACAACCATGGCAATGAACAAAAGGAAACAAGTGGTAAAAAGACACTTTGACAAGAGAAATACCTCCAAATATTTTCAAAAAGATCAATCGGTTATGTTTTGGAACAAAGCAAAAGAGAAACCATATTTTCACATGAAGTTTGAATCTCTCTAGATTGGACCATATCAGATTGAGAAAGTCATTGTTTATAATTCAAACTTTTTGAAGGATATGAAGGGAACGATGCAACCATTTCTTGTGAATGGGAAATATCTTAAGCATTTATTCTATTAAATCCCCAAGCCAAATTCTATACGTAGTCGTTTTTGTACCCCTCTATATATTCTTTTCAGTTTACATCTCTTTCCCTTTTTCCTTTTTCTTTTCCTTTTTGAATCCATTCAGCCAATGGAAGAACACTCTGGATTCTTAGCAACCCATAGGGGGTCACTTTCCCACAATCATAACTGAATGTTGATATAAATTCGTTCATCAATGTTAGTACATATACTCCCATCCTTAGTATTTTTCCCTTTTCTTTCTTTGGTCCTTCTATTTTATTTACGTAGTCATTTTTCTCTTTCAAATGTGAGTTGAGGATAAGGATAACACCAAATTCCTAGGTCTGTAGAGCCACAAGCTCATGTATATTTACTTAGTCATATTTTCTTTTCTTCTAATCCCAACACTTAGTCATTTTATGCGTTACGTGAGTCTCGTTGCGGGAGACCAACCCATTGTTGTTTTGCAAATCCTCATGTCCTGTGACCTGCAATCACGCAACACTCATAGTGGCCCTTATATCATTGCATCCTCCAAAGTGAACCCTTTACCTTTTTCATACTTATCCATTTATTTAAATGTGGATGTGGGACACCCATCTTTTCCACCTACTTTTTTCCCTCGTTCCAGTGTCTTGCAACCCACAATCCCACATTATACGAAACAACCCATTCACTTTTGCAACCTGCATAACATCCTCTTCTCATACTTAGTCTATTATTTCATTGTGAATGTGGGAGTCATCCCCTTTCACTTTTTCATTTCCCATGCCTTGTGTCCCACATCCTGCAATCCTACATTCACCATATTGCACCCTCAATTTTCCTTTTCTCACTTCCATACTTAAACATTTTTCATCATCCACGCAATCACATCACTATTTCCCTATCACATTTATTTCCCCTCACCGTGTCAACCACCACTTGTGTGAACATAATACCATTATTAAACTGGTGAAGATTTTGTAAAACATTGTAATACATTCTAAATATTACCGTGCAAGTTGACAACTTTGAAATTAGAGATATGGTGGTTAATAATCAAGGTAATACATGGTAAATTTAATAAATGATTAATATTCCATGTTGCAAAAGGGTTGTATCGAAATTAGTGCCGCCTATTGGTAAGAATAGAAACTAGTGTGAATTATGTCAAGTAGGAGAAAGGAGTTGTATTGTGGAGAAGCACTAAATACTCTCAGACATGAAGAACACAATTTTCAGTGGTCGCAAGATTACAAGTGGTACAAGGCCCTCCCTCTCGCCAAGAAGGAAACAAAGAAATTTTGGATCTCGAGCATAGATTTCGCTAGTTGTGTGCCTCAGGGGACATATTTTGGGAATAATGCTCTCTATTTGTGTGGTTGAGGGGACACAATTCAAAGAGCTAGTTCTCTGGTGTGCAAAGAAATTTCATACAGAAAGAAGAATAGTTCAAGCTCAGGGAAAGTAGTCGATCTCCTTGGATCCTTCAATTTTCACAAGAATGTTACGACTCCAAAAACACACCATCAAGTTCAAGAGTGAGGAAGCCATTGTATTTCTTAAGGATCATATAGGAGGATAAGAACTCCTCGAAAAATATTTGGTTGACCCAAGAGCTAATACCAATGTTGCTAATATTGAGGTAAGTTCCTTAAAATACCACTACAAGGAATTTTCATGGTCATTTTCCCGTATAATTGGATTGGAATCCATGACCTTTGTGCCAAACGATATTATTTATATTATCCATTGTTATGTGCATGAAGACACCCTGATTTATTGGGGATGTCTTATTTCAAATGAAATTTCATTTCAACTGGGTGGTTTGAAAAAAATCCAAAAATTCTACATTACTTCTTATTTGATATTTTCCATAACCTACTACCACATTTTTTAAGATTTGTTGAGAGAAAGGAATGCCATATTCAAGGTGGAACTAGTCTCTGTCCGGTATCCATCTTTATGGATACGCAAAGCTCAATATAATTTCTACCCAATCCACAACAATTTTATTTTTGAATTTAAAAAATTAATCGTTGGTCCTAACACATCGAGACTGTCACTTGAGGTTGCCTCCTTTCTCTCAGAGAAAAATATTTTTTAGACTAAAGAGGTTTTTAGTGTTTTAAGATTATTTGGTTTCCAAGATAAACCTATTTTACTCCCTTTCTACTAGACATTTGGCTTAGCTTGATGGACATTTGGTTTGAGTTGTTGGTTGTCATTGATGTCAACCCTTAGAGAGTGACATTGTATATTGATGTCAACCCTTGGAGAAGTCTAGTAGTGAATTTTGGTAGCACAACAACATGGTTAAGGGACTCAAGTTTGTTTGATGTATAATGGTATGCATATCAAAATATTTGTAGGTAAGACTATTCTAGATGGATAGTACATAGCATGCCATTTTCGGTGATATGTGGAACGCCACATAACTCCTCACGGTTAGATAATTATGTCCTTGTGAAGTTGGAGAACCCTATTGAGTTATATAGAAGCCCCTAGAAGGTCAAATAAGTAAAATTATTGTAGAAACTCATAGAAGAAGTTGACTAGTCAAAATGGGTGAAACTAGGAGTTAATCATGGGTTAAGTTGTTGCAATAAGAATATAATTAAAAATAAATTAGTTGCATTTAGAAGTGTAGAGTTTAATATTTATGAATAAAGTTGTTATAAGTGGACAAAGTAGTTAGAAATGGGTTATCCCTAAAAGAAGGAAGTTGGGTAAAACAATTAGAAGATGACCCCTAGAGAAATCCACTTGGAGAGTATAAATAAGAGAGAAAGAGTCTCCTATTAGCACCTATTGAGCACACTGAGAATCTATTATTGTGCAAGGTTTATTGTGGTTACTCATGGATACATATGAATTTACACAATTCTGAGGTAGCACAAAGGGTTGACAGTGAAAGTTTCAAAGTCACATAAATACTGAAAAAACCCTAGTTTTTGAGGTGTACGTAGGTTGTAGTGGAAGAGGTCGCGTACGTATGTGGGATGGTAGTATAAAAGGGCACGTACAGTTGGAAAATCCATGAAATATTGAGGTTCTGAGGGTTTCAGGTTCTCATAGTTTGAAAGCAATCTCACAGGAAGGTTTACAATGATCAGGTACATCAGATCTATTTATAGGTTCAAAAGGTATGTCTTATTTCTATGTGTAGTTGAATATTGTTCTCTACATGATATATGGTTATGGTGTTGGAGATACTTCACAAACATCTAGGATTTATATTTCCTGATACTTCACAAACATCTAGGATTTATATTTCCTAAGTTTTCCCCTATGTTTATTAGTCATTATTTAGTCTCCAATAGTTTAGGGAGAATATTCCTCTAGGAGAATATTCTCTCCAGTTCACACTTCATTTTGATCAGTTGAGTGGAGTCTAGATGCCACATTGGGATTATTACCATGCAACATTGACATCATCACCAAATAATGCACATTGTCCTTGGGATCATCACCAGACTAGAGAATTACTCATGATCCCTTGATCTCCTCCTCACTTATCTCTGTTTCATTCAGTTACCTGAAGACTGAGAGACTAGTTAACTTAGAATAGGTGGCAGTTAACTCCCATAATTTCTTGAGAGAATAGACTGGGTGGAAGTTTACTACCGTACATTATGGTGTGTGTGAATATCACTCTAGACCACCACTATGGCGCATTGGATTCTCATCTAGTGCACATTAGTGGAGTTATACATAGTATGTCATGTGTAAATTATCATTCATTCATTTGGTTAATGATAATTCTTTCGTTCTTTCTCTCCTTCTTCTCTTTTATCATATTTTCTCTCCAAATTGTGTATGTCATTTACTAGCTAGATCTATTCTGTGCAGGTTCAACACATTTACATATGGGGTTTTGAGGATTTTCCCTAGGGAGGTTGTTGGTTGTATGGCATCTGTGGTATGAGCTAGATCTACAAAAATACAACACTGGTATGTTGTTATTATTCATTGGTACATATTGTTGATTCAATTGTTGAGACATAGCTAGTATTTAATTTTACATGGTTGAAGGCTTTTGGTTGTGAAGAGGTTGTGAAGTTGTTTGCAAAGTTTGATGATGCATATCAGTAAGGGTTTGATGTCTAGTCCATGTGAGGGTCATTACACTTGTTCATGATTGTATACACATGTATGGAACATGAATAGAGAGATATAGATGCACTTGGTTAAGGGGTGTGTAAGATGATGCATGCACATGACACATATACAGATAAGACATAGTGACGGGTTGCAGGTTGAAGTGACAAAGGAAACAAAGTGTTTGAAGTTTTATAAAAGGTGAAAACCCTAGCTTTCTGAAGGTGTACGAAAGCTACAGTATAGACAAGTCGAATACATACACAATTTGCAGTGTAGATAGGGTCTGTACTTGTTGGTATTTGTTGGTACAAGATGAATTTTGGGACATGATTGATTACAAAGTTTTGGTACAGGTTGTTCGCTCAAATTGGTACAGGTTTACAGTGGTATATCTCACAGTGACACTGTGACAATTGTTTCATCATTTGACACTTATATTTCAGGGAGACAGGATGGGGCAAGGAAAAGGGGTTGTAGCCTCCTTCTGGTGGTGTCGGAGAATCAGGGAGTTGGAGCTTCCTTCAGGTTGGAGCCTGAGAACTAAGCAATTGTATCCACCTTCCGATTGTAGCTGGTTAACATAAGGGGTTGTAGACTCCTTCTGGTTGTAGCCATAGAATTAGGGCGTTGGAGCTTCCCTTAAGTTGTAGCTTGAGAAACTAGGGGGTTGGAGCCTCCTTCTAGTTGGAGATGGAGAATTGGAAGATGGTTCTTCCTTGAATGTAATTCTTAAATACATATAAGAAAATTATTCCATTGTTTTCTCCCACATTGGGTTTCCACGTAAAATATTGATGTATTGTGCATTGTATGGATGTGTCTATTATTGGTTATTGTGCATTGATGGATGTTAATGTTATATGATGAAATAACATATTAATGATGAACTGATGAAAATTGTTGAATAAGTTAAAGGAATATAAATTGTGGTTAAAAGGATTAATAAGTGGTACAAATTGATTATTACTGATTCACCCTCTCCTCTCAGTAATCCAACAATTGGTATCAGATAATTTTCCTTCAGGAAAATAGTTTAATCACTAGAAGGAGATCATGGATCACACTAGAGTTGGGATACCACAATTTAATGGTGAGAAATATGCATTCTAGAGAAAGAAAATACATACATACATATAGGAACATTGATTCAATGTTTGGAAATTAGTTGTGGATGGATACAAAGTAATAGATACTCCTTCAACAGACAAGGATGGAAAGAAACTCACAGAAAATAATTCAAGAGCGAATGACGCTATTCTGAATGGTGTAGATGAATCAATATTTACTAAAATCATGCATTGTGAATCTGCCAAGGATATGTGGGACAAACTAAAGACTATCTATGAAGGAGATGAAAAGGTTAAGAAATCCAAACTTCAAATTTCTAGAGAAAAGTTTGAACAGTTAAATATGAATGAAGATGAAAACATAGAATCCTACTTTCTACGCATCAATGAGATAGTAAATGGCATCAAAGGATTGGGAGATGAGATAAAGGAAATGGTCATTGTTAAAAAGGAATTAATATATCTACCAATGAGATTTGAATCAAAGATCTCATCCCTAGAACAAATAGTGGATCTAGATACAATCACCATGGACGAGATATATGGGATACTCATAGCTTATGAGATAAGGACAAAACAAGACAATTCGGTTACAAACGAAATTGCATTCAAAGTATCTAAGAAGACAAAGAAAAAGTAACAAGAAACAATCAAAGCCATTTCACAAGCAAAAGAAAAGGTCAGAATGTAGTTGCAGCAATGATCCAGAAGAAGATGAAGAAATCGAAAACTTCGTAAGAAAGTTGCAAAAGGGAACAAGTAAATATAAAGGTAAGCTTTCATTGAAATGTTTTAATTATGGTAAATTTGGTCATTTTTCAAATAAGTGTCCTTACACCAGAAGTTCAGATAGTGATGAAGATGAAGAGCCCAAGAAAGAAAAGAGATATAAAAAGGGAAACTGGAAGAACAAAAATAAAGTCTTCAAGAAAAATCTATACTCAAGAAAATACAACTCCTCATCTAGTGAAGATGATGAAAGTGACAGTGATTCAGAAAGCGTACTATTTATGGACAAGGAAAATCAAAGAATAAACTCTGACAGTTCAGAAGAAGAAGGAGAAGTTGATCTCAGAGAAGATTAATTAGTGCCTTAAAAGTACTAAGGAAAGAAAGAAAGAAAAACAAGTTAATCAAGAAATAACTAAACAAAACTCAGAATCTCAACTCAGAGGAAGTCAACTAGATAATTACAAAGTTGAAATTCCAGGTAGAAGAGAACAAATTGATTGAATAAATAATCAGAGGTCGACTAACAAAGAAGGAGAAGATGGTTGGAAGGTTGGAAGCAAAAGAAGTCACTCGAATAAAATATCTTCATAAGAAGGGCATGTAGCAAGATAGCACCAAGACATTGGAAAATATCATCAACAATCAAAAGCCATACTATGATAGGTCTGGAATAGGATACAACCAAATGCATACTGAGAAAGGTTCAAGATCCATGATGAAAGAAACATAACAAAAGCGTTATGCAGAAGTTATCAAAGGAAGGAATCATGGTCAACATGAATCAGAAAGAAATGAATACAAAAGACCCTCTACATTCAAGCAACACAGAAGATTCAATCATTGTGAAAGAAACAACCAAAGAGAAGATATTGATAAGACAAGGAAGAATTATAGAAGGACTACATCACAAGGGAAATCATTCACTCCCAGGTATGTAAATTTATTTTATGGTCATTGTTTTTATTTTACTAACTTTGGACATTAGGTCACATATTGCAGGGCTTATGAAAGAAATAATCATGCAAGAAATGCTTATGTGGCTCCAAAAAAGATTGAATGTTACAAATGCCAAAACTATGGACACATAGATCAAAATTGCAAAATCATGATCATGCCTTCTGTTGGAGCCGCCTTTTTCAACTCTTTTAAATGTAATTTTTAAAGTCAAATGTTGGTCTTTAAGTTCTCTTTTGCTTTGTGACATTTACCAACTAGAAATCTCAGTAGTCCCGACATGCGAAATAGCGAAGGATGTTATGTTTCATAAGTCACCACATTTTATCGTTAAACGAGAATTTTTACTTTTTGTACCTCGGGATATCGTGCTTCGGGAGTTACAAGTCACAAGATTTACAAGCCCCGATGTGTGAAGTCGTGAAAAGTTTTTAAAAGATTACCTCATGTTAAAGCTGAGAGTAAAATTCCTTAAACCCCAGTTAAGTGTTGTCGGGATTTCGCATCTCGACGTTCATTCTCTCCAAAAACATTACCGTCATAACTCCGATTAGGTGAAGCCACGATACTTTTACATAAGTAACCTGGGTTAGTGTCAGGGGTGATTAGTTTTTTGACCATGGTTAAATTCTGTCGAGATTTTGTGACTCGGCATATGCGCCTCCCGTAAACTATACCTTCAAAGCCCCGAGTCGCGAAGTCGCAATATTGCTTAAATATTAATTAATTAGAACACTTAATCTGGTTTACCTTCTGGTTTAAATAGATCACATCATCGCGATCTCAGGATTTCACAACTCGACATACGCTCCTCCCGGAAAATATAGCTTCGAAGCCCCGAGTTGCGAAGTCGCGATATAAATTAAAACATGATTAATTAAACACTTAATCCTGTTTACATTCTTGCTTAACTAAATCTAATCATCACAATCTCGGGTTTTAGAGGCTCAAAAGGTTAGAGTGAAAACTCCCAATACGACGAACGCCGAAAGGTTGATTAAAGTTTAAGAAAGCCTAATTAAAGAAGCTAAGCCAACTTAATCACTGTTTAATGCAAATAATAATATGCACAGTCTACGAGGTAAATTTAAATTTTCCTTGTGCCAACTTGTGTCATGAACCATTGAAAATTTATGGCATTAATTGGAAATGAGGCGAAGTGACAAGTAAGTATATGGTTTTTATTGCTAAATCTACCTCTAAAAATGATTTGACTGTTTTGTTCATAAGGACGTCGAGGTTTTAAATGGTCGAAGATATAGATCTTTTTCTTCAGTGTCACAAAGCTCATTTCTATTTTACGTAGAGAATCTTTCCTCAACAAACTGATTTCTGTATGTATACATATTTTTACCGCAAGAGAGCTAAATCAGAATCCCCCATCATGACGCCACGAAAAGTGTCCAAGGAAAGTGTTGAGAGTTCAGGGAAAGGCTCGGATAATGTTTCTGATACTTCACCCCGAAGTGTTGATTCTATCAGAACCTAGTCATACATCTCTGAGGTTCTGCAGTCCGAGTTGGTGAACTGTTCAGATGACTTCAGTGATAATGAGAAAGACGACTTGGCCACCAAATACAAGATTGTCGTCCAAGCAGAAATGCATAAAGTAGCGGTCAAGCCATGTCTTCTTCCTTACTATGGCATGATCCAATGGGAACTAGACCATGTAGATATCCCGACCATAACCATCATCAACGAGCAAAAGGTCACTATTGGGACCTTTAGACCAGAACACTTATAGGAGATGTACAAATTGTCATCCACGCTGAACTTCACATATAATGCCGAGTTTCTGGAGGAGTTTAAACAGAAGGAATGCAAGCAATATGACAAAAGCTTATCTGATTTGATCAAGGACTGGGTCTCACACCCCGCGAAGTTTAGGGCAGACAGTAACAATGTCTATTCAATCTCTTGTTTGGAACCACAATTCAAATTCATAGCGATGATGACCTGCAGATTATATGGGAGGGAGGACACCACACATTTCTTTCTCCAATGGGTGCCTCTGATGCATACAGTCGCTGAAGGTTGTTCTTTCGACTGGGCCAAGCCGTTGTCGGACAGTCTGACCAACCGAATTACAGAGTATCATACATAGAGGGCGAGCGGGAAGGCCACTTGATTTTTTATGTCTGCATACATCATGGATGCCGTGTGTTTCAGGACGCCTTTTTCCTTAATGAGTTGGAGCTAGGCTCCATCGGATGCTGAGCCTATCCATGTCTACCATTCAAAGCTTTGGGAGGATAAGGCCTCAGATTTCATATACGGAATTTTCAATTGGGTAATGGTACCGATGCATGTCACCATCTTCGGTAATCCACCGCCCAGAATCTCAGATAGCATCGCGGCCAATTTGAGCAATGTGGTCGACTGGTACGTGGAGGAAGAATTTTCATACATCAGAGTTTTCGACGCTTTTGTCCCTCCACATGATCTACCATTATTTATACCTAATAGGCTGGCTTGTCGCGAGATCACCAGACAAGCCGTGATTGGTGGTATAAGCAAAGAGATTAAAGGATTTTCAAAGAAGGTATGGCCACCTTTCCTCATTCATTTAAATACCTATTCTTTATTAGATTTCAGGCATGCAAAGGCCAAGGCAACATCCTTGGAATATATTAAATTGGTCCACATTGAATTCAAGAAACACGACCCACACAGGGTCGTGAGTAATCACTTGGCTAGTTGTGGCCTTAAAATATTTGAGCACGAGAATTCACCTCATGATGACATTTTCCGAGGCACGAGATCTTATGCCAAGGTTTTGGCTCGGATACAAGCCCTATCGCCCTAAGAGAGGGCCGATGTCTTCAAATTCCAAGAACATCGATGGAGCTTCCTTCCCCCAATATTACGGGGTGAGAATCCAACGACTGTAGAGGTGCAGCAAACAGAAGCCAAAGGCTCCAAAGATTCATCACCCAGCCAAGAAGAACACCAAGACAAGAAAGAGAAAACTGGGGGCCTGAAATAGGAAGCCGAGATTTCCAACCCTGCAGGCGAGCCAACCTCAGTTGTTACTCCAGGGAAATCATCTAAGCAGGTCGACAATCCCATCATTTCTGTTACCCCCCTACAGTCCAAGAAGGGGGTCCCAGATGCAGGTTGGGTTTTTGGCGAAGAATTAACGCCCATAACAATGGCAGAGCTACCTCCTAATGAATTCTTCTTCGATAAGAAGAGAAAGGCTGTCATGAAAGAAGAACTCTACCAAGAGGTAGGAACAGTATCAAAGAAATTTAAAATTTTGACTGAAGGGAGATCTATGAAAAAGGAGGAATTTGCAACTCAAATAGCAGGAACATTGGGGGCTTTTGCTACAGACAACCAATATTCAGTCAGGACCCTAAAGGATCAGCTGAAGCAAAAAAATTGTTTGATCAAAACATTAGAGGCTAAACTAGCTACAACAGAGGTCGCTGCCAAAGAGCAGGCGAATACAGGTTTAGAACAAGCTAGAGTAGATGATCAAAAGGAAATTGAGCGGATCAAATCCGATCTCGAACAAACATAGCTGATGACTCAGACAAATTAGATACAGATAGGCCAGCAAGGATAATTGATAGAACAACTACAATCCAAATTAGACTTCTCCGAAAGCCAACTAATCGATATTGGGATATTTCAATCCCAAGCTATAGAAATAAAAAAAAGAGTGTTGAAAGCTCAACAAGGTCTACTTGCTAAAGTGGAAATGATTCAAAACAACTTCCAACTCATTGATAGAGTATTGGAAGCCTCACTCTCAGAGAAAAAGACACTGGGGTGGCTCAGGTTTCTTTCCAGGAGGCTATTATAACCACGACGAGAAGGGAAACATGCAGTAGTTCCAGGTTTTCTATCTTAGAGAAGACCCGAGGTAACATCTTGTTGAAAGAATGGGAGTGTAACATATCCGAAGGCAGACAACAAGCTAAATAGGTAAGAAAATCTTGTGAAGAAACCTTCGGTTTTCTAGATGGTAGTTGGTTGGGTTACGATGATGAAAGTAGCACTGAAATACTGGGCCAGATCAATACAACCAAGCATTTGGTCAAGATCAAGGAAAATGAAGAAAGATAATTGGCTGAAATATCACAAATAACCTAGACGGACATAGTCCAAATAGATAAATGGCTAATTAAACTGAGTGTACAATTATGTTCTATCAGCGCCAAAGACCAACAGGTGGAAGGAAAGTTGCCAAAATTGGTGAAGGATTGTTACACTTTCGAGGCCAATAATCAAGCAGAACCTTCTAAGTTGATATCCCAGTTGGTGGAGAAGTGCGTCATTTGCACATAGCATGCGAAGAGGCAGGTTTCCGGTACCAAATAAGGACAGAGACAGAGAATTGAAACGTTTAATCTCCTTTGTTTTAACCGAAAACCTCTGGAACGATTGAGATTCCAGAATATAGAAATTTGTATAAATATACATTTTGAAGAAAGAACAAAAGGCTGGACCTATTTTGGTCGATTGTAATAGAGACTCTCCTTTTGGATATTAATACAAAGCAATCCGAAGACTCCTGATTTCATCAAGACTGTGTTATGAGTTTGTTTCCTCTCTGATTTCTTGTTCAATTTCATTTCACACATATATGTTTGATGAATGTTTCACTGCAATTTAGTAAAACCTCTACTGTGGTGATTAATTTTAATTGTCTATATAGTTTACAACTTCTCCTCTGTATCGGCTATTAGCAGGTACAAGACCTGTGGACTCTTTAGATTTTCATATTTTATACATTCGTCAGATTTATTCTCACCTTTTTCTTCTTCTGTTAGAGGGTGAGATTCTCCCTTGATAGGGGCCTCATATTATAAACAACTTTATGTTTTTCTCACATTTTCACACACACCAATTATTTACTAGATAACATAGTTACGGGAAAAGGCCTTTGGTTTGTAATTTATCTTTAATATTAAATCATATAGTTCTCTTTTATACGATCGAATTGAGGCAGCATCTAAAACTTTGAAATTTTCCTTTAATTTTACTGTTCCTCTATGACTGTCCTCGTTGTAAGACAACCTAACATTGAACTCAGTTTGTCGGACCAAACACGTATCGCTTTGAACCTTTTCGATGCTATTCTTAAAATAACCACTACCCGGGTAGAACTTGAGCGTTCGTGGGCTGCGATTGAGTGGGATATAAACATCCTGGAACAGGGTGAGGCTAGACAACGACAACCTAGAAATAAGCCTTAGCTTTCTTTCCCGAAGGTTTATGCTTTCCCCTTCTTTATCCTTTACTCACTTTCGGATGCCTAGACACTATACTTTCTAAGCCTTAAGTACAGACTCTAGAACAACATCTTTTTGGCGCCGTTGCCGGGAACGGAGTTACAAAACCTTTTCCCTGGGAGAACGACATTTTTGCAAGTTTCACACTTTGATAGTGAACAAAGAGTGAACACCTTCTAAAGGATTTTCTTATCTTTCACTTGGAGACTCCACGTTTAAATAAGATGGCATCCGGTCGAAGGAACACCAGACAAAACCCAGAGGGAAAACATATCACGCCCGTTTCCGATCCCGAAAAAATACTGAAAACTAGAGGTTCCCTTAAGCCAACTACTGCAGTCTACCAGCTTAAGTACCCACAACCCAAGACCAAGAGTTCTTCCAAACCTTCAACTTCACACATTTCTCCACCCGAAACCATTAATCCAACCTTAGCTCTCTCTGAGACTAAAAGTGAAACCCATTCGATAACCTCTGACGTATACAGAGGTAAAATCCCCGCAGTGGATTTATCAGAGATCTATATCCCGCCAACTTTTTAGTTAGATCTCATGACCTCACCAGGTCTCAGAGAGTATACCTTACACTTAGATTACACGCCCGTGGTTTCCCCTAATTACATTTCTTGAAAATCCGAAGAGCCAAGTCCTCGCATCACTTATCACCCATCTTTGGTTTTCTCGTCTCACGAAGAAGCTAAAGATTCACTTTTAGTGTTCCAGAACCCTCTATACAATACAACGTTTCCCTATCCAGTAGTACCGATGGCAGCCGTCGGAGGAGGAGGTGGAGGGGTTTTCGGAGGTGGAGGAGTTCTAGGAGGTGGTGGGGCTCCAGGAGGAGGAGTAGGAAGCCAAGGGCCTCTCCCCCCTCCCATATTTTTCGCTAAAGTGGCTGCAAGATATGCACCTTTGGTTCTACCTGTCCCTCTTCATGACCTTCCTGAAAATTATATAAAAAACTTACCTAAGTTTACAGGAGAAGGAGACTTGACCGTAGTCGAACATATAAACTTCTTTGACCAGTTCGCGGATATCCTAGGTCTCGAACACGAAGACATATATTCAAGGCTGTTTGTTCAAACTTTCGAAGGACAGGTACGAACCTAGTTTTGAAGCCTACCCACAGGATCGATATTATCCTACGATGCCCTAGAAGACGCCTTCCTTAGGAAATGGGACGAAAGAAAAGACTACTTGTATTATTTGACCGAGTTCGGATCTTTAAAGAAAAAGAATTCGGAAACAGTTATGGAATTTATTCAAAGATTTAATAAGTTGTATAATAAAATCCCAGTCGAAGTTAAACCATCCCAACCTGCAGCCAAAGTAACCTTTGCGGGAGCTTTCGAACCCAATTTCTCCCTTCTCTTAAGAGAAATAAGAGGGGCTACCCTAACCCGAATGCAGGATGATGCTGTGGAAATTGAATCTAACATGATGGCTTTTGGCAAGTTGAAATCTAAGGTAGAAATGGGAAACCGAGAAACCAAACGTTTCAGGGAACAAGTTGGATCCTCAGGGTATAATATATCCACAGACGACAAAATGGATGATATGGCTAGGATAATTAAGGAATTGTCAAATAAAATTTCTAGGATGGAACTGGATCAATCTAAGGCCGATCCTTTCATTAAAAGGGAATTCAGGAGAAACCCCAATCTTCCAAATCAACAAACACAGATTAAAAATGAAGATCAGAAAATTCAAACCCCTTTAAAAAATGAAAATTTTATAGGAGAAAATGACCTGGAAGATTTCGAGGGTCTGGAAGAAGATGTGACAAATTTGGGTGACGACTGCACTCAACCTTATGTAACTAAAGAAGATTATGAGAAGTCTTTAAACACACAACAACCCTCAGATACAGATGATGACATAAACAATATAGATGTCCCTGACTATCAATAAGTAACTGATTCAATAATGGCTGAATTCCAACCTAGGTATAACCTGAGGTCTAAAAACAAACCTGCGTTGATTCCTCAACCCAAGAAAATTTCCCCTAGAGGTGAAGTATACGTGCCAGCCCCAAAAGAGATCGAAACATATACTAACAAAATAAAGGGGGTAGACTTGTTGGATCCTAAAACGAAGGAGGTTGAGACCCAAACAAGGGAGATCAAGACAACTGAGATGCCCACACCAGTAAATAAACTCACGAGTAATAAATCAACTCAAACGAATAAGTTGGAGAAGAAAGAGTCTGAGGTTTCAACCAGAGAAACAGACAAAGGTAGTGGCGGTTTTAGTTTTGAAAATGAGATAAATAGGATAAAAATACCTATCCCTCTGGTTGAATTAGCAAAGAATCCTGCATATCGTAAGCAGATAACCAAAGTGATAGGTTGTTCAGATCAAGAAAGTCAATCCGACGTGATAAACTTGGAAGATGATAAGCCCAATATCACTTTTGGTCCACATTTCGAGGGTGCCAGAGACACCGTCGCTCCTTTCTATATCACCCTAAATGTGCATGATCGACTGTTGCATAACTGCATGCTAGACTCTGGAGCTTCACATAATGTGATGCCCAAAAATATTATGGATAGACTAGGCCTTGAGATCACCAAACCTTACGGAGATCTCTACTCTTTCGATTCAAGAAGAGTTAAGTGCATGGGTATGATAAAAGATTTAGTAGTCACCCTTGCACAGGTCCCAGTCAAAAGCGTCCTGATGGATGTAGTTATTGCTGATATCCCCCCAAAGTATGGCTTACTGCTATCAAGGTCGTGGGGAGCCAAACTTGGGGGGTCCCTCCAACTGGACATGACTTACGCCCCAATTCCTGTGTTTGGTGGACAACTTACTCGGTTAGCCTATACAGTGAGTGATCCTCAAAATCCTAACATTTTTCCTGTTTACATTGCTGATCAAGATCTAGAAAATTGTATTTTGTCTTTGGATGATGGTATAGATAGCTGCACAGAAGAAAATTACATAGATGAGAAAGAATAAGAAAATATGCATAGCACTGGGATCTGGAATTTGTTTTTGATGGTGCCCTGTCATGTGAAGGAGCAGGTGTAGGGGTACTTTTTGTGGCACCTGAAAATAAATTTGTTGTCCCCTTCTCTTACAAGATTCAATGGGATATAGACTACACCAACAATGTATGCGAGTATGAAGCCTTAATATTAGGATTGGAAGCTGCCAAGAAGTTGAACACAAAGAACTTAGAAGTATATGGAGACACTGAGTTGATAGTCAAACAGATAAATCGACAATACCAGGCCAAGTGCCCAAGATTGAGATCGTATAGAAATTGTGCCTGGGATCTAATGGAATTTTTTTTCTCATTTGTAAATATCCACTTCATCCCACATGCCGAAAATTCGCAGGCCAACTCGTTAGCCAAGGCAGCCTCGACGTTCGCTCCCCCTACAACTTTTAAATTGAAATACCACATAGAGGTAGGGCACAGACCATCCATCCCGAACAACATACAACATTGGCAGGTTTTCGAGGATGACGAACAGATCAGGAAATTCCTCGAAGCAGTGGGCGACTTCTCTGAAACTCACATTGATCAAGAGAATCAAAATGATCACATATGGATCATGCAAGAAGGAGAGGACCCTCAAGAGTTCCAGGAAAGGATTGCAAATCATCGCATGCTGGTTCTAAAGAACAATTAGATTCTGAAAGGACTGATCCCCCTAGAAAGACTATTCGATCAGAATGACATACCCTTGAAATCCACCCTGCAACCCTAACCAGAGGAGGTTGAATACTACGATGTAGGGACCAAAGAAGAACCTAGGATGGTAAAAATATCAAAGTACCTTCCTCCCGAGGTAAAAATAAAGTATAAAGACTTGCTCGGACAATATAGAGATGTTTTCACTTGGTCTTACGAAGAGATGAGAACTTACGACACCGCTGTAATCGAACACAAGATACCCCTAAAACCTGGTGTCAAACCCTTTCGACAAAAAATCAGATAGATCAACCCTATTTTATTGCCTATGGTTGAAAAGGAAGTTAAAAAGCTCTTGGATGAAAAAATAATAGTACCTCTGAGATATTTCGATTGGGTAGAAAACCTGGTCCCGGTCAGAAAGAAGAGTGGGGAGATTAGACTGTGTGTCGATTTTAGGAATCTGAATAAGTCCTCCCTCAAGGATAACTACCCTCTACCCAAAATGGATCACATTTTAGAAAAGGTAGTTGGGGCAAATAGAATGTCGATGATCGACGGGTTCTTTGGGTATAATCAAATTGCCTTAAATGAACTAGATAAAGAGAAAACAACTTTCACTACCCCTTGGGGTACTTTTATGTATGATAAAATGCCTTTTGGTCTAATGAATGCAGGCACTACTTTCCAACGTGCCATGGACATTTCTTTCATCGGCGAAAGGGATAAATTTATGGTCATTTATCTTGATGATCTAACTGTTTTTTCTAAATCTGATGAAGATCATCTGGTACTTCTCAAGCAAACATTTGAGAAATGCCATAAGTTTGGTCTGTCTTTGAATCCCAAAAAGTCCCACTTCGCCATGCAAGAAGGTAAACTCTTGGGACATATTGTGTTTCGAGACGGTATTAAAATCGATCCTAAAAGAGTTGAGGCTATAGATACTATAAATATTCCTAGGAATGTAAAAGAAATTCAGTCATTTTTAGGAAAAATAATTTTTTTGAGGAGATTTATTCCAAACTTTGCTGAAATTGTGAAATTGATCACATATATGCTAAAGAAAAACAACGAAGTGAAATGGACAGCAGAAGCCAAAGTGACGTTTGCACACATCAAGAAATTCATAAGCGAGGCACCTGTACTGGCAAGCCCTGTTTATCTAAAATATTTTCTTATTTTCTCGTTCGCCTCCAAACACACAATCGTCGTGGTACTCCTCCAGAAAAACGAAGAAGGTTTCGAACAACCGATAGCCTTTTTTAGCAAGACTCTCATAGACACAAAACTTAAATACGATATAATGGAAAAACAAACGTATTCTATGGTGAAGGCGTTGAAAGCATTAAGAACCTATGTCCTACATTCCAAGATAATCACGTATGTACCTACCAGTTCTGTAAAGGATATTTTGGTTCAATCTGACAGTGATGGAAGGAGGGGACGTTGGCTTGCCAAAATTCAAGAATTCGACCTAGAGATAAAACCAATGAAATTGGTGAAAGGACAAGGTTTGGCCAAACTCTTAGCAGAATCAAATTTCAGAGCTCTCAGTATAAATGGCCTACAAGGATATGAAGAAGGTGTGGACATGAACGAGTTTGATGAGCCAACAAGCGCAATCAGAATCGAAGAGAAGTTTGTCTCATCAGACTGGTACAAAAACATAGTGTCATACCTGATGACATTGAAATGCTCGAGTGATTTATCCCCATCCAAAGCCAGAACGCTAAAATTACATGCGGTCAAATACTGTATATCTGAAAATCAATTGTATTGGAATGACCCACTAGGTTTCCTGTTGGTCTGTTTAGTCGAATCAGAAACATAGAGGGTAATAAGCGAATTTCACGAAGGATTCTGTGGGCGACACCACGCTTGGAGGGCGACAACTTATAAGATCCTGAGGGCAGGATATTATTGGTGAAATTTTTTCTCAGATGTAAATGCCAAAGTCAGAGCCTTTAACCCATGCCAACTGTTCGCAGGCAAGCATAAAATCCCAACGCTACCATTGGTTCCGGTCAAAACGGAAGCCACTTTCCAGCAATGGGGACTAGATTTTATAGGAGAAATTAACCCCCATTCTAGCGCTCAACACAAATGGATCCTGACTGCCACATATTACTTCACTAAATGGGTGGAGGCTATTCCAACCAAAAGGGCAACCGATTCGGTGGTAATAGACTTCCTGGAAGACAACATTTTGTCTAGATTCGGCTACCCCCGAAAAATAGTCACGGATAACGCCCAAGCTTTCAAATCTATGGCTATGATTAGCTTTTTCTAGAAATACAATATCATACTTGGTCATTCCACGACTTATTATCCCCAAGGAAATGGACTAGCCGAGTCTTCAAACAAGAGTCTGATAAATGTAATTAAGAAAGTGTTGGACGATAATAAAAATTCTTGGCATGTGCATTTGAAATATGCCTTATGGGCAAATCGGATAGGCACAAAAAAATCTATTGGCACCTCGCCTTTCCAAATGGTGTATGGGACAGACGTGGTATTACCAATAAATCTAGCGCTCCCCGTGATGAAATTATGGCAAGATGAGAAAGAAGAACCAAATCATGTCACCAGAAGGATAAATCAATTAATTGAAGTGCAACAACACAAGGTCGAAGTAGATGAAAGGTTGCAGAAATACCAAGATGATATGAAAACGTTATTTGACCGTAAGGCAAAAGACAGAGAGTTTCTCCAGGGAGATTTGGTCTTGAGATGGGATGCTAGGAAGGAAGAATAAGAAAAACATGGTAAATTCGATCATATTTGGTATGGACCATTTAGAGTCGCAGCTTTTGAAGGAAAAAAATTGTTTTAATTAGAAAACCTGGACGGTAAAATTCTCAACACCCCTGTCAATGGGCGTTATTTAAAACATTATATACAATATTTGGTTCCCAAAAAATTTCCATTGTATACACTGGTTTGTGTTTTCTTTCTATTTCATAATTTATTTTTGGTAAGTTTACTTTCACCAATAATTAATCAGGTCAATGATTTTTGTAGAAATAGAAATACAGAATTTTCAATACATTCAAAAAAAAAAAAAAAAAAAAAAAACTAATACTTTCTGTATTTTTTTCCTTTCAGGATTCCGGCTTGCAGCCCAAACGAGCAAAAGGGGTAAACAGAAGGTCATATATCGGAAAATAAATTCGACAAAATAGGTGATAGAAAAGGTTTTCTGTTATTATAAAATGGTAAGGTAAAGGTATCATGAATTTATGAGATTTTTTTTTTTTTTAACAAAGATCTTCAAACGTCGTAATGGTCTCATGAATATAATGTTTTCGCTTGACTGGTTATTAAAATAAAAACTACTCGCTCTGGGTCCTAAGAATTTTCACTTAAAATAAAGATAGGAGGTAGTTAAAACAAGCAGAGAAAGTAAAGCCTCTCCGAAAAGGGATTTCAAGAATCAGTTTAATTTTCGACCCTTGTCTCCCAGTTTACAGATTTCTATTCGTCACCCTCCTTTCTATTTTCAGATTTACCTTCTTGAAAAGTCAAGCATATTTCCGGGTTTGTATACATCGGGAGAAGAGATTATGTTTTAAATTTGAAATCTGTAAAGCAGATTTTGGAAAGTAAGCTGGTCTTCACAACTCCTCAGTCTCTTACTAAAAAAAGTGATGCATAGGTTGATCCTGACTATTCTAGGTTTTTCAACAGTTTCAAAAGATTGAGGCTTGCTCGAAGGAAGACCCCTAGAAATAATCTTCCCCCTTTTCCCTGTAGGCTAAGGTGTGGTGAAAGTTAAGGGAAGGTTGGTACCGAGTAATCAAAGTAAGTTGACAGACCTCCATTGCAAAATATTACGCATATATCAACCCTCACACAAATTGATTGCCCCCACTTCGTGTTCTAAAAAGTAAATTATAAGACAAATGGTGAAAGGAAAGTCATATTTAATTGTCCATCTAGTCCGGAAAGATGATGAAAGGAAATTCAAAAATGATTGCCCTCGTCTCAGCATTTAAATGCATAAATATATTCCGAAGTGGTGAAAGGAAATTCAACAAAAGGGCCAGATAACTTCACCGGGGTACTGAACATGCTCGTTGGCAGTGACGCAATATCTGAGATATCTGTAAGGTTGTTATACATGCATCTCACTCTACTCTGGTAATCAACTCTCTCGAAATTGGATCTACATCCTAAATTCAGACAGGGATCCCCGATTAAAAACATGTAATAAACTTCATTTGATGCAAACCAAAAGCCACAAGATCTGTTGGATTTCCTAGGACTGTCTTGATTGTCTTAATGCAGACCTAAATTTAGTAAATAGAAAGAGAAAGTCGTGAAAGGGACTGCAGCTGAGTGTGAAACGTATTTTAGTTTTGAAAATATTTTCACAAGTAAAAGACAAAATCTCTTTTTCCCTCTATATCCTTCTCCTATGAACAATTTCCTAGGAACAATACAGGCACGTGGTCTACTGTTCTTCCCGTCTTGCAGGAAGACGAGATCCCTAGTTGGAGCCTATGTTGGAGCCACCTTTTTCAACTGGTTTAAATGTAATTTTTAAATTCAAATGTTGGTCTTTAAGTTCTCTTTCGCTTCGTGACATTTACCAACTAAAAATCTCAGTAGTTCCGACATGCTAAATAGCGAAGGATGTTATGTTTCATAAGTCACCACCTTTTATCGTTAAACAAGAATTTTTACTTTTTGTACCTCGGGATATCACGCTTTGGGAGTTACAAGTCACAAGATTTACAAGCCCCGATGTGCGAAGTTGCGAAAAGTTTTAAAAAGCTTACCTCAGGTTAAAGATGAGATTAAAATTCCTTAAACCCCAGTCAAGTGTTGTCGGGATTTCGCATCTTGGAGTTCACTCTCTCCAAAAACATTACCATCATAACTCTGATTAGGCAAAGCCACGAGACTTTTACATAAGTAACCTGGGTTAGTGTCAGGGGTGATTAGTTTTTTGACCATGGTTAAAATCTGTCGGGATTTCGTGACTCAGCATACGTGCCTCCAGGAAACTATAACTTCGAAGCCCTGAGTCGGGAAGTCACGATATTGCTTAAATATTAATTAATTAGAACACTTAATCTGGTTACCTTCTGGTTTAAATAGATCACATCATCGCGATCTTGGGATTTTGTGACTCGGCATACGCTCCTCCCGGAAACTATACCTTCGAAGCCCCAAGTCACGAAGTTGCGATATAAATTAAAACATGATTAATTAAACACTTAATCCTATTTACATTCTTGCTTAACTAAATCTAATCATCGCAATCTCGGGTTTTAGAGGCTCGAAAGGTTAGAGTGAAAACTCCCGATACGACGAACGCCGAAAGGTTGATTAAAGTTTAAGAAAGCCTAATTAAAGAAGCTAAGCCAGCTTAATCAGTGTTTAATGCAAATAATAATATGCACAGCCTATGAGGTAAATTTAAATTTTCCTTGCGCCAACTTGTGTCATGAACCATCGAAAATTTATGGCATTAATTGGAAATGAGGCGAAGCGACAAGTAAGGATATGGTTTTTATTGCTAAATCTGCCTCTAAAAATGATTTGACCCTTCTGTTCATAAGGACGTCGAGGTTTTAAATGGTCGAAGATATAGATCATTTTCTTCAGTGTCACAAATCTCATTTCTATTTTACGCAGAGAAGCTTTCCTCAGCAAACTGATTTCTGTATGTATACATATTTTTACCGCAGGAGAGATAAATCAGAATCCTCCGTCATGGCCCCACGAAAAGTGTCCAAGGAAAGTGCTGAGAGTTCAGGGCAAGGCTAAGATAATGTTTCTGATACTTCACCCCGAAGCGTTGATTTTATCAGAACCTGGTCATACATCTCCGAGGTTCTACAGTCCGAGTTGGTGAACTGTTCAGATGACTCCAGTGATAATGAGAAAGACGACTTGGCCACCAAATATAAGATTGTCGTCCAAGCAGAAATGCATAAAGTAGTGGCCATGCCACTTATTCTTCCTTACTATGACATGATTCGATGGGCACTAGACCATGTAGATATCCCGACCAGAACCATCATAAACGAGCAGAAGGTCACTATTGGGACCTTTAGACCAGAACACTTATAGGAGATGTACAAATTGTCATCCACGCTGAACTTCACATACAATGCTGAGTTTCTGGAGGAGTTTAAACAGATGGAATGCGAGCAATATGACAAAATCTTATCTGATTTAATCAAGGAATGGGTCTCACACCCCGCGAAGTTCAGGGCGGACAATAACGATGTCTATTCAATCTCTTCTTTGGAACCACAATTCAAATAAATAGAGATGATGACCTGCAGATTATATGGGAGGGAGGACACCACAGATTTCTTTCTCCAATGGGTGCCTCTGATGCATACAATTGCCGAAGGCTGTTTTTTCGACTGGGCCAAGCTGTTGTCAGACAATCTGACCAGCCAAATTACAGAGTATCGGATGCAGAGGGCGAGTGGGAATGCCGCTTCATTTTTTATGTCCGGATACATCATGGACGCTGTGTGTTTCAGGATGCCTTTTCCCTTAATGAGCTAGATATGGGCTCCATCGAATGCTGAGCCTATCCATGTCTACCATTCAAAGCTTTGGGAGGATAAGGCCTCAGATTTCATATATGAAATTTTCATTTGGGTAATGGTATCGATGCATGTCACCATCTTCGGTAATCCACCACCCAGGATCTTAGATAACATTGCGTCCAATTTGAGCAATGTGGCCGATTGGTACGTGGAGGAAGAATTTTCATACATCAGGGTTTTTGGTGCTTCTGTCCCTCCACATGATCTACCATTATTTATACCCGATAGGATAACTTGTCGCGAGATCGCCAGGCAAACCATGATTGGTGGTATAAGCAAAGAGCTTAAAGTATTTTCAAAGAAGGTATGGCCACCTTTCCCCATTCATTTAAATACCTATTCTTTATTAGATTTCGGGCATGCAAAGGCCGAGGCAGCAGCCTTGGAAGATATTAAATTGCTCCACATTGAATTCAAGAAACATGACCCACACAGGATCGTGAGTAATCACTTGGCTAGTTGTGGCCTTAAAATATTTGAGCATGAGAATTCGCCTCATGATGACATTTTCCGAGGCACGAGATCTTATGCCGAGGTTTTGGCTTGGATACAAGCCCTGTCGCCCGAAGAGAGGGCCGATGTATTCAAATTCCAAGAACATCGGTGGAGCTACCTTCCCCCAGTATTACAAGGTGAGAATCCAACGACCGTAGAGGTGCAACAAACAAAAGACGAAGGCTCCAAAGATTCAGCACCCGACCATGAAGAACATCAGGACAAGAAAGAGAAAATTGGGGCCCGAAACAGAAAGCCAAGATTTCCAACCCTCCAAGCGAGCCAACCTCGGTTGTTACTCCAGGGAAATCATCTAAGTAGGTTGGCAATCCCATCGTTTCTGTTACCCCCCTACAGTCCACGAAGGGGGTCCCAGACACAGGTTGGGTTTTCAACAAAGAATTAACACCCATAACAATGGAAGAGATACCTCTGAATGAATTCTTATTTGATAAGAAGAGAAAGGCTGTCGTGAAACAAGAACTCTACCAAGAGGTGGGTACAGTATCAAAGATATTTAAAATTTTGACTAATGGGAGAGCTATGAAAAAGGAAGAATTTGCAACTCAAATAGCAGGAACATTGGGGGCTTTCGCTACAACCAACCAATATTTAGTCAGGACCCTAAAGGATCAGCTGAAGTGAAAAAATTGTTTGATCAAAACATTAGAGGCTAAACTAGCTACAGCAGAGGCCACTGCCAAAGAGTAGGCGAAAACAGGTTTAGAACAAGCTAGAGTAGCTGATCAAAAGGAAATCGAGCGGCTCAAAGCCGATCTCGAACAAACACAGCTGATGAATTATACAAATCAGATATAGATAGGCCAACAAGGAGAATTGATAGAGCAACTAGAATCCAAATTAGATTTTGCCGAAAGCCAAGTAATTGATATCGGGATATTTCAATCCCAAGCTATAGAAATCATAAAAAGCATGTCGGCAGATCAACAAGGTCTACTTGATAAAGTGGAAATGATTCAAAACAACTGCCAACTCATTGATCGAGTATTGGAAGACCTCACTCTCAGAGAAAAAGACACTGGGGCGGCTCGGGTTGCTTTCCAGGAGGCTATTATAGCCACGACGAGAAGGGAAACAGGTAGTAGTTCCAGGTTTTCTATCTCAGAGCAGACCTGAGGTAACATCTTGTTGAAAGAATGGGAGTGTATCATATCTGAAGGTAGACAACAAGCTAAAGAGGTAAGAAAATATTGTGAAGAAACCTTCGGTTTTCTAGATGGGAGTTGGTTGGGTTACGATGATGAAAGCAACACTGAAATACTGGGCTAGATCAATACAGCCAAGCATCTGCTCAAGATCAAAGAAAATGAAGAAAGAGAATTGGCTGAAATATCACAAATAAACCAGATGGACATAGTCCAAATAGATAAATGGCTAATTAAACCAAGTGTACAATTATGTTCTATTAGCGCCAAAGACCAACAGGTGGAAGGAAAGTTGCCAAAATTGGTGAAGGATTGTTACACTTTCGAGGCCAATAATCAAGCAGAACCTTCTAAGTTGATATCCCAACTGGTGGAGAAGTGCGTCATTTGCACAGAGCATGCGAAGAGGCAGGTTTCCGGTACCAAATAAGGACAGAGACAAAGAATTGAAACATTTAATCTCCTTTGTTGTAACCAAAAACCTCTGGAACGATTGAGATTCTAGAATATAGAAATTTGTATAAATATACATTTTGAGGAAAGAACAAAAGGCTGGACCTATTTTGGTCGATTGTAATAGAGACTCTCCTTTTGAATATTAATACAAAGCAATCCGAAGACTCCTGATTCCGTCAAGACTGTGTTATGAGTTTGTTTCCTCTCTGATTTCTTGTTCAATTTCATTTCACACATATATGTTTGATGAATGTTTCACTACAATTTAGTAAAACCTCTACTGTGGTGATTAATTTTAATTGTCTATATAGTTTACAAATTTTCCTCTGTATCGTCTATTAGCAGGTACAAGATCTGTGGACTCTTTATATTTTCATATTTTATACATCCGTCAGATTTCTTCTCACCTTTTTCTTCTTCTGTTTACAGGGCGAGATTCTCCCATTGATAGGGGCTTCGTATTATAAACAACTTTATGTTTTTCTCACATTTTCACACACACCAATAATTTACTAGATAACACAGTTACGGGAAAGGGCCTTTGGTTTGTAATTTATCTTTAATATTAAATTAGATAGTTCTATTTTATATGATCAAATTGAGACATCATCTAAAACTTTGAAAATTTCCTTTAATTTTATTGTTCCTCTATGACTGTCCCCGTTGTAAGATAGCCTAACATTGAACCCGATTTGTCGGACCAAACACATATCGCTTTGAACCTTTTCAATACTATTCTTAAAACAACCACTAATCGGGTAGCACTTGAGCGTTCATGGGCTACGATTGAGTAGGATATAAACATCCAGGAATAGTTGGAGTCTAGACAGGGACAACCTAGAAATCAGCCTTAGCTTCCTTTCCCGAAGTTTGATGCTTTACCCTTATTTATCCTTTACTCACTTTCATATTCCTAGACACTGTACTTTCTAAGACTTAAGTACAGACTCTGGAACAACACCTCCGATGAAATAAAATATTGATGAGAGACATAAGAGAGTTTGGAGAAGAAGCGAAAAACAAGAGGAGTCGGTAAATGAAGAACGGGTCCAAGTAATCCTACTTTCATGATTTGCAGTAGAAAAAGATCATGATGAATTTACAGGAAAAAAAAGTGTTAGAACTCAAATAGAAGATGAAGAAGATGTCAAAACTCAGGATGATGGAAGAATTCAAGAAGAGAATGAAAGGGAAGATTTATATAACGACAAAGAGGAAGATGAATCCACATCAAATAGGGTATTTTTCTGAGCCATCCGGCTAAGAGACTCCCAAGAAATATGAATATTAGATAGGGGAGTTAGTGCAATAGATGCCACAGATTAGAGAACCATCTTTTGATTATCTTGCAGAGTTCGAGTAGACAATTTCAGAGCAGTCAATTAGCAAAAGAATAGTGCCAGATGGGTCAACATTGTGGACGGTTGTACATCCGAGTCATAGATAGTATGGACATAGATGGATCAACAACTTTGGATAGATATATGAAAATGGATGAGAGAATAGATTCAAAGATTGGGTTCATAGATTTTTTCAGAGATTAGTTTAGAAATTGGTTCAGAGAGAAAGGAACATTATCATAATGGATGATAGTGATACATGAATATTTTAATTCTTTTCATATATGTCAGTTGATTACACAAAGAAGCACCAATGTAAAATAACTCCAATATGTTGAGGTACAGGTTGATGGATGTATGATGCATGGACAGGTCCAAGGATCATCATAGGAATATCATATCATGGTATTCTTGATTTATTATTGTTGAGCATTTGATTAGTGATCTGGTAGAGAAACAACAAAAGTAGATTGTAGTGGTAGTATATTGTTCACAGTGATTTTGCAGAGAAGACATGGGGAGAAACCCCAAAGGGAGATACCCTTTTCCATTTATGTCAAAGGGGGATAGATAGAAACATTGATGATGAGAGATGACAATGTTTCCATGACTAAGTGTTTCCATCAATGTTGGTGTTCCCATCAATGCTAAAGGGGGAGATTGTTGGACAATTGTCTTAGGTTGATGGACAATTTGTTTGAGTTGTTGGTTGTCATTGATGTCAACCCTTAGAGAACAACATTGTATATTGATTTCAACCCTTAGATATTGATGTCAACCATTGGAAAATTCTGGTAGTGAAGTCTAGTAGCCCAAAAATATGGTTAAGGGACTCATTTATTTTTATTTTTTATTTTATTTTATTATTTTATTTTATTTTTATTTTTTCTGTATAATGGTATGAAGATCAACATATTTGTAGGTAATATTATTCTAGATGGATAGTACATAACATGCCATTTCTGATGATATGTGGAACGCCACATAAATCCTCACGGTTAGAGATTTATGGCCTTGTGAAGTTAGAGAACCCTCTTGAGTTATCTAGCAGCCCCTAGAAGTTCAAATAAGTCAAATTATTCTAGAAACTCCTAGAAGAAGTTGACTAGTCAAAATGGGTGAAACTAGGAGTTAATCTTGGATTAAGTTGTTGGAATAAGAATACAATTCAAAATAAATTATTTGCAACTAGAAGTGGAGAGTTTTCTATTTATGGATAAAGTGGTTATAAGTGGACAAAGTAGTTAGAATTGGGTTAGTCCTAAAAGAAGGAAGTTGGGTAAAATAGTTAGAAGATAACCCCTAGAGGAAGCCACTTGGAGAGTATAAATAAGAGAGTAAAGGTCTCCTATTAGCAACTATTGAGAACATTGCATATTTATTATTGTGTAAGGATTATTGCAGGTACTCATTGAAACATCTAAAGTTATGCAAGTTTGAGGTAGCACATAGGGTTGATGATGAAAGTTTCGAAGTTGCAAAAATACTTTAAAAACCCTAGTTTTTGAGGTGTATGCAGGTTGCAGTGGAATAGGTTACTTATTTACGTGGGATGGTAGTATAAAAGGGCATGTATAGTAGGAAAATCCATGAAATATTGAGTTTTTGAGGGTGTCAGGTTCTTAGAGTATGAAATAAATCTCCCAAGAAGGTCTACAGTGATCAGGTACAACAGATCTATCTACATGTTCAAAAGATATGTCTTATTTCTATGTGTAGTTGGATATTGTTGTCTAGATGAGATATGGTTATGGGGGTTTGAGGATTTTCCCCAGGGAGGTTGTTGGTTGTATGTCATCTGTGGTATGAGATAGATCTACATAAATACAACATTGGTATGCTGGTATTGTTCATTGGTACATTTTTTTGATTCAAGTATTGAGACATAGCTAGTATTTCTTGGTACATGGTTGAGGGATTTTGGTTGTGAAGAGACTCTAAAGTTGTTTGTGAAGTTTGAGGTTGCATATCAGTAAGGGTTTGATGTCTAGTCCATGTGAGGGTCATTACATTTGTTCATGATTGTATACACATGTATGTCACATGACTAGAGAGATATATATTCACTTGGTTAAGGGATATGTAAGATGATGTATGCACATGGAACAACTATAGATAAGACACATTAACAAGTTTCAGGTTGATGTGACATAGGCAACAAAGTGTTTGAAGTTTCAGAAAAGGTGAAAGCCATAGCTTTCTAAAGGTGTACGCAGACTGTAGTATAGATAGCCTGCGTACATACGCAGGCTGCAATATATACATGGCGTGTACATATGCACGATGCAATATAGACAGGGTGTGTACATACACAGGTTGTAGTATAGACAAGGCACGTACATACATAGGCTGCAGTATAGACAGTTCATGTACCTATTGGTATTTGTTGGTACAAGATGACTTCTGGTATAATATTGATTACGTGATTTTGGTATAGGTTGGTTACAGGTTGTTGTCTCAGATTGGTACAGGTTTAATGTGGTATATCTCATAGTGACAGTGTGGCAGTGGTTTCATCATTTGACACTTATATTTCAGGGCGACACGAAGGGACAAGGAAAGGGGGTTGTAGCCTCCTTTTGGTTGGTGCTGGAGAATCAAGGAGTTGGAGCTTCCTTTAGGTTGGATCCTAATAACTAGGTGGTTGTAGCCACCTTTCGGTTGTAGCTGGATAACATAAGGGGTTGTAGCCTCCTTCTGATTGTAGCCAGAGAATTGGGGATTCAGAGCTTCCCTCATGTTGTAGCCTGAGAAACTAGGGGGTTGGAGCCTCCTTCGAGTTGGAGCTAGAGAATTGGAAGTTGGTGCTTCCTTGATGTAATTCTTAAATACATATAAGAAAAACACTATGTGGTTTTCTCCTGCATTGGGTTTCCACATAAAACACTGGTGTATTGTGCATTGTATGGATGTGTCTATTATTGCTTATTATGCACCGATGGATGTTGATGTTATATGATGCAATAACATATTAATGATGAACTGATGAACATTTTTGAACAAGTTAAAGGACTATAAATTATGGTTAAAAAGATTAATAAGTGGTACAAATTTCTCATTACTGATTCACCCCTCTTAGTAATCCAACACTTTCTATGTATTCGATATAAACTTTGTTATCGAAGTATGTAGACTGTACAAGTACTAGGCACACTTCTTTAATGAAAAAAAAAAGTTCATCCCATTGCCCTAGAGATTTGGAGAATTCGTATTAAAGCATATCTCTCATTTGGATGAATTCGCAGGAAAATTTGACCAACTTGGTCTAAAATAAGTTGAATGCATCAAGGGTTTCGACCTTAATGATCTATTCTCTACACACATGTTCCTAGTGGGATATTCTTCTTATTTCACTAAATCATAACGATTTAAGGAAGGAGGAGGGGACTAATGAATGAAGCCTTGAATGATATTGAAGAGTTATCTAGGACTAATGAGTGTTATCGACAAAAAGGAAAGATAAGTAACAAACAAAAATCCCAATTCTCTCAGTGTTTCACATAGAAGTACCCTGACTAAAACAAAACCAAGAAGTAGTGGTCTAGAAACAAGAAAAACACCTTCTAAAAATTCAGATAATCGCGGTGACAAAGACCCTATGAAGAAAAATATTGAAAAATATCATGTTGTGCATACCTCTGCTAAAATAAAGAGAGAGACCTAGAAAACGTGATTGGAAATACTTGAAATTGAAGAAATCCCCTAAGTAATGGATGTAGATGAAGTTATCGAAGAAGCCATCTCGTTAGAACAATGACTATTGGAACTCAAAAAATTGTTAAAGTTTTGGTTACCTAAGAACCATAAATATTTGAAGAAAAATCTATGAAACTTCACCACATAACATACAATAGAACTTCCAAAAAATTGTTAATAGAGAAGGTTAACATGAAAAACAAGAAAGTGTCTGAAAATGGAAATCAAAATTTGATTTTCATGGGGTTGCAATTAAAAAAAAATTACAGTTTCAAGAGGCAACCGAAGAAGCACTGAAATAATTTGGTTGTAATATTTAGAAAGAAAATTTAATTCGAAAATAAAAAATAAAGGAATTAGAGACAACTCTGATTCTGAAACCATTATTTTTTGAGCCATTAACTGCAATTCAACCAACACTTACCCTAGAGGATGTCCCAGAATGTAGAAGTAAGTTGAAAGGTTCATCCAATTTGTGGTTGGCAGTGAGAAAGTATGTTGGAGATGGAATTCAAAAAAGAAAAGAATTAATCCATGAAATCTGGGAGCTAGCACAGAGCTCAATGAAATTTTCAACAAGGATTATGCATTTTAGAGAGTATCTCCAAAATGATCTAGAGAATGATAAAGTTTTTTACAAGGATGTTGTGGGAACATTTGCGGAAAAAGTTTCAATTTTAAGTGACACCCACATAAGAGAATAGAACGTTCCCTCTAGTATTCGAGTGAAGCAAATCAATATCTACTTGTTGAAAATAATTAAAATTTTAAGAGAAAGGTTAATGAGCTGGATGTTGTGAAAATCAAATGAGGCGACCTTTTTCAAAAACTCATTGATCTTACAAAAGAACTAAATGGCCCAAATTTATTAATGGATACCATACTTATGTCTAAAGAGAAACTATTGGATCAACTTGAAGCATTAAAAGTTCCACGGGTGAGTGGGTTTACTGACTCAATAGAATTCTCCAAAGATGAAGTTGAAAGGTGGTTGGTCTGATATGTTAACAAGAATGATGATGTCGAGGACTCATTGCACCAACTAAATATTGAATTAAGATAAATGGAGAATAAACTATTTGAGATAAAAACCAATAACAAAATAACAGTTGCTCTGATGAGGGAATACATTGAAGAATGGTTAAGAAAAACTTTGGATAAGATCATAGAGACTGATCAGCATGAAGTGGTTACAACGGTTATGCCACCTCCAACACAACATTAGCCAACTACAAAATACATCTTAGAAAGTAAGTAAAGAGTTAGAATATTCCCACCATAGTAATTCAAGTAGAAACCTTATTATTTCCCTTGCCATATTTCTTCTTCATTCATTTATCATTTCACCTTTTTTGTTCCTAGTAACCTGTGAAACCTAAGGATAGTCCTTGACTATTTCTCTTTTGAATTCCAGATCTTTATTTCATTTCATTTTCTGAAGGAGCCTCATCCTAGTCCCATTTGAAGGACAAATACAATCTATTTCATTTGTAACCCAAGACAATACTCTTTATTTATTTAAATACATCTATTATTTTTTTAGGCTCCCAAAGAACTAGTTTGGGACATAACATTATTGATTTCTCGAGACTTTTAATTTAAGCATGATATTTCATATGTGTGTCTATCATAATGTTTATTGTGTTTAATGGAATGATAATTTAGATTTATTTGTTATATGTGGTCCATGCTTTCCTTTTCCTTTTGCTAAATATTGTGTTCTACTTTGATGAATGTTGTGATGGAAATGCCATCCTATTTTACTGCATACTCTTTTGGTTTATAAATCTTGTAACATAGTGTAAATATTTGTTTTATAGAAGATATATGGTCCTTTCTTAGTTATTCCTTGCATGTGAATATTTTTTTCAAGAATAACCAGGGTCGTATCATGGGCATTTTCTTATTCTTGCATGTTATTTAAAAATAAAGGAGTACCACCTCTTTAAAAATGTAGGGGGATTTGTCCTTGTGAGGTTGACTTAAAGATCGTAATATAGTATTTCTAATCAACAATGATAAAATTCCAAAGATACTAGAAATGTAATAGAATTGAATATTAATAATAAAAACACATCACCGGTTGTAGACAAATAAGGACAAAGTTATAGGGGACCATGATTCTAGAAGTGAAGGGGATAAATGGGCTAACCAAATTATAATATATTATTAAACCCATCTTGGAATTAGTTGGGAAAAGTGGTTATGTGAACTTGTTAGGGAAGCCACATGGTGCATTATTTCATGAAATTATATAAACCATGATTTGGTTGTTGGGGTTTCCTCATTCGATTCCTCAATCACTTCTTGTTCATTCTTGTTATTGTTTTTGGCATGGGAATGAAAGGCGTGAGATGGAGATCCATTGCTTGTTTTCTAAAGGTGTCTACTGGTTATTCCATCAAGAAAAGAATGCATGTGTGCATAAAAATAATGATAGTTGAGGAGAATTTTCCACGGCTGAGATTCACTTAAGTTTCCATCACTGATATTTCCTTGTTAGTAACACTAGAGCCCCAAAGAGAAATGGAATAGCCCCAGGGACTACTTTGCAGAGAAGGAGATTCCTTTCTTTAGGTTTTGCAAGATGAAGGGGAAACAAAGTTGGTAAATTGGGATTGTTGTGTGTGCATGTGTGTGTGTGTGT
>SNQJ01S0001053.1:296030-359751 GCA_010110895.2 Picea sitchensis
AAAACAATAATGAGTCATATTTACATCAAACACTATTGGGTGCATTACCCAAACCTTTGTGCTATGGGTCTTTCTTCAAGGGTTGACATCAATGACAACCAACCTTAATCAACAGGTTGTACCTAGTTCGTTGGAATTCGATGTCCTAGTTGACATCATGCCACATAGTCCAACCAAAACCTCATACATTGCTATCCAATATGCCTCTCCCTCCTCGGATGACCAAAATCTAATGGCACCTGACAACTACTCAATCCCATCGTGGCTAAGTTCCTTGACGTCTGCATTCAACTACATTTCCCAAATTTTTCCTTCCGATGAATCAATAATGGAAATGCTTAGCATCGACGACGTACCTTGGGATGATAGCCATCATCGATCCTCTTTTCTTCCACCTCTCAAATAAATCCAAGAAGATATACACTCTATCTTCCCCACCGATGTTGTCCAATTTCCCTAATCACCTATACTTACACAAGATGTTATTTCTGAAGGGAATTTAGGCAACATTACCTCTACAGTTGAAATAGATTTTTCGATCAAGGAAGGTATCGTCGATAATATTAATCTTGGTGTTAGTTGTACACCCGATGAAGTGGTTTCCTATACCACTTTTTTTAAAGTATTTCACGATGTCTTCGCTTGGAGCTACGAAGAGATGCCAGGGATCGATCCTTCGATCGTTGTGCATGAGATTAAAACCTACCCAAGTGTAAAACCTGTTTGAACGAAACTCTGCCCAGTCTATCCTAAGAAGACCGCGGCTATTAAGGCATAAGTTGAGAAATTATTGAAATCTGGCTTCATCTATCCTGTCGCTTTGACGAAATGGGTTTCAAACATTGTTCCGGTCACCAAGAAGCAAGGGACCATTCGTGTCTGCATTGATTATTGGGACCTTAATAAGGAGTGTCCAAAAGACAACTACCTTACGCCCTTCATCGACCATATCATCGATAATTGCGCTGGTAGCATAATTTTTTCTTTCATGGATGGTTTCTCGGGGTATAACCAGATTGACATTTTACCTGCTGATCAGCATAAGACAACCTTCATCTGCCCGTGGGGAACTTTTGCCTATCGGAAAATACCATTTGGCCTTAAAAATGCTGGTGCTACATTCTAGTGAGCCATGTCCTATGCTTTCCACAATATCAAACATATTGCAGAGCCTTACCTCGATGACTTACCTTCCCACTCTTCTAATCGATCAGACCATTTTGGTCATCTACGGGCTATTTTTCTTCGATGTCGGTTCTACCGCATTCCTTTGAACCCACATAAGTGTATTTTTACTGTCGAATCAGGCCGACTCCTCGGCTTCGTTATTTCCACGGACGGGATTCAGGTGGATCCCTTAAAAATTAAGGTTATCTTGGCTTTACCTCCACCTAACAATCTGACACAACACCAAAGTTTGCAGGGGAAATCAAACTTTCTTCGCCATTTCATTTGTAACTACGCTAAGATTACAAAAGGATTTATGCACTTGTTACAGAAAGACACACCTTTTATCTAGGATGACACTGCTGAACGATCGTTTGTTGCTCTTAAGCATGCATTAACCGACGCTCCTTTGTTACATCCTTCGAATTACACAAAGGACTATATCCTTTACTTAGTAGCCTCCACTTCCACTATTTCCATGGTGTTAGTTCAAGAGGACCCTAACGACGAGGAACATGTGATATATTATTTGAGCAAAAGTCTATCTAGTCCAGAGCTCAGATATTCACATGTTGAAAAGTTGGCTCTGGCAGTCGTCATCGCTGTCTAGATATTCCGTCACTACATTTTGCTACGCACCACCACTGTTATTGCGGACTCGAACCCCATGTACCACATTTTCACACGTCAATTTCTTGGGGGGAAATATTTGAAATGGATCGTTATCCTTCAGGAATTCGATCTCGAGTTCACTAAATCCAAAGCTAAAAAGTCCCTGGTGTTTGCAGAGCTTATTTGCGACCTTCCCCATGCTGATGACGATACCGAGCCCAGAGATTATCTCCCAGACGAAACTCTGTTCCTCATTAACACATCCGATCCTTAGTATGGAGATATCCTTCTTTATCTCCAGACCCAACATTTTCAGCCCGATATCTCTCGTGAAGAAATTCATCTTATTCGCCACCATTCTCGTCGTTACCATATTATCAGTGACACTTTATACCGCCATGGCATTGACACTATCCTGCGACAATGTGTAACTCATGAAGAGGCTGAACGCATGCTTAATGATTGTCACCTTGGAGCCTATGGTGGTCATCTTTCTGGGATGGCTATAGCTCAGAAAATATTACGTGTCGACTACTTTTGGCCCTCAATTTTCAAAGATTGTATTGAGGCAGTCAAAAAATGCCCACCCTACCAAGTTTTTCACAAAAAGGCACAAACCCACCCTACTCCGTTGCATACCATTGTTTCCATCACCCCCTTTTCCAAATGGGGCATTGATTTCATGCAATGTAAGCCTACCTCAGCCGGGGGGCATGGTTATATAATCGTTGCCGTCGATTACTTTACAAAATGGGCTGAGGCTATGCCTACCTTTCTGAACGATGGCCATACTGCAACCCTTTTCTTTTTTAATCACATCATCACTCGCTTTGGTGTTCCACAAGCCATTGTCACTGATCATGGTTCACATTTTTAGAACCAGATGATGAGTGAGTTGCATGCCAAGTTGGGTTTTCGCCATGAGAATTCATCCCCTTATTATCCTCAAGCTAATGGACAAGTTGAAGCCATCAACAAAATCCTTAAAACCATGATTCAACAGATGGTAGAGGCAAAGAAGACATCCTGGCATTTACAAATTTTCTCCACTCTCTGGGCTTAACGAACCTCAGTAAAAAATGCTACTGGTTTCACTCCTTTCCAGCTAGTATATGGCATAGAAGTTGTTTTACCAATCGAGTGCGAAATTCCTTTATTAAAAATCAAAGTAGAACTCCTACCCCAAACTTCTGCTGAAGAAGAAAGTTTATTACACTTGACTAGGTTAGATGAAACACGTCGTGATGCTGCTCTCCTCAATGAGACGTATAAAAAATGAATCAAAAATCAATACGACAAGTCTGTCCATCCTCGTACTTTTGTAGAAGGAGACCTAGTCCTCGTTTATGACCAGGCTCATCACAAGTTAGGGACATGTAAGTTAGAACTTCAATGGCATGGTCCTTATATCTTGAAACATGTTCTACATAGAGGCGCCTACGAGTTAGTGGACTATGACGGAATCTCCCTGGGTGAGCCTCAAAACGAGCGTTACCTTAAGAAGTACTATGCTTAGGACATCTAGCATATGTGCTTTGTACACTATTGTATTTTAGTTTGGTGTGTCTTTTTCCTTTGCGTGCTCGAGTTTTTGCCTTAGCTTCTTATACTGTGTCTTGTGTTTTCATGCGCAGATGACATCTTCCTTTCCTATCTTTGTCGGGTTTGAAGATGGTGCTAGTCAACACACAGATAACGTTGCTTTCGCAGCTTGGGTCATTTACCACTCTGGTGAGTTGGTTAGTTCAGGAGGTATTTTCTTAGGATCGAAAACTAATAGCATGGCAAAATATCATGCTGTCATCAAACTTTTAACCGAAGCATCCTCCCTAGGAATTTCTCACATAATTGTCAATCTGGACTCTCAACTCGTGGTCTGTCAACTCAATCGAATCTACGCTATTCACAATCCTATCCTGCTACGTCTCCATCTACGAGTTCACCATCTTCAACGAATGTTTGATTTTATCGAATATCGACACATACCAAGAAAACTCAATACTATTTCGGATTTGTTAGCAAATTACATTATGGATAGATATCTCGCACATATATAAGCTTTTATAAAGGAAATAAATCACATCACATATCATCATGTAAATTAAAACACATCACTTAAAAGACATCATTTGAAAATCATTTGGCATTGCAAAAACACGGAAATGTATATATATACGACTTGGCTGAAAAAGTTTGATTACATAAAAAATGGTACATAGATAGGCAAAATGTGGGTCCTCACACCCATAAACATCGTCATACATACTATACAATCATCAGGAAGATCCTAATCTCCCTGCATCACATTATGCTGCGAGTAACATATCACAGCATGGGCTATTCACCTCAGTAGATAGTTAAGACCGTCAGACACTCCGATAGTGCGTATTTGTAGATGTAGTGGCACTTCCCACCTCGTAAGAGGAGGGATGCCCATCGTGAGACCTTGGAGGTTTCTTTCAACCTTCTGGAGACCTCCTGCTGCTACTCCTTGATCTACCGCTATCTGAGCATCCCCGCGACGCCCCAGTGCTGGTATCTCTGTCGGACGTGTTGCTCCTCTATCTGCATGATGAAATGATACGGCTCTTAAACACTCTTCTATGTACCCTAAAAAAAATTATAACATTCAAAAATTAAAAACACTTGACGAGATCATTGTTTGGTTTCTTACCTGACGCATCCCAATCCTCGCCTTCTGGAAGAACCAAGTCCATGCTACCCCAAAAATCTACTTCGGCGTATGGAAAATCTTCTATCACGATCAATTGGTGTCTCAGCCAAGCGAAGAAATCACCAGTGAATCTGAACTTTGAATTTGGGCCTAGTCTCGGACATAGGCTAGTCCACCGCTCCATACGTGGTTCTCCCACTTGTTGTACTGCTAATGCAATCTAAGGTTGCATTCCAGGAATGCATTCTAAGAAGAACAAAACCAAGAATGAACCATATCCGAACTACTTCTGCTGCCCTGTTCTGCATCTCGTAATCTGTTCCTTCACATGGTGAAGGAACCCTAGACTCTAGTTAAACAGTGTTGGCTCTAGACACTCTAAACCATAGGCCACCTGTGATCTTGAAACTAGGTGAGCGCTCATACTTCCTACTATACTTGTAATGGAAAACATAATGGATCAAAGAGATAGATCCCTAATATCTTTGATCGCAATTCTACCACCCACCAATCTCGCTCCTAGGACACAATGGTTTCCCAGATACTCATCCACAGGCGCGAGAAGTGCCCACTGTCTGGTTAAAACTATGGGAGCCCCTCTTTTAGAGAGACTAATTATGAAGTACACATATTCCAACTCGATGGTAAGAAGCTACGTTCCCATCTAGAATCCTTGTTTTGCAACGTTCCACAACGCGATCATATGCTCAAGAAGAAGGACCTCTTTCTTCATTTTTTGCATTTTGAAATATTTGAGGAGACCACAATTTCTCAATGCATCTCTTGATCGGGGACTTCACAAGGCAGCCACATCATCGAGCTCATGCTCTCTTTCTTTCAACTTGTTGGCACAGGGGCAGACCCAGGGTTCAATGCTCAAGAGCGCACCAACAAAGCCCTAACTACCAGCCCTTTCGACAACACCTGCGAAGCAGATGAGGTCTCACCCGAGGTAGAGGCAGGGTTGGTTGCAAGACTCAGGTGTCTACAACCTTAGCTGGGACACAGATATGTGATTATATCCTTTACAGAGCACTTAACACCGTTCATTCATCACTATTCACCCTTATTGTACTTCACAGATAGGACAGAACGTCGCAGTACTTGCTCAGATATAAGATATTTCAGTGCTTAGCAACAACAAAACATATTAGATCCTGTAGATCAACACTAAGCATCCTCATACACATCAGATATATTATTCATATACATCTAGTAAATCACAAAGCATAAGAAAATCTATCTAATCATGGCAAAGCACTTAGCAAGATAATGAAAACACAAGGAAGCAACAACACAAAGCATGACACATAGGTTTACGTGGTTCACCCCCACCCTGAGGCTACGTCCACAAAGTCTTCTTCTTCTTTATTAGCTTTGGTCAATCTGATTACAACACAGAGCTCAACTTGTACTCTGCATAGGACAAGAGATCCGCGCACACCTCGCTAGATCCTCCTTCCTCGAGTAGATCTAGCACATAGCGTTCTTACAATCTGTGCACTCAACACTTACAACACTCAACTTTGCAAGCCTCTTACAATTATGCACATAGCATTTACATTCAATCACATAGATCCAATTACTAGCACTAAGCCATCCCCCCTTCTTACATTGCCTAGTTGCTTATTTATACTTTACAACATAGGCCTAAACATAGGTAAACCCATGGGTCGACATCCCTTTCCCATTACATAACCTAAAACCCTAAAAAGGGCCCCAAAAATGGGCCGAGATCTCATGATCTCTGCTTTGCCTGGCGCTCCATCTTTGACAGTGTGTCGATGTCCAAAAAGGGTCAAATATGACCAAGTGTTCCCCAAACTTGGTCAAGGGCCAACAGGCCCCCAACACTCACATGTGAGTCATCCCGAGTCACTCTGGTCTGATCAACTCCACTTCGAATGTATCAAGCTTGGCCCGAGTTACTTCGACCTGTTGCAGTGCGACAACCTCTTGCTCAGTGAACTCCTGGATCACTGTGTCGTTTACTGGTCCTTCCAGGCGTTGTTTTGCGGTGCTGACAACTTGTTCAAGCTCGGCTTCCTGGCTCTCAACTTCAGTGAACAGGTGGCATGCTTTCTCTTGGAGTGGTTGAATTCGTTGAGAGACTTCCATCACTTTACTTTGCAGCATGTGTACCTATTGTTGGGCGGTACGTTGCTCTGGAAATCGCTTCATTCTCTCGACTGGGGTCAAGGCCTTCAGCTGCGCCTACAACATATCTGCATGTTGCTTTGCTTCTTGGAGTTGTGCTTCTAATGTCTGTAATTCGAGGTTTTCTTTGAGGTTCTCATAAGTCTGGGTGCTTCTAGTGCTCAACTGCTTACATTCCAAAGCCAAGGTTTTTAATCTACCAACTGCGCTGCGGGTAGTTGCCTCTCTTAGGTCTCTTACTTCTTGTGGAGTCTCAGGCACGGTACGAAGTTTCAGATCTGCGATGCACTGCTAAAGTTGCTGTATTACTTCTTCAAGTTGTGCCACCTGCTGTGGGACACGTTCTTCAATTTTCACTTCAATGAGCATCATCTCTGTGAACTCTTTCCTGTACTTCAAGTTGCTCTGCTAGCAGTTGGTCCTTGCTCCACTGTAACTATGCTTTCTCCTCCTCCCACGTCGCTTGTAAGGCAAGATGCTCCTATTATGCCTTCCTCTGTTGTACTCTAAGTGCGCTCTGTACCTGTGCCAAAGCCTGGGTGGCTTGCGCTGTGTCTTCTTGAGCTCGTCGAAGTCTTCTTTTTTCAACTTATAGTACGACTGGAGTTGCTCTTTGTGCTCATCAACGTGATTTGTGATATAGGTGAAGTGGCGGTCTATGCTGAATTTGATCAAAGGTCTAAACCTATGAAGTGTGTTTGGTGTGATGCGCGGTGTAGACTGGATTGCATTCTTCAATTGATTGTAATAAGCGTGGAAAACGACATTTGACTGCCACTGCTTGTTCATGTCACTGGATTACCACGACATACAGAACTTCACGGCCACTGGTTCGAAGGGTTCGATCTCTGGAAAAGTGGCACCTTCTAGTAGCTCCCAAGCGATGAGTATGAGCAACCAACTAAAGTGGAAGTCATATCTTTGGTCTTGCGCTTGTCTATAGTCAAGCTCTAGCTGATTTAGAAGATATTTTGCCCAGTTCATTTGTAGTCCCTCCGCGCACTTCCCCGCGAGGTCAACTACAAATCCGGTCACCTGTGTGGGTCTGTTTTTGCACACTAACTTCCTTACGATCAGTTGGCAACCAAGGTGCACTGCTACATTCTCAATGGAGGCTACCTTGTAACCTCACATACCCTTCTCTAGATTTCCATATGTGTCTTTTATTCGATGGGCGAGAGCGTGATCTGTGGTCTTTCTAGGGTAAACATCGTGCGGGTCAGGGCCCTGCATGCTTAGCCCTGTGATTTTATTGATCAGAATCGGATCCACAGTGATGCAGCGACCCAACCATAAGTATCCTCCATGGTAGCAGGACAACAACAATCTGACGCATGCATTCACTTCCTGATGCCTCCCGAAATGAGGAATCTTCATTACATTGAGGAGGGTTGACTGCGCGAGGTTATGGGTCCATTGTTGAGGGAAAATCTTTGGGTTCCTCCCTTTTGTTATAGTTAAGTACTTGTGAGAGGCTAGCATACTGTAAAACTTACGATCTCCAAGGTTACAATCACTAAATTTCAACGCTGTGAGCTTATCCTGGTCAGCATGAAATACGTGCACCCGTTTCAGGAGGTACGCAGTGACCACAACATAGTCGAAGTCTCTGGGTATAGTGTCTCGATTCATTGTGCCATTTAGTAGTGGGATATACTTAGGCAAGATACTTGGGATCGTCTTCATAGTGGCGAAGTCGTTTCTGAGCTTAGATCGTCTTTCTGAAGGTAGTCGAGATGGTCCTGCTCGAGCAGTGGAGGGGGATGCTGACAATGCTCCCAAGGATGATGCCAGTACACCTGTAGACATTCCTCACTCTGACATGACTCTCTCAGTCATTAAGTCAATTAGAACTTCTTCAATGATTTTCTCAGCAGCGCTGAGCTCGTCCGACATACAAACTTGGGTCAGCTAGCTTGGGTGCGAAAGGAATTCATAGACTACAATGAATAGTATGGGAACAAGGCAATGATCTCAGGGTGAGTTAATCTCAGGTTTTGTGCTCAAATTCTCACTTAGAAAAAAGTATTCTCAGTGCGTGGCACGATGGACTAAGTAGCGAAACTTAGTAACAATTTGCTGGAAACGGTTATGATCCTTCATTAACTCTTGTTCGACCTGTTATGGTGCATTTCAACGGTTGGGTGATGAACATTTATTGCTTTTCTGCCCCTTCGGAGTGGAAGTCAAATAGATATATCGGTTCCAATGACTATATTGCTTTGTCATGGCGAAGTACTCTAGGTCATTGTTCTGATATCTCAGCAAGGTTCCAATTCTACAATTTTTCTGTCTGCGAAGTATCCTCTAGAACCTCTTGTAACTTTACAGTATTAGCCCTTTTCTTTCTTAACTTTCTAGCCTTCTTCCCAGTGAGCTTCGTCTCAGTAATTCTTTTACCATTATGATGCTTATCTTTTGTGGTCTTAGTTACTTCGCGCTGTTGAAAGTCTTTCCTAGGGTTCCTTGATAATACTTCTTCTGTATCAAAAATAGGTAACTCAATCTTCTACGGATCCTCAAGCATTCTCTTAGCCTCGACATCGGAGTTTCTAGTATTAAATATCTGCGATCTGCTCTTCTATTCTTCAATCAAGTGCGCGATCCTTTTGTCCATAAAGTCTTTTAACTCTTGCTTCTTCTGTTCCAAAACTTCTTCTTCCTCTTTTCATCTAGCTTGTTCTTTATCAATCCAAGGTTTTCCCACGAGCATGGTAAACATGGCACTATATTCAACAAATTTAATGATCTCCAAGTCTTCCTCTGTCGAAGTTCCATTGACAGTCATAGGTATTCGGGTGAGCCTTCCACATAGGTTTACTAGATTTCCTCTGAATAAACTTGTTCCTCTTAGAGAAGGGATCATGGTAGGCTTTCCTATAGCTTCCCAAGTTCTTTCTGGCATAATGTTCACTTGTGTTTCTTCATCAAGAATACAGTCAATGTCGAAGTCCCCTATTCTTGCTCCGAGTTGCTCCTTTTCTTTGAATATATCTGATAGCCTAACATGTTGGTGATCATTCAAGGTGTCTTTCATCTGTAGCAATATCTTTTCTGATTCCTTCTGAGTTTCAACTATTTCTGGATCCACCTTAGGGTTTTCTTCATTCAGATTCATTCTTTCAAGCTTAGCAATCATTCTAGGGCAATCCAACACTTCATGGTCCAAAGCTTTGCAACAGAGACAACTAGGTCTTCACCAGGGCATTCCTTAGCAAGATGTCTCGGTCTTCTGCAACTGTAACAGAGGGTTAACCCGCTCTTTCATTTAAATGTTCCCCAACTTCTTGTGTACTAAGCACCAGGATCATGGTAGCTAGCCTACAAAAAACTCTTTCTAGGATCCTGCATCCACTTGTTAGTCCAGACATTCTTTCTATGCATAGGTATAATGTTAAGGTCCTAACCCGCACATGGGTAGATTAATGTATTCGGATGTAATAAAGGTCAATATTAATAAGACCTTTCAATAAAAGATAANTGTGACAGTGGTTCCATTCTACTTCTACTTTAGGGTGGCAGGATGGGGCAAGGACAGGTGGTTGTAGCCACCTTCCGGTTGTAGCCAGAGAACATTGGGGGTTGTAGCCTCCTTCTGGTTGTAGCCATAGATTTGGGGAGTTGGAGCTTCCCTCAAGTTGTAGCCTGAGAAACTAGGGGGTTGGAGCCTCCTTCCAGTTGCAGCTAGAAAACAAAGGAAGTCGGTGCTTCCAATGAATGTAATTCTTCAAGACATATAAGAAAAAACATTCTGTGGTTTTCTCCCGATTTGGGTTTCCATGTAAAACATTGGTGTACCATGTATGTGTGTGATTGTTTATTTCTTACTTCTCATTATTGGATAATAATTCTACATTGATATAACATTTGAAGAAAAAGGATTATAATTACGCTATTACTTTTTCACCCCCCCTCTCAGTAATCCAACATGTAGCGTAATTTTCTCTTTCATGGATGGTTTCTCGAGGTATAACCAGATTGACATTTTACCTACTGATCAACATAAGACATCCTTCATTTGTCCGTAGGGAACTTTCGCCTATCGGAAGCCACCATTTGGCCTTAAAAATGCTGGTGCTACATTCCAGTGAGCCATGTCCTATGCTTTCCACGATATCAAACATATTGTAGAACCTTACCTCAATGACTTACCTGCCCACTCATCCAATCGATCAAACCATTTTGGTCATCTACGGGCTATTTTTCTTCGATGTCGGTTCTACCGCATTCGTTTGTACCCACATAAGTGTATTTTTTCTCTCAAATCATGTCGACACCTCAACTTTGTGTTTCCAGGGATGGGATTCGGGTGGATCCCTTAAAAATTAAGGCTATCTTGGATTTACCTCCACCTATCAATCTGGCACAACTCCAAAGTTTGTAGGGGAAAGAAAACTTTGTTCGTCGTTTCATTTGTAACTATGATGAGATTACAAAAGGATTTATGTGCTTGTTACAGAAATACACCCCTTTCATTTGGGATAACATTGTTGAATGCTCGTTTACTGCTCTTAAGCATGCATTAACCAATGCTCCTTTGTTACATCCTCCAAATTACACAAAGGACTATATCCTTTACTTAGAAACCTCCACTTCCACTATTGCCATGGTGTTAGTTCAAGAGGACCCTCACGACGAGGAACACATGATATATTATTTGAGAAAAATTCTATCTCGTCTAGAGCTAAGATATTCACATGTTGAAAAGTTGGCCCTGGTAGCTGTCATCGCTGTCTAGAGATTCCTTCACTACATTTTGCTACGCACCACCATGGTTATTGCAGACTCGAACCCCATGTACCACATTTTAACACGTCAAGTTCTTGATTCGAAATGGATCGTTATCCTTTAGGAATTCGATCTCGAGTTCACTAAATCCAAAGCTAAAAAGTACCTAGTGTTTGTAGAGCTTATTTATGACCTTCCTCATGCTGATGAAGATATTGAGCCCAACGATTCTCTCCTGGACAAAAATCCGTTCCTCATTAGCACGTCTGATCCTTGGTATGGAGATATCCTTCTTTATCTCCAGATCCAACGTTTTCAGCCTGATATATATCGGGAAGAACATCGTCGTATCGACCACCATTCTCGTCATTACCTTATTATCGATGACACTTTCCTGCGACGCTGTCTAACTCAAGAAGAGACTGAATGCGTGCTTAATGACTGTCACCTTGGAGCCTATGGCGGTCATCCTTTTGGGATGGATACTGCTCATAAATTTTTACGTGCCGACTACTTTTGGCCCTCAATTTTCAAATATTGTATTGAGGCAGTCAAAAAATGCCCACCCTGCGAAGTTTTTCACAAAAAGGCAAGAACCCACCCTGCTCCATTACATCCCATTGTTTCCATCAGCCTCTTCGCCAAATGGGGCATTGATTTCATGCAATGTAAGACTCTCTCAGTTAGGGAGCATGGTTATATAATCGTTGTCATCAATTACTTTACAAAATGGGTTGAGTCCATGCCTACCTTTATGAATCATGGCCGTACTGTATCTATTTTCCTTTTTAACCACATCATCACTCGTTTTGGTGTTCCACATGCCATTGTCACTGATCATGGTTCACACTTTAAAAACCAGATGATGAGTGAGTTGCATGCCAAGTTGGGTTTTCTCCATGAGAATTCATCCCCGTACTATCCTCAAGCGAATGGAAAAGTTGAAGCCATCAACAAAGTCCTCAAAACTATGATCCAACAGATGGTAGGGGCCAACAAGACATCCCGACATGTACAACTTTTCTCCGCTCTCTGGGCCTATCAGACCTTAGTAAAAACTGTTACTGGTTTCACTCCTTTCCAGTTGGTATATGACATAGAAGCTGTTTTACCAATCGAGTGCGAAATTCCTTCATTAAAACTCAAAGTAGAACTCCTGCCCCACACTTCTGTTGAAGAAGAACATTTCTTACACTTGACTAGGTTGGATGAAACATGTCGTGATGCTGCTCTCGTCACTGAGACATAAAAAACGAATCAAGAATCAATACGACAAGTTTGCCCATCCTCACACTTTTGCAGAAGGAGACCTAGTCCTCATTTGTGACCAGGCTCATGACAACTTAGGGATAGGTAAGTTAGAACCTCTATGGCATGGCTTTTACATCGTGAAACATTTTCTACATAGAGGCGCCTAAGATTTAGTGGAATATGACGGAATCTCCCTAGATGAGCCTTGAAACATGATTTACCTTAAGAAGTACTATGCTAAGGACATCTAGCATACATGATTTGTACACTATTGTATTTTAGTTTGGTGTGTCTTTTTCTTTTGCGTGCTCGAGTTTTTGCCTTAGCCGCTTATACTATGTCTTGTGTTTTCATGCGTAGATTAAATCTCCCTTTCCTATCTTTGTCGGGTTTGCGGATGGTGCTAGTCGACACACCCAGAACATTGCTTCCACAACTTGGGTCATTTACCACTCTAACGAGTTGGTGAGTTCCGGAGGTATTTTCTTAGGATCGACAACTAATAACATCGCAGAATATCATGCTATCATCGAAATTTTAACCGAAGCATCCTCCCTAGGCACTTCTCACATGATTGTCAATCTAGACTCTCAACTCGTGGTCTGTCAACTCAATCGAATCTACGCTATTCTCAATCCTATCCTGCTACGACTCCACCTATGAGTTCACCGTCTTGAACGAGCATTTGATTTTATCGAATATTGGCACATACCAAGAGAACTCAATACCATTTCGGATTCGTTAGAAAATTACATTATGGATAGATATCTCGCACATAGATAAGTTTTCATAAAGGAAATGAATCACATCACATATCATCATGTAAATTAAAACACATCACCTAAAATACATCATCATTTGGAAATCATTTAGCACTGTAAAAACTCGGAAATGCATATATATACGGTGTGACTGAAAAAGTTTGATTACATAAAAAATGGTACATAGATAGGCAAAATGTGGGTCTTCACACCCATAAAAATTGTCATACAGACTTTCCAATCATCAGGAATATCCTAATCTCCCTGCATCACATTATGTTGCGAGTAACATATCACTGTATGGGCTATTCACCTCAGTAGAGAGTTAAGACTCTCAGACACTCCCACAGTGTGTCTTTGTAGATGTAGTGGCACTTCCCGCCTCATGTGAGGAGGGATACCCATCGTGAGACCTTGGAGGTTTCTTTCAAGCTCTAGGAGACCTCCTACCACTACCCATTGATCTACCGCTATCTGAGCATCCCCGCGACGCCCCAGTGTTGGCATCTTTGCTGGATGTGTTGCTCCTCTATCTACATGATGAAACGATACATCTGTTAAATAGTCTTCTATGTACTCTAAAAAAATTATAACATTCAAAAATTAAAAACACTTGACAATATTAGTTTGGTTTCTTACCCGATGCATCCCAATCCCTGCCTTCTAGAATAAGCAAGTCCATGCTGCCCCGAAAATATACTCCAATGTATGGAAAGTCTTCTATCACGATCAATTGGTGTCTCAGCCAAAAGAAGAAATCACTGGTGAATCTGAACTCTGAATTTGGGCCTAGTCTCGGAGATAGGCTGGTCCACTGCTTTATACGTGGTTCTCTCACTGGCCGTACCGGTAATGCAATCTGAGGTTGCATTCCAGGAATGTGTTCTAAGAAGAACGAAACCAAGAATGATCCATATCCAAACTGCTTCTGCTGCCCTGATCTGCGTCTCGTAATCTATTCCTTCACGTGGTGAAGAAACCCTGTGCTTCAGTTAAACAATGTTGGCTCTAGACACTGTAAACCATAGGCCACTTGTGATAATGAAACTAGGTGTGCACTAGTACTTCCCATTATACTCATAATTGAAAACATAATGGATCGAAGAGATAGATCCCTGATATCTTTGATTGCTATTCTACCACCCACTAGTCTCGCTTCTGGGACACAATGGTTTGCCAGATACTCATCCATAGGCATGAGAAGAACCCGTTGTCCAGCTAGAAATATGGGAGCCCCTTTTTTTGAGAGACCACTTATGAAGTACACAAATTCCAACTTGATGGTAAGAAGCTGCGTTCCCACCTGGAATCCTTGTTCCGCAACGTTCCACAACCCGATCATATGCTCAAGAAGAAGGACCTCTTTCTTCATTTTTTTCATTTTGACATATTTGAGGAGACCACAATATCTCAATGCGGTTCTCGATCGAGGAATTTTCAAAGAGGCCACATCATCGAGCTCATTCTCTCTTTCCTTCCGCTCAAGCATGATTGTTGCCGAAATCACCTGCATCAATAATCAATTTTTTCATTAAAAATCACATTTTTGGGCAATTTTCAAAATTTTTAAAAATGATTGTTTTCTCTTGTAAAATACCAATGACCTATTTTCATGAACACCAAGGCGCCCACACACCCTTACATTAGCCATCAAGCATCCGATTAAAAAAAAAAAAAAAAAAACTCTTAATGTTTTGATTGCGCGCTTGCCATTTTTGGGCATTTTTTGTGGTTTTTTGAGCATCGCCCTCATAGCCACTACATCATAGCATGGGCATGTCCTTCATTGACCAATAAGGGCATTTTCCAATCCTTTCAGCACTCCCCCATGACTTTTAGAGGAGCGCTGAGCTTTTTGGGCGCTTGGGCCGACCCATGGCATCATTTTTTATAAATATTTATTGCCTTAAACGAAAATGTGAACCATATAATGAAAGAAGGGAAAAAGAGCACCAACCTGGTCCAAACGACGAGGAAAATTATTGACCGTAGCTCCAACACCGAACAAAACAAAATTCACCTCCAAATGGAAAATTCTCCACTGCTACAAATCTTGGCACAAATGAAATGGTAAATGACATTCTTTACTCCATTTTACTATTATACATTTCATTTTTTGCCAAAAGATATAGTTTTTGGGTTTTTTAAAAATATTTTGGAGGCCTTATTAATCCCTTGAAATGCAGTTTTGATATTATTGACAGGTTTCAAAGCACTTTTGTTCGTTTTTGATCTTGTCACTTTTACGAGCATAGTCTTAGTTCGTTCTTAAGCTCAGAAATATAAGAACACACCAGGTAAACTTTTATCTCTTTTTCATACCCGCATGGATAAACGAAAAAGGAACCCCCTGGAGTCTTCTTTAAACTCTTTCAGAATCTCTAAACGTGAAAAGATTGTCGAGTGATCTTGCTTCCTTTCCCACTCGTTAAAATGTTTGAAAGGGCGTCTTTCGAGTGGTAATTTATCTCTTTTTCGGCCTCGCAAGACTAACATTACGAAAAAGGACAACATTGGATTCGTCTTTAATTTTTTTTCAGACTCTCTAAATATGAAAAACCACCGAGTTTACCTTCTCTGGACTAGTTAAACAATCATACATTGAAGGGCCCATACAGGACCGAACCCTTACTTCTTCCAGTTCGCTAAACAAAGGAAGAGGGACTTACTGAAGGTGAGTCATACTGAGCATGAGTTACCCTCCTCGAGCTTATTAAATTAAAAATAGGTACTCGTCTATTTGGATGGGAAAAAATTGAAGGAAGCAAGCCAAATAGTTTTTGAGAAAATTACCACTAACTCTTACGGTCGCCCTTGAACATGACACTTTGTCTTTGCATGCATTTTAATCCGTTGAACCTTTGCACTGAGCCAATCCTCTGAGTTTATTTTACTCCTTTGGGTCACGTGACGAAAGTCACATCATCCACTGCATCATCAAGTTTTGGTCCATGTCAAATTTCTGTTGTTGTGCATCAGTGTTCAAGGGAAGTATCTGCCTCGAGAGTGAGCCATCACAAATATCCTGTTTCAATATCCGTGTCAGTCCATGTTCATTTGATCTACCAATTACATATCTATGTTTGTTTCATGTCATTGATGGGGGATACATCAAGGCCCTCCTTCGACAAGTCTATTACTGTCGACTTCAACACATTATCCAGGAACTAGACTTAGAAACCAGTTAGTACCTTGGGACCTTCTTGCCTCAATGGAAGGCCTCCTCGTGTCCGACAGTGGGTTTACATTATTGACCCCTGATTGGGTGATTCCACGGATGTTCCACTTCAACTCATTCATTCACATTCATCGAAATGTACTAGAGGACCTTGGGAATCATTGACATCAATGGTGATGTCCCTCGCACTTGTTAACGTTTTACCTCATTGACCGGTAATCAAGTGGTTTCTACCATGTTCAACATTAGGAAATCTATTCACATGGTTAGATTCATACTACATCAGGATTGGTAAGAAGACCCTGGGTTGAGTTATCACTCTTATATATACTTTTCCCAGGTTGCAAAGGAGTTCTTTTGAACTATGACACATATACTATTACATAGATCCACTTTGTATTGGTTGTGGCTATGTCTTGTTGTCTCATAGATCCACTGTGTATTCTTCATGGCCACAATTAGTTTAGGTCATAGGAGTATTTATCCACATTGTATCTTCAGTGGCTATACCTTTTATCAATATAATTATGGATCCACAGTGTATTTTATGGTGGCCATACCTAAAAAGTCTTTATCACTCAAGCATAGGTATGCCTGCCTTGGCTTTGAAACATGTCATAATATTTGTTTGATGGTTGTGTGCATATTTTTCCAGCCTCTCTACGTCCATCCCCTTGCTCGAAAAAGTCTACAAAGTACTTCAGTCATCATCGTCTTCTGACTTCATACTTTGGGGGGCAATCTGTTACACATCAAAATCACTCATTGTAATGATGGCTAGTGTTGTCGTTACAAATATCGCAAGTGTCGCATATTGGTCATAAGTGTCACAAACATTATCTTGTCTATGTCGTCTCTCTAACAACATCATAAAAACGCTTAATACACCTCAAAGACTAGTCTTGAAGAAGATAAATCAATTGACAAGGAGTACGAGCCTTTTGCCACTGAAAAATCCACTCAAAAGTCAAATTTGGAAGGGAGCGCTCCCCTACATATTGTCAGGGTGTGTTGGTGCTTTGTACCCTCTTCTAGGGGAGTGTTCCAATGTTATATGTCCCTTTTTGGGTGAAATTTGGTTTATTGGAGGAAATCAGGGAAGAATCCCCTCAATATCTGAAGGTGGTTGGATTCAAATTTGAGGTTGAGGCATGATCTTAGGGGAGATCCACAACTGAAGGAGAGGAATCCTCAACTTATCCCAAATATCTCTCAAGTGGTTAGACCTCTCCAAGCCTATACAAGGAGGCCTCCTCATGGTGAAAGGATGAATGGAGATTGAGAATTACACCAAACTTATGATCCCATAAGTGAGATGCCATTGAAGCATAATCAATGTAGATTACTTGAGAAAAGGGGTTGGACAAGGAGAGCTAGAAGAAGTTGTTGTACCTTCATCAGAGGATTGTAATGACTCTTCATTTGTTCTCATTAATATATATACATGCTTGTCCTGTTTATTTCAAGTTTATGTTTGTTCCACATGAACTTGTCTCTAGTAGATAGATCTGTATTTGAGCTAATCTCAGTAGAATATGAATTTTGGTGTATCTTTGTTTATTCTACAGGACCTATCGAGGAGCTTGGGATTGAAGCTCAAATTGGACTTTGCGAGGACAAATGCCATTTAAAAAGGTACACTTTTTCTTCTTCCTTTTCATTCATTAGATTAATTAGATCTAAAAGGATGTCAGTGACCAATGATAACACTCTTTCTATCTTGGTTTTAGGGGTCTAGATACCAAGAAGGAATCCGCTTGTCCGCAGGAGGATTCACCTGTAACACCAAGCACTAAAAACATCCAATTATTTTATAATTATCCAAGTGGACATCAATGGCTACCTACCTATTCCACTGGCTCAAATTATAGTTTCCATCTTGGTATTTTTTCTACAGTTTTTTGGTTCCCAAACTTCCGGGGCCATTTTGAGGCCTTAAACAATGTTTTGTTTACTCAAAAGCATCCAATAATTCCCTATTGGGATGTATTGGTCCATTAAAAATGTGTACTCCTAAGCTATACCTTTTCGACGGGGTACCGTGTGCCCCAAACATAGATCATATGTAAAGGTTTCACCCTCGGGAAGTTGACGTATTAACTTACCCCATCAAGGCCCACAAACCTTTTGGTGTTTCATATTCTAGGGTTAGGGTTTTGGATGTTTATAGTTTTCTCATTTATTCTTTATGTCAAAAAGGTCTTTGAAGCCTCATTGCAATCATCTTCTAACAAATCAGAGTATTCAACACATCTCTCTTCTGAGATAAGCTACCACCATTCTAGCTAGCTTGTGTGCTTTGAATTTTACATTATTTTGTATTCCAGAAAGTCATTAATAGAATTTTAGTTTTACTGTATTATTGTGTTCCTTGCAATATATCTGTGTATCTCCCTGTTATATCTCTATTTATATTTCTTCCTTCATGTCATTCTCAAAATAATCCAGATCATATAGCTAGGAGTTTGACATTTGTGTCACAAGGATGGGTCTTATTGATGTTTGGTAGCATAAGACAGGTATTTCCACATAGGTCTAAGTGTCTAGATGTTTGGAAATCATCCAAATCCTTTTACCTTGAGACTATGTTCCTTGCAATATATTTATATATCTCCTTGTTATATCTCTATTATATTTTTTCCTTCATGTCGTTCTCAAAATAATCTCGATCAGTGGTATCAAAGAAATCTACTCCTTGTCGTTCTTAGTGCATGTCCCTGATGAGGTCAATGTATAGAGAGTTGGGTCTCGAGCTTCTTTCTCTTGAGGAAAAATACTCTTTCTCTCCCTAGAAACCTCACATGTAGGAAGAAAAGAGGAACGACAAAGTAGGAGATCCTATCAAATTGTTACTCGAGGAATCCCTTGTGTAACAGAGGAACGAGATGATGGATAATTTCACCCAGATACTTCAACGATTGCTGACAACAATGAATGAACCTTCAACCAACAATCACTTTGGAGGTGTGATTCCCTTTGAGGTAAAAGTTAACTTTGATATTCCTTTGTTTGAAGGCCAAATAGACAATGACGATTTAGAAAAAATGTTAATTCTTCTAGAGGGTTATTTCTTTGTCCAAAATGTTTTCAACAGTGAAAAAATCACCTTTACGCTCTTTAAGGCCCTTCCCCATGTCAGATATTGGTGGAAGACTTACTATGAGAAACATGTCGAGGATGAGTCTCCAATTTTTGGGCCAGGACCCACTTGGGAGGATTTTGTTGATGCCCTCAAGGAACATCATTACCCTATTGGAAAGTATGACGACCAAAACACGAGATGGGGCACTCTACGTTAAGAAAGGGACCAAATAGTGTCAGATTTCACAAATACCTTCCATACATTTTACACCAAGCTGGGTATCAAATACTCTGAGAACCATATGGTTGTAAAATACTGTGGGTCTCTACACAGGTACATCCAAACTGAAATGGAGTTTCTAGATATCTCTTCATTGGGAGTCGCTTATCGACATGCCATCAAAATTGAGCAGAAATTTAAGCAACAGAACAAGTGGGAGTTTGGGTCTGCAAATCCACAAAAACCAAAGTATGGTAAGGGTGTCCTTAAATCCTAGGGAAAAGGATAGATCAAGGATGAACAATCACAAGAAAACTAGTCCAAGCCACTAGCAAAGAAGGGTAATGGGAATTCAAAGAAGGACACTAGAAAGTGTTGTGCGTTACACAAAATACCTTGGAACAATACTGATGAATGTCACTCCAAAAAAACATTATTTGCTGAGAAAAAATTCTCAATTTCATATGCTAACCCAAACTATGATTCATAATCGGAAAAGGGAAAATAGATCATTGACATAGAACCTAGTTTCACCATCGCTACCACAAAAGTCCAACCAGAGGAACCATGTGAGCCTAAAGAAAGGGAGTGCCTCTTCCACTCACAGATGTGGGTGAAGGGGACCCCACTCCATTTCATTGGTGACAGTGGTATCCATAAGAACCAAATATTAGCAGAAGTCATCAAGAGGTTGAACTTGAGAATGAAAACACATCCTCAACCATACACCATTGGTTGGCTTAACCAGGGACGTGACATCCGCTCAACCAACAATGTCACATGTACTACAACATAAAACCATTCAAAGATGAGGTATTGTGTGATGTTCCCCCCCTTGAATTTTTTGATGTTTTGTTAGGAAAACCGTATATATGTAAGCATCATGTTGTTTATGAATCTAGGCCCCATAGTGTCATTATTACTTTGGTAGATGAAATCTACATGGTACCTGAAGCAGTCCCAACTAATGTGGTATCTTTGATCTCTGTGAAGCAGTGCAAAAATTTGGTCTCTCAAACCGGGACATTTTTCATCTTTATGGTTTGGTAGAAAGGCGAACAAAAGGTCATTGCAACTGCAAAAACCTCTGCTGCACAACAACATCAGGTGGACAATATAGTAGAAGATAAAAAATAAATATTTTCTTTTCCTACTGGGGTGCCTATCCACTGTCAGGTAAAGCACTCAATTGATTTGACACCTGATGATCCTTTGCCTAACATCCATTTATACAGATGTTTTGTTTTAGAGAATGAAAAAATAAAAAACTATTTCCAAGACCTAATTCTAAAGGGCCACATCAAACCAAGTTCCTCACCTTACGGGAGCGCAATCATTCTAATACAGAAGAAGGATGGGACATGGAAAATTTATATTGATTACAGATCCCTGAATAATATCACAGTCAAGAACTGATACCCAATCCCATGCATTGGAGAACTTCTCGATCAACTCAAGGGAGACAAGTTTTTCAGTAACAATGATTTGAAGTCAGGATACCACTAAGCGTCGATCGAGAAAACTAATGTATGGAAGATAACCTTCAAGTATAAAGAGGGTATCCTCTAGTGGTTGGTCATGCATTTAGTCTTGACTAATGCCTTAGCCACATTCATGCGGATGATGGATGACATATTGCAACCATTCACAAACTCCTTTGTGGTTGTATATCTAGATGACATCCTCATCTTTAGAAAAATTTGGGAGGAACATTTGAAGCATATTCAACAAGTCTTGGGAACCCTACGACAACACAAGTTATATGCCAATTTGGAGAAGTGTTCCTTTTCCATGTAGAGAATCCAGTATTTTGGATACATTGTGGATGAGAAGGGTTTGCATGTGGAACCATCCAAGATCCAAGTCATCCACGATTGGCCAGCCACAAATACAATGATCGAGCTCTACAGCTTCTTGGGACTCACCAAATTCTACCGCTGGTTTGTGTTGGGGTTCTCTCATATTGCTTGGGACCTGAGCCAGGCGACCAAGGGTGGATCGAAGGCTTAGTTTGAGTGGGATGTGTCAGAACATAAATCATTCGAGGATTTGAAATTCCACCTTTTCTTAGCACCAATCCTTATTCTATAAGACCTATAAAAACCATTTGAGATTGAGACAAATGCTTCAAATTATGTTATCGGTATGGTCCTCACTTAGCATGGGCATCTGATAGCCTATCATAGTCAAACACTCTATGGTGTTTTTCACAGATGCCCCACCTATGACAAGGAAAGTTTCAAAATGGCCACCATTAGAAGTGGTCCACGTACCTGTAGCAATTCCACTTGAACATCAAGTACAAGAAGGGAAATAGAAACCATGTCGCATATTGCCATAGTTGACCATCGGTTGTAGTGCTAACCACAAATTAACTCTTTTGGGCATGAGACGTCCAGGTGGCCATAATTATACAATATTGACTCTGACTTTGCTACTACCTATCATACATTGAGAACAGGAAAAAAAGTTCCAGATTTTCATCTCCAAGATGGATTTCTATGCCATCTCAACCATGTTTGTGTTCCTGCAAGCAAGCATGGAAATATGATATAGGAATCTCATTACAGTCGGGAAGCATAACATTTTTGTGTAGAAAAAACAATTGAAGTACTACAAAATCATTTTTGTTGGCCGAATATTCCCACATAGAAAAAACAATGGAAGTACTACATTAGATCCTGCACTTCCCACACCATTACCATGCCCACCATCAAGAAATAGGGGCTATACACCCCTCTGCCTACTCTATATAGTCCTTGGGATCCATATCCATGGATTACATCTCCATTCTACCTTCAACCAAACATGGGAATTATTGTGTCTTCATGGTCGTTGATCGATTCTCTAAGATGGGAATTTTGGCACCCTGCACGAAGAGCATCATAGTCGAGGCCACCACCAATATCTTATTTGAACATGTTTGGGTTCATTTTGGGGTCTCATGAACCATTGTCTCATATCAAGATAGTAGTTTCTTGAGCACTTTTTGGTCCAACCTATGGTCAATGATGGACACCAAGATGACCAAATCGACTTCCTTCCACCCATGAACTGATGGAAAAATAGAGGTAATAAACAAGATGATTTTCCATATCATGAGGATGTACAATTCCAAACATCCACACACATGGGATGAAATCCTTCCTTATGTTCAACATAGCTACAACAAATCCCTCCAGAACTCTATTGGCCACAACCCTTTTCAGGTGTGCTGGAGGTCCCAACCATTGGCTCTATTGACACAACTCTACCCATTGCATCTCTACAAGAAGAGTCCCCTTGTGATCAGAACAAGGCTGATTGAGAAACCAAATTTATTGAGAAAATCCAACACATCCAACAACATGTTCATTATATTTTGCAGAAAACAAATGCTAAGTACAAGCAGCACCACGATTAGCATCGGGTACAAAAAATGTTTCAGGTGGGAGATAAGGTATGGTTTCATTTATAGAAAGAGAACTTCACATGACCCCATCAGAAGCTACAAACAATCTGATACAGGTTTGAGACCATCACCAAGGTTTTGGGTGAGAATGTTTTTGAATTAAGTATTCCTCCTTTCCTTGGCTTGCACCCAGTATTTAATGTAGAACTACTTCGACCATATTTTCCACCTTTACTAGAAACTTCATACGTGGTAGAGAACTTGCCCCCTATAGAAATACATATTGAATATATTAAACATACAAAAGTTGATCGAATCATGGACACCAAGATGACGGGCACCCACCAGCAAAACATTGAACTCTATTGGGTCATCAAAGCAAGGAAGTTTCTTCATCGGGGAAAGTGGCTCACCAGGAGTAAGATTCAACAGAATTTTCCCCATATGATGGATGGAATTGAAACAATGGAGACCATTTCTTCCTAAGGTGGTAGGATTGATCTAGGTGGACATCAATGGCCAGCCATCTATTCCATTGGTTCAAATTACAGTTTCCATCTTGGCATTTTTTCTACAGTTTTTTGGGTCCCAAACTTCTGGGGTTGTTTTGAGACCCTAAATGATGTTTTTTCGACTTGGAAGCACCCACTAGATCATTTTTGGGATGTATTGGGTCGTTCGTAATGTGTACTCCTTGACTAGACCTTTTCAATGGGGTACCAATCACCCCAAACAATAATCATATGGAAAATTTGCGCCCTCAAGAAGTTGACGTATCAACTACCCCCATCGACACCCACAAACCTTTTGGTGTTTCATATTTCAGGGTTAGTGTTTTGGATGTTTAGGGTTTTATCATTTATGATTTATGTTAAAAATACCTTTGGAGCCTCATTGTAATCAAATTCTTGCAAATGAGAGTAGCTGACACATCTCTCTTCAGATATAAGATACCATCATTCTAGCAAGCTTGTGTTCTTTGCAGTTTATAGGCTTTTGTATTACAAAAAGTCATTAATAGAATATGAGTTTTATTGTATTACCATGTTCCTTGCAATATCTCTGTGTATCTCCTTGTTATATCTCTATTATATTTTTTCCTTCATTTCATTCTCAAAATAATCTAGATCGTATAACTAGGAGTTTGACATTTGTGTTGCGAGGATGGGTCTTGTTGATGTTTGCTAGCATCATATAGGTATTTCCGCACAGGTATAAGTGTCTAGATGTGTGGAAATTTTCCAAAGCCTTCTACCTTGAGACTTTAATTTAATTAAAGGAATTATTAAAGTAAAGTGATTTAATTAATTAGTTGATTTATTTAAGGAAATGCTAAAATTAAATAACATTTAATGTTAGCCATTGATCTCAAGTGATGTGAGAAGTAATCTAAACCATCAATCACTTTGGAGATTAGGGTTAGTTCATAACTCAATCTAATCAAAGAAAGTCTAGGGTAAAGGAGGAAGACACTTGACACATTGATATAAAGTAGAGAAGTAATTTTTCTTAGAGGGTTGGATCACGAAGGACTGTGATTCAAGGAGATCTTGGATGGGTGGATAAGGACTTCCATCTAGAGATCAGGTCAAGGAGAAGAGATAACAAAGGCAGTTGTGAGTGGGTTTCAATAGAACGAAGCCACGGGAAAGGGTCGTGTTGTACAATGTTTTTCATATAGTCCTTGATGTCATGTATGTAGGTTTTAGTGGAGATAGGCACATATATGTGGGTTTTCTTAAGGAAAGGCATGTACATCTAAAAAATTATGTCAAATCTGGGTCGTATAATAGATCAGATTTTTCCAGGTTTTTCTACAACTGTATTTCTCTTAGTGGACCATTATCCTTGTTACAGAAGCCCTGATTTGATCATAATTAAATCATCTCAGTACCGATTTTACCTCTGTGGTTTTTGCAAGAGTATCTACCCAAAAATATTGGTGTTTATGTGTGCATGATTTGGTTTCTAGTTTTTCTTACACTATATTTATTTGAGTTGAATATTTTAGTAGTGTATTTTGTTTTGTGAGCTTCTAATCTAATTTGCAGTAAGGAAATCACTAGATAAAAAGATACCTAGGTGTCCAAGTAAGGGATTTATACAGTTCTTGTGGTAGAGGCCATGGTTTAGGACCAAAGTCTACAGACATAGACCATAAGAGGGTCCTCTAGGAATCATGACTCATGCACGAGGTCTTAAAACACCAAGTTGAAGGCTCTATCGAGGGAAATACTTGTACCTATGAGTGGTATATGGGAATAAATTTAATGGTTAGTGTACCTTGGGTGAGTCTATTTAGAAGTAAAAACCAAGGACTTAGGTCCTAATGGTTCCTAATAAGGATCATGGACCATGAAAGGGGCCCTGAAGTATCATCATTATTCCTAGGTGATTAAAATACCATTAAGAGGTCATGTGTGGTGGTTTGAGGAGTTTTTATTGTCCTTGAATTCCTACAAGCCTCATGTAGTTCCTAAGCAAATGGTTTCCTCCCACGACCATGTCTACAGCCCCAAGAACCACACCTAATGCTCAAAACATAAAAAATGGTGGTCCATTCTAACCATTAAACAAGGTGACTTCAACATCTAGTTGATGAAAACATCATTGGCCGGTTCTCAACATGGATGACACTATCTATGGTGTGCCATTATCATTTTTCTCTATCACCTCCTCACTTAAATTATTAGTTTGTGAATAGAGAATTTGGTTTGGGAATGGACTAGTCTTTTCATTCTTTGAAGTGATTATTTAGGTATTGCGCATGCATGCTTGTTATCTAAAATTGTGGACATTTTTTTTTTAGCTAAAAACATACACATATTTTTGTTAAATAAAATTGTGGACGCTTTCTGCTTGAGTTAAATTCAAAATGTAGAAGGGAAGGTAACACATGGAAAATTTGAATTTCACAAGAATGTGCTCATGTTTAATAACAATTTAATTGCCTTAGTGACCTATTATGTGTCATCTCTTATCCTATGTGTCTACTTCAAATCTATATTTGGAGTAAACAATTTGATGGCATGAAATGCATAAACTATTAAAATATCACTAGACAATCACTTAGTAAAACTCAGATTTAAACCTCCAATAAATTCAATAGTAATGCATTAAACTTAATAGCATTCTATTGTACTTTATGAGCATAAATACATAGACTAAGCAAACATAAAATCAACAATGGAAATTAAATGAACATTAGATATCATATTAACACATTTGACAAAAGGATTTTCTTGGCAATGCCCTTGGAAAAACCCACAAGGGGAAAACCAGTCCAAGAGAGATTCTTTATTGAGCTTGCAGAGAAATATTCTAAGTTTACAATAGTCTGTTACGGTAAGAATAAAACAATACTTATCTCACAAACCCAACACAAAATACTCCTTGAAATTTGTTTCAGATTGCCTTGAGAACCGTGCCACTATTGTGCGACTTGTACCGCCCATTTCAGTCAACAATACATCTACAAAACCTCGATTTGTGTGCCCAAATTTTCTGCAGTACAACCCTCTTCTGTATGGAATTATCTCCATTTGTAAATTCCCTCAAGCTACCTCAAAACATGTGTTGTAGAAACACGGATTTATGTTTAGCTAAAAACAACAGTACGACCCTCTAAATCCATACTATACGGCCTCTTATATTCTATTGTATGTACCAACAGTCAATGTTGTACCTATCTTGGGATATGTTCCCTATCTCCCTCTTGGAAAGTGTGCCCATTATCTTATTGTCCTTCTCTTTTCTCCTTCAATTGAATATATCTTTGTCTCTCTTGGAATGTGTGTCTTTTTGCCTTTGCTCTCAAGCTCTCCTTGAAAAGTGCACCCCCTCTCTCACAATTTATTTTTATGCATTCTTTAATGAGTAACTTCTCTAAACCTATATCTCAAGGGTTGAGATTCAATATTTATCAACAATATCAAAAGACTTGAACTAATATTCCATTGACTTCACTTAAATCGCTAAAGTGACCCAAACACTATAAAGTCACTTTTACCCATTAAATAAAATAACCAACTTAACTTTATGAAATCAATGTATAATGTCAAGTCACTGGAGAGAGAGATATGCTCAATCACTTATGCATGTTGGGCACCGCCAATGCAGAAGTACCTCCAAGATACAAAAAATAACACTCCCTCTTAGCGAGGGAGGTACTTATAGAAACTCTACCAAAATTTTCCTCCAACCACATCATCTCATTTGTTGTAGTCATTTTTCCCTTTGAACTATATGCCTCTGCTCCCTCTGAAATGGAAGCCACTGCTGCTACCTGCACTAAAATCTAGTCTGGAGACTTCTCCATCCAATACATGCTCCTAGGAGTCTCCTCACTCCTCTGAGCATCCAATTGTGTCATCTCATACCAGTTGAGCCCTCTGATAATACTAGAAGAAGACTAGGTCCCTGGTATCAACTCACTCTTCTGAGCAACCTGATCACTCTCTAACATTGACATTGACTCTGAATTAAATAATCCATTGGATCCAACCACATGTTATCCCATCAACCTATATAACCTCTCATACTAGAAACCAAGCAATACAATTTTTTCCAGAGTAGCTCCCTATGGATATAGAAACACCTATCCATGAAAGAATACAACTCCACATCAATCAACCTACAAAGATAACACTGAGAGTAAATTTACTAGAAACTCTAAAACAAACAACAACTTGGCCAACTCCAGAAAACCTCTCGACTCTAGCTAGAATCTAACACATCCAACCCCCTTCACTGTATGTATGTTTCTATCCCCACAACCCACATAGTAGTCTGAGTCTATCTTCTGAAACTATGGAACACAGACCCCATTCCTATCATATGTCGACATGCACCACTGTCCACAAACCACATTTCAATGTCCTCAAACTCTACAATACCACTACTTGAAAGACCAATCATCAGAGAAAATTCCTTCTCCAATTTCTCAGTAAAATCAACAACCTTAGTTGATGTTGATACCTATGGATCCTTCTTACTCTTCTTATTATTTGTACATTGAATAGCATAGTGTTCAGTCTTATGACATGCAAATCATTTCACTTTGTTCATGTCCTTCTTCTTTTCTTTGATCTTTCCCACAAGAGAAACATTATCCTCGTCTGCACCACCCTCTTACTTCTCCTGACGAGAACCCTCCTAGATCTCCTCCTAAGTAAAGGAATCCCATAGTATCCTCCAATATGGGAGATTCTTTCTCCCCACCAAACAGTTCACTAAAACATCCCACTCTTTGGTGAATCCCTTGAGAGCTATACGCACGAACTCTGAGTTTATAATAATCTCCCCTACAACTGCCAACTCATCCTTCACCTCTCTAATATTGGTGATATAGGAGGCCACACTCTCTCCCTTGGCCATCCTAGTGTTGTGGATCTTGTCCCTAAGGGACATCTCCTTGTTCTTGTACAAGTTTATCAACAAATCCCACATCTCCTTAGCTTCCATCTTCTCAGCCAAATGTGGAATCAAGTGGTTTTTCACTCCATCCAAGATTATCCTCTGCGCCCTTGCTTACTTCACTTCATGGAGGTTTATGGAAATGGGATCTGATAAAGGAAATATCACTTTGGTACTCACAAATTCCAAAAAATTGTTCTCTCGAAGAAGAGTGGCAATCCTTACCTTCCACTACAGGTAGTTGGATATCCCCTCCAACCTATCCTCAAACTTGAGACTAGAAGTCATCTTTTTCCAACTGAAAAAGACCCTTTATTCCCCTTATTATTCCAAGAAAAACCCCTATAAATCACTTCTATCCAAGTGCCAATTTTTTTTCCATTGAACCTCATATCCTAAGCTTTGATACCATGTTAAAATATCACTAGACAATCACTTAGTCAAACTCAGATTTTAACCTCCAATAAATTCAACAATAATGCATTAAATTTAACAACATTCTACTATACTTTATGAGAATAAATACATTGACTAATAAAACTGAAAATCAGTAGCGGAAATTAAGTTAACAATAGAGAGCATATTAACACATTGAATCAAGGATTGTTTGGGAAATACTCATGGAAAAACCCATGTTGGCGCGTAGTGGGAAAACCTAGGGTTCAACATGAATTTACCAACAAAACCATCAAATATCGGCCCTTTCGGCATCAGCTGCAAGTAGGTGAAGTCTCACCCGAGGTATCTATGGGAACTACATGAACCATATCTCCACAGTGATGAAGGGATGGGAGGTAGTCCTTGTAACCATTCTACCTTGTATTTGTTCAGGATTTCTTATATAATGTGCGCAGAAACATAATAACATGTAAAATATTCATAGTAACAGAACACATATCATATGTGTGAAATAAACAAAACATCAAACACATAATAACACATAGAAACCATGATTAACGTGGTTCACCCAAGATGGGATATGTCCACACCGGTTGACTTCTTATTATATTATTTAGAACATGCATTACAAAATATGCACATTGCACTCATACATTATGTCTCATGCAAAATGCCCTTGTTTTTCTTCTATTCTATGCTCTGTCACTCCTTATCTATCCCAACACCCTTACATATTTATACAATTACAATGGGGGTCATCCCATATCGATGGACCCATAATGCCTAACGACTTGCAACAGTCTTCCTTCTTTTGTGCGCGTTGGTCCATGCATGCGAAAGTGCATCAATCGTCTTTCCTTATCTTGCACACACTGATCCCTAGCCGACCTATCACTCTATTTGCGATGTTTTCTCTTGTGTGGTTCCCATATCTGGTCCCCAAAATCTTGTCCCAACAGGCGCCCAACACTCACCAGTGGCTCATCCTGAGCCACCTAGTCCTTTTGTTGTGCTTCTTGGCACATCACAACGAACTTTAGAAAATTTTCCTTCGTGGTTGTGAAATTTTCCTTTTCTTTTGCTTCTTACACCAAAATCCTCTCTATTGTTAGCATGGTAATGGGGGTATTCATTTTATTTTCACTGTCTTACACTACTTTCTTTACTATTCCATGTGCATCTGCAAGTTCTTCTATCACCCTAAATGCTTCCTCTTGCAATAGCTAAAGCTTCTACATGAGATTATGTTGTTCATATCTTATCTAGTTTATCTCATGGTACAACTACCTATTCTCAACTATTGTAGCCATTTGTTTTGTTGGTAGAGTGCTTATTGTTTCTTTGAACTTTCACTCCTTCTCCTGTGCAATTTGTAACCTATGTTCTATTTCTTGTAGCTATGCATCCTCCATAAATTGAGTCCATTCTTGTGTACTCTCTTCATATATATTTGTGCATTCCTCATCCAAAATTCTAATTCTCTCCACTGTCATCATGGTTTTCTTTTCTCGTTGCTCCCTTTCCTATGGTGGCTTACTCGGCGTTGTGCGAGCTTTTAAATCGACTGCCTTTGTGTGGAATCCTTGAATGGCTTAACTTTTATTTGTCACTTGAACTTTCAAGGGAATATATACTTCCATTTGTACCTTTGAGATGTTGTTTTATACTTCATGCACTGCTTGTTGCAACCTTGTTGTTCTCTGGGAAGACTCGTCCCGTTCTAGCTTTAGTTTTCTATACTCTACGTGTAGTGCTTCTTTGTTTGTAGTCACTTTGACCAACTTCGTAGAGGTCGATTATGCATGCAACTGGATATATTATGTGACACTTGTCTACAATCTATGTATCACATTCAATAGTAACTATGACAACACTAAGTCAATATGACTTAATGCTTGCGCGCGCTCCTGCATTTCTGTCGTGGGGAACTTTATGGCCCCTACTAATATCATCATCATCCAATGCTCAGATGATTCTAATGATGGTTGTGAATATGTTATCATTGATGTTCTCTCTGTCTGTTCTTCTTCTATTAGTTGTACCGACACTAACCTGGTTGATTCTAAATTCTGGTGCAGTGTAGCTATCTGCGCCTACACATTCGTGTACATTTCCGCATGTTTCTGCGCAACTCGTTGAATTTCTTATTCAATAAATTCTTTCACTTGATCTCCAATGTTATCCAAGTCATATTCAATTAAGGCCTAGATATCTACTTCCTTTGAGGCTTTCCTATTCTTGTGTTTATGTGTTAATAGCTCCTTAGGATGCTCTTTTCTCTTCTCTCTAGTAGGTGGTGTTGTTTCCTGAGTGTCACCTGCACCATTCCCTTGTTCTTCATGTTCTCATTCTTCTTCTTGATCCTTCTCTTGTTGTTGTGTCTCCTTTTGCATTGTTTCCAACACTGGGGTTTCCACTCTTCTTCCCGGTCATTTACAATCAGACTGACATCTTGTTCTGTCAATCTGTAGTTGGTCGGAAACCATTGTTGATCTGGATCTCTTTTTTCTTGGATGTACATGTCGTGTGGCTCTTCTTTGAATCGTGCAACTTATTTGTATGCTTCAATTTAATGTGGTATGATGTGTGGTGTGTCCTCAATAAACTACTAGATGGTCTCCTTATAAATATAGAAAATTACATTGTTGTCCATTTTCCTATTCTTGTATGCGATATGCCACAAAGAAATATACCTCTTTGCCAAGCACGGATCCTACGTACCTTCCAGGAGATTTTTTTCTTCTGGTTCCCTCCAAGTAACCAGTGCAATCAAAATTAGTAATGATGCATAGTGGAACTCCATACATTTATCCTGCGCTTCCCTGCAATCAGTTAAAAATGGGTTCACCAAAAATGTTTCCCAATTCATCTACACTCATGCTACACACTTTTCTATTGTTTCTATTACTCCTGTTGGCACCTAGTCTCTGCAACATTTCTTGAGTAACTTGCAATCCATGACCTACGTCGCTAATCTAATGGTATCATCTTTAATTCTCAGGATATCCAATCCATGTGCTCCTTTGTGTGTGTCGTAATTTTCCTTCATCCTTTTCGCTAATGCTTTCTATTGGGTCTTATCCGTGGAAAATAATAGTGAGTCTTCCCTTGCTAATGAAAATACTATAATGTGTGCAATAAGTTGGGTTTCGATCGACACTGGCCTATCCAACTAGAGGAAACCTTTTTGGTTGAAACTGAACAGTAACTTGATGCATATGTTAATTTTCATGCTTCTGCCAAAGTGTGGGATATCCAATAGGTTCAATATGATTGTGTTAGAAAAATAGGCGTGCTCGTTTCACCATAGACAATATAGGAATATTGTCACCCAACCATAGGAACAAAGGCCACCCCCGAGCACCTTAACCTTGACAGATAGTATAATTTATAAAGCAATCCAATAGCCAACCAAGGTAGTACACCAAGCAAGAATAACAAAGTACCAAGCAAAAATTCCAAACCATAACCAAGAGAAAGTCCAAGCCAAAACCGAAATGCCAGTTGCAACTGTAGTTCCTTTCCAAACTTGCACACCACTAGTCTTATGCAGTTGTGAGAGTGAGTATTACAAATGATCTCTAGCACCCTCTATTTATACTACTCTATCTCACTTGATTGGGCCGAATTCTCTTTTTGAATGCTAATAATTCAATATTAAATATTCTCTTGAGACGAATTGTCTCCTAGAGTTATTATCCAACACTTTAGGGTTTCTCTTGCTTCCCAGAATATTATAGTCTTATCAAATGCTACACATGGAGGTTAATACCTCCCGCAACTACCATAATATTAACACTCCCTCCTAGTTAGGGATGTATTAAAGGAAATGGTCTTGAGCACAAATATACCATTCTACCGGTAACATTATTATAGCCACACAAGCTATATCATGATCAGATCATGAGAACCATCATCACTATTAGTATCATTTGATAGCATCAACTGCATCATCTCTCGAATCCATACTCCATCTGGATAATTAGGAATGATGTTGAATAAGTCACTCACTCCACAGAGTGATACAATAACCATTCTTCTAATCCAAACATATGTCCTGGAAGAATAATTGCTCCAACAGATGTTGGAAGCCATGCCATGGGATACAAGGAATATTCTTCTAATACAGACATACGTCGTAGAAGAATGATTGTCCTGGACCATTTTCCACAGGGAGACTGTATGTCCATCAACATGCCGATTATCCATCTAGCTGGTAATCATCTCCAACACTAGTGATAGTCTTCATGGAAATCAAAATAATTTAATTCAATAGAACACAACTGTGTCTATCCATAGTAGTACACAACTATTATCTAGTGGTACACAACCACACCTAGTAGCACACAGTTACTAACCAGTGACACATAGTCACAACCAGTGGAATACATCCACCGCAGTGGCATACAACTATTGTCCAGAGACATACAGTCTCCAAATAAATCATATCATATGAAGTCAACCTGCATAACAATATCATGATACAAACAGAGTCATCTGGGCCATTCTTCTACTCATATATGTGTGATCTAGAAGAGCATCTTCCCTCAGAAAGTAAAACATCATCCATGGTCTATCTAGACTATTCTTCCACAACACAGAAGAATAAATATACTTGATTTCTAAGCCTGGACCATTCACCTAACTGAGCCATTCCTCTGACACTAATCATAGTGCAATCTGGAGAGAATGAGTCTACCCTAGGGAATGACTATCCTTGATTGTTGAACCTAGACCATTCACCTAACTCAACCATTCCTATGGCACTAATCATAGTGCAACTTGGAGAGAATGAGTATTCTCTAGGGAATGATTGTCTGTACCATTTCCTATGGAAATGATTGTCCTGCACCAACCTCCAAAACATACCATTCTTCGAAACTTCTCACAACTATGAACTTCGAAAGAATGATTACCTGGTGAGGCATACCATTCTACTTGACCACTACTCAGAGTGACTGCCATGAAGAATAATTGTCCTATACCATTCCCCCACACTGGCCACAAGGGGAATCATTGTCTATAGTACATCAACAATCTATTAGACCATTTTCATTTTGAAAATGACTATCCTATCTGGACCATTTTTCGAACTGGAAAATGCATGTCCATTAGAAATATCGAACCACTTTCCACACTATAAAGGAACTTCCCATCTCGAACCATTTTCTGAACTGGAAAATGACTATCCATAAATCAATAACATATCAGTGCTCCCTCCCAACCTGTGAGTAAACACTTCCTTTTCCAATAAGGAAGTCATCTCCACGAGCCCCAACTTGTCTCTTAAGTACACAAAATTTTATCTTGGACAGAGGCCTTAACAAAATATCTACTATCTTCTCATCTGTGGAGATATACTATAGAACTACGTCTCTCTTCTATACTTTATCATGGAGAATATAATGCTTGATATCAATGTACTTCGGCCTGTCATGGAACATCGATTTCTCTCAAAGCTTCACACGGTTTTGGTCATTACAATATATCATGGTCGAATTTAGCACCTAATCAGACGGTCCATAAACCAACTTACAGAGCCACATTGCTTATGTACAAGCATCAAAAGTTGCAATATACTTTACTTTTGTAGTTTTGAGTGCAATAGACTTTTGTTTCCTGCTAGCCCATGACATCATGGAAAAGATCAAACTGAAACATATCCAAGTAGCATTTATTTTGTCATCTGCACTCTAAATCAATAAATTCATGCAACTCTATGTCATAATTTAAACGTCCCAAAAAAAAATATATGGTTGAGTATTCTCCAAATACATTTAAGAAGAAAATTAGAGTCTCTTCAAATATTTAGATATGTTATCATGGGAGTTAGACATCAATTTGTAATCCATCATCACGGACTTCTAAGTCACCATTCTAATACACTTTCTCTATCATAGGAAGTTTTCGCCACGTTTATGTTGTATATGAGATACACTTCATCAAGTTGCTTGAATCCATAAAAGGTCTTCTTCCATTTTCATACATGGGTCTTTGTTCTAGTATAAGCTTATTTCTCAATTTGCTTTATTCGGAAGAACAGTCTTTTACATGTAAATTTCAATCCATGGATACTGAAAGAGGTATATCTGGTTTACTGGAACAAGTTGTCATCATAGTATTCTCCCTCCTTTTGGAAGAACCTCTAGTTCTAAATCTTGCAATGCTTCCATTCATAAGTATTTTTCACATTTTCTTACATACATTGTTCTTCATCACAACTTCCATTTATTCTCCTTGATTGTTTCTAGTGGGTTGAAACCAAGCTGGTAGTATTATGATTCTCGGTATAATAACTAGTTATTCTGAATTTTCTTTCATCTTCATGTTCTTCCTCATGTTCCTCTTTAGCTTTGGGGTCCATCGAGTCTTCTATAGATTCCACGCCCTCTCTTCCTGAAGATTCCAAATTATTCCTTTCATCATAGGAACATAGATGTAGATAGACAATCAAGGATACTTATGACTTCTTTTCGAAGAAGAATTGTTCTAGAGTCAAACTGAACACGTGTTTCTTATCATGGTTGCTACTTTCAATGGGGAACATGGACAGATACTTCATAATCTTCACGGATTCTTCAATGGATCATATCATTTAGGATTAGCTCCCTCCTAATCCTGGCTTCATGCACCAATGCATTCTCTTCTTTTGGAATTATGTAATCATCTCCCTCCATATAAGAAAGTCCATGCTTCCGCCTGCATCCTTATTTCCTTCTACAAAGTGTCACAAGTCTTATTCTAATTTCCTCTTGTTTACTGACTTTTTTTTTATTTGACTCCTTCTGGGTCTCTTCAAGTTTGATTATGATTTCATCCTATCTGACTATTGTTACTTATATAATAGATTCCTCAGGAATTTGTCAACATACTTCATCTTCTTGCAGTCATCGTAATAGCAATCCTTATATTGTTATTCTTCCATAAGTATTGTTTCACTGGCCATATTTTCTTATAAGAAATAGATATGCATGATATGTACATGAATTATGTAAACATGGTATGTACAAGAACTATGTTATAGAAGAATATTGTTACCTTTAATAGAATAAGAAGTTGGTTTTATCATGCTTGGATTTCTTTGAGGGTTCCCTTTCTTCGAAAACTTTTTCTTCATCTGTTTCCTTCCTTTTCTTTAACTCAGGACAGTGGTTCCTTGTTGGACCTTGACCAATTTTTGAGGAAACATTGGTCAGATTTGGCCCACTTTTGGACTACGACGCGATGGTCGAAGGAGTGCCCAGGCGGAGCTGAGATCACGGATCTCACTTATTTTGTGGGCTATGTGGACCCAGTAAGGGGTTCTTTAGGGTTTTTGTAATGGGTTATGGGATGTTGGCCCATGGGGTTTTCCCATGTTTAGGCCTTATTGAAAGGGTTTGTAAAAGTATAAATAAAGAAGACTGTATTGTAAAAGGGAGGAGCTAGTTGGCTAAGTGCAAGTAGTTCAAGTGGCTTCATGCAAGGGAATGTATGTGTGTTAAGGCTTTGTGCTTGATAGAGAGTTGAATCTATGTATTGTCCTAGTTTTGGAAGGAGCATCTAGTGCTCATTGCATAGATCTCCTGTTCGGTGCGAAGATTGACTCTATGGCTTAGTGCACAGGAGTAACTAAATGTAATAGATTGGTGAATAATAAAGAGACGACGCGGTTGGTGGACATAGCCCCACACTAGGGTGAACCACATACATCTGGTGTCTTATGGTTTTGTTTGTGAAATGATTATCTCTGTTATGTTTTTATTAGTTCTTAGATTAGATATGTAATGGATATGTATATGCTGCTTTAATTCTTTGCTTATGATACATTTCTAGATCCGATTCATAGTGCTGAGTGATAAGTGTTTGAAGTGCATAATATTTGTTGTTACTACACTAGATCTATCCTTGGGTATGTTCTGCAATGTTAATAAGGTTAATGAAATAATGCATGATTGCTTCCTAAGCGTTAACAAAATACTCTGTGAAGTGTTATTATCACAGATCTTTGTCCCAACCTGGTTATAGACACCTGCGTCCTGTAACCCCCCATGCTTCTACCTCGAGTGAGACTTCGCCTTCTTCGCAGGTGTTGCCGAAAGGGTCGGTAGTCAGTGTTTTTTTGGTGAGTTGTTAAGTGTTGAACCCTGGGTCTGCCCCTGTGCCAACAAATGGTTCCATTGTCGGGACCTGAAACTGTGATTGTTGGGAACTGAAGTAAAGAAAAAGAGAAGTTTTGTGTGTAGATCTATTGTTGAAGTGTGCAATACTCTACTTGACTTGCGAAGCTTTGTGCTAAGAAATAAATTTGATCTAAAGAAAGAGGTAAGATCCGAAAAGAGGTAAATCTTTGTGCTTTGACCCCCGACCATTAGAATGATGCTCTAGAATGGTTATAAAACACATTTATGGGCTGATGGACCAATTTTGGACGTTTAGACCGCACCATAACGGACATATTTACATTGATGGAGGTATTTCCTGGATGTTGGAAGATTCGTTCCGATACCCCGCTTATTTAACTCGTCGGTCATTGTGTCAAGACCAATTTTTGCTACCCGTGATTAACTGAGCCAAGAAGAGAATTGCCCATGTGTCGAGTTATTTTATTTGAAACTAGACCTCGCCTGTCCATTTTTCTACCCCACCTGTTTGTTTGTCTACCCCGACCTGCTGTCTGTTTAAAATCTAGAATGTCAGGCGAACCTATTGTATTAGAGAATTTTGTCGAGGAATTTCTTAGGAAGCTAATGGCTAATAGACCGATATCCAAAGGTGTCTAGGTGTCATCGACTAGGGGACTGGAGGCTTCCCCTTCGACTGGGCGTCGTTCTGGTCGTGTCAACCCCATAACTGAACAACAAAGTAAGCACCGCGTCGATCTGGCTAATGTGAAGCAGAACCCATTGATACTACTCAAGTATATCCCACCTTTAGATGGACTTTGTAACTGCGACAACATCCCCTGAGACTTTGAGTACGTCGTGTTCACTGCGTACATTTTGAAAAGAATACACGTAGTTGGGAGTCAATTAGGACAAATCTTGCTACTGAAGAACAACAAATTCAAATTGGGAGACCGGAAGAACTATGACATGTTGGTGCCCCGCCGCTATCTCACGAAGACAACTGGAAAGAAGCCTCGCCTCATCTCACAACCATGGATTAAGGGGTTGGAGCAGTCCACCGTGTTGAATGTGATGAAGATCTCATATTTTGGCCACCACCAGGAGGTTAATGCTTCCGTTAAACTCTCTTGTCGTGCCATCATGGAGGATACTTGTGGCTCGACAGAAGGATTATTGTGGATTCGACACTGATCCACCGGATCATAGGCTTAAGTGTGAAGGGTCCTGACCCACAACATTTTTATCTAGGGAAGGCCTTAAACCGTTCCCTGGCACATCGCATCAAGGAAGATTACGGAGAAGTAGAGAAAGGAAAGCGAGGTTACAAGGTAGCCTCTATATAGGATGGTACAGTGTGCCTCGCTTTCCAACTCATAGTTGGCAAGCACGTGAGGAAGAACCGCCCCACACAGGTCACCGACTTCATGGAGGACCTCACAGGAAAATGTGTGGAGGGAATGCAAATGAACTAGGTGAACTACCTCGTCAATGAGCTAGATAAGTATTGTGGTTAAGCCCAATATTTGGGATATGAATTCCATTATAAATGGCTGATCATTTTGATCACATTTGTCGCTTGGAAAATGCTGGAAGGAGCCACCTTTCCAGAGATCGAGCCATCGTATCCATTGACGACTAGTTTCTCCACCATGTTGTACACCAACAACATGACGAAGCAGTGGTAGTCCAATGTAGTGTTTCATGCATACTATCAAGAGTTGAAGGTTTTCATAGAATCATTTTCGTGCATGACACCGCGCACCTTGCACCAGTACCGACTAATAGAAAAGTTCCACGTAGATCCTCATTTCATCTACATAACTGCGCACAGAGATGAGAACCAGGAATAATTACAGTCGTACTACAAGCTGACAGATGACGACACGAAGAATATTACAAAGGAATGGCCAGAGGAGTTTCTTGTACCTATCGTTGATGTAGGATAATTCGACATAGAGACCATAGGAAGCCCCATAGTTACATGGGTTGAGCATGTCGGATAGTCCAATGGGACGACAAAGAAGAAGAAGAGGGAGGAAGTCCAAGATATAGAGACTGATGAAGAGGAAAACGCTTATGAAGATAACAGGTCTGGCTCGCCATGAGGAGTAGATGAAAGAGAAGAATAACAAGGAGGAGGAGAAGCTACACCATCAGAATATCCCCCTGTTGGGATAGTCACACAGCAGAAGAGGAAGGTTTCTCTGAAGAAAACCTTAGCAAGGAAGAATACACGTGCTAATAAACCCCAGTTAGAGGCCACACTCACTGAGGATGACATCAGTCTAGTCCGTAGAGCTATGGAGGATGCTTCCGAGGAAATCTTGCAGAGATATGGATATAAGCAAGAGAAGCTATATGGAAGGATCAAAAAGGAATTGAAGGAAGTAAACCAAGTTGTTCGTTTAGTCCGCGCAGTACCCACTATGCCTTCCTCATCGCAGACTGCAGAATTGGGAGATGAACCAGCCCAATTGAGAAGACTCACAGATGCAACAGAAGCCTGGTTCAAGAGAGTCCAGGAAGAGAAGGAGAAGGCTACAGAAGCCTTGAAATAGGAGAAATATGAAGTTCTAGAATAATTACGAGCAGTGCAGGACAATGTAGTAGCCCAGGAAAGTGAGAAAGCAGAGCTTCAGGTGAAGCTCCAGGAGGAAAAATGCCAGCTACAGAGGGAAAAGGAGCAACTGCTCACAGAGAGGGAAATGGTCAAAGAAGTGGTGAGTAAACCGCGTCGTTCTGTACCAGTCTTGGTACAGGAGGACCAGGATCCTGTCGAAGTTCAAGTAGTGAAGCTCATTGAGACCCTCCAGCAGCTTCACGCTAGGATAACAGATTTGGAGGCACAAACAGTACTGAGCACCCCGCAGGAGGTGCGTGACCAGAGGGAGGAGACCGCTGAGAACACACTAGTAAGGATAAGAGCCCTCGCCTCGAAATGCAAACAACTGAGTGATAGAAACACAAAGACATATGAATGCCTCATCGAGGATCGGAGACGAAGTTGGAGCCTTGAGTTATAGGAGGAGCAACAACAAGCATTTTTCGTCTGTGCCGGATAAGAAGTTTCTCAATCACATTAGAAAGAATGAAGATATCAGGGAGCAACAGCGATTTCTTGATAGATCACTACCCTCGAGGTAGGGTAATGGAAGTGGCCTTTCTTCCCCATACATGTGCGGGATGAAGCTTGCAAGGTGTTCGCGAGGATTGATGGATAGGGCTCCGGTGGATCAAAATTGGTTTAATGATGGGAACAAGCGCTTTGGAAGGGCCTTTTACAAAGATCAGAGCTTTCATTTGAGGAGGCTCAGACAAAGAAGAAAGTCAAGGTATCTTGAGTTAATATCGAGGCCCTCGAAGCAACATTCATGGGACCTAAGTGACTGGGGATGAATTAGGGTGAGTCATTAACATTGTCCGGACCTAAGTGACTCGGGATGAGTCACAGGTGAGTGTTGGGGGCTTGTTGGCCCTCGACCAAGTTTTGAGGAAATATTGGTCAGATTTGGCCCACTTTTGGACTTCGACACGATGGTCGAAAAAGGAGCACCCAGGTGGAGCTGAGATCGCAGATCTCACTAATTTTGTGGGCTATGTGAACCCAGTAAGGGGTTCTTTAGGGTTTTTGTAATGGGTTATGGGATGTCAGCCCATGGGGTTTTCCCATGTTTAGGCCTTATTGTAAGGGTTTGTAAAAGTATAAATAAAGAAGATTGTATTGTAAAAGAGAGGAGCTAGTTGGATAAGTGCAAGTAGTTCAAGTGGCTTTGTGCAAGGGAATGTATGTGTGTTAAGGCTTTGTGCTTGATAAAGAGTTGGATTTGTACCTTGACCTAGTTTTGGAAGGAGGATATGGTGCTCAATGCACAGATCTCTTGTCCGGTGCGAAGCTCGACTCTTTGGCTTAGTGCACGGGAATAACTGAATGTAAGAGATTGATGAATAATAAAGAGGCAAAGCGGTTGGTGGGCGTAGCCCCACATTGGGGTGAACCACGTACAACTAGTGTCTTATGGTTTTCTTTGTGCAATGATTATCTCTGTTATGTTTTTCTTAGTGCCTAGATTAGATATGCAATGGATATGTATATGTTGCTTTAATGATTTTCTTATGATAAATTGCTAGATCTGATTCATAGTGCTAAGTGTTAAGTGTTTGAAGTGCATAATATTTGTTGTTACTACGCTAGATCTATCCTTGGGTATGTTTTGTGATGTTAATAAGGTTAATGAACTAATGCATGATTGCTTCCTAAGCATTAACAGAATACTCTACGAAGTGTTACTATAACATATATGTGTCCCATCCTGATTACAGACACTTGCATCCTGTAACTCCCTTTCTTCTACCTCGGGTAAGACTTTGCCTGCTTTGCAGGTGTTGTCGAAAGGGCCGATAGTTGGGTTTTTTGTTGTTGCGTTGTTAAGCGTTGAACCCTGGGTCTGCCCCTATGCCAACATTCCTATAGTGACCATATTTTCGACAATTGAAGCATTGTATTTTTGACATATCCTTTTCTTGATTTGGTTTCTTCATTAAGCCAAACTTCCTCTTATTCGTGAAATTATTGAATTTTGTTGTGAAGTCTTGATAATCATATTTATTTTGGGATTTCTCTTTTGTGAAAATCCTTGATTCTTCTTGTGCACAACATGTCCAAATTTATTCAAATGTGGGATACTCCTTTCTTGTGTTCATGCTTGTGTAAAATGCATCCCATGTCTTGGGAAGGCTATTGAGTATTATATTTACTAGTTCCTTTTCTGAAATGATTTCTTCCATAGCTTGTAGTTGATTTCTTAACTGAGAGATTCTTAAAAAGTATGATGTTATGTTGTCATCATCATTCATTTTCATGTCACAAAGCTCCTTATTCATACTCATTACTTGTTCAATGTTTCTAACTGAGAAGAGGTTAGTTAGGGCATCGTACATCTTGTTAGACGAGTCAAGATGAGATATGTAGAGTATCAAGTGATGTTTTATAGAGTCCACTATGATACTCATATCATTGATGTCATTTTCCTTGAACTTCTCCATAAATGAAACGTTCTGAGGTTCCTTTTCTTTTCCTATTTCAAACTGTGGTTTCATGATATTGCCTTTGATGATATCCAACACTTTATTCTTGGCAAGGATGAGGTCAATCCTTGTCTTCCATGCTATGGAGTTAGAATCCCCTTCTAACTTGTTTTCTAAATTCATAGAGTAATTCACGACTGCTTTGACTTGGTGAACCTTTGAATTTTTATCAAAATACTCAAACTTGACACCTTGGCTTGCTGAGAGTACCAGGAGGTGTGCTAGAATAGGGTGCACTAGGCTATCCAGGAATTAGGTCAATATATTCACTTAAGGTGCCTTAACAAAAGGGTTAGGGTTTTGTTGATGTAGCAAAAACTTTAACTACAAATGCAACTATAACTGAGCAAATCCTCCCAATCTATCTTCTAGCGGTTAGACTGTCCGAATATAGTGTGGGCCCATAACCTGTTAGAAAAATAGTTTTGCTCGTTTCACCATAGACAATATAGAAATATTTTCACCCAACGATAGGCACAAAGGCCACCCCCGAGCACATTAACCTTGACAGATAGAATAATTATGGAAGCAATCCAATAGCCAACCAAGGTAATGCACCAAGCAAGAATAACCAAAAACAAGTAGACATTCCAAACCATAACCAAGAGAAAGTCCAAGCCAAAACTGAAATGCCAGTTGCAGCAGCTGCAGTTGCAGTTCCTCTCCAAACTTGCACACCATTGGTCTTATGTAGTTGTGAGAGTGAGTATTACAAATGAGCTCTAGTGCTCTCTATTTATACTACTCTATCTCACTTGACTGGGTCGAATTCTTTTTTTGAAGGCTAATAACTCAATATTAAATATTCTCTTGAGATGAATTGCCTCTTAGAGGCATTATCCAAATCTTTAGGGTTTCTCTTGCTTCCTGAAATATTCTAGTCTTATCAAAAGTTACAAGTGGAGGTTAATACCTCCCACAACTACCATAATATCAATAACATTTTCATTGTAATCTTGTTTCCCACTCCTACAACTTGACTATGAGTATGAGTGAGTATGGGATGAGTCCTATGCGCAGATGGTTTTTTGGTGATAACTCCAGAAATTTCTTTAGGTCTACAAGATCATGGTCTGAAAACCGCATGCCTCCTATTGTGCCCAACATGTCTCCCTAAATACTAACCCCAAGTGGAATTTCTGGTGCGACGAGGTCATACTTCAACTCCTTAGGTAGTCTAATTGGATTTGTTGTTGGATTCTTGGGTGACACATATACCCTTGGAAATTTTAATGGATATGATGCCTCTTTTCTCAGCGTTTCTTCTTGTACAAGTACTGATGCCTAGTTAGTGTGTGTTTTTTCATCTGTGATGCAGATTCTCCTATCTTTGGTGGCACCATGGATTTCTGTAATTAGGCTTTGTATACAACTCACTCGAATCTCTGTTCTCTTCAAATTTTCAAGAAACTATGACCCTTTCTCATTGTCCCTCATCTGCTTTTATAGTTTGTTGCGAGTTGTTTCATTCACATTCAATTCTTGTTTGATTTCAGCATTAATTTCATATTTTTCGATGGATTGTGGTCTAGATTTTCCATCTTGTCAAAATATTGTCATCACTTTTCATTTGCGACGACGCGTTTCCTCTGTCTCGCGGTCATTTTTACTCTTTAATGTTTTTCCCATCATCTGCGCAAGTATTTATTCTGGCTCTTTTTGTTCACAATTCACTTCTCCTTTTTGTATACAATGCGTAATTCAATTCTCCTTCCTGTACATCTTCCTCTTTCTTTCTTCATTTCCATGACATTTTATTTTTCATCTCTTTTTCTACTAATTGACTTTTTGAACAATGCCCGATTCATAACTTCAAGCCTCAGGTCTCTTCAAATGTTTATTCTGGATTTCCTCAAGCTTTTTTTTTTCTCAGTATAATACAAATACTATAGTATACATAATGCACACTCAAGCTAGTGCATGGAAGACTGATTGTCCCTATACATTTTCAATCAACTTTAATTGACCATTATTTCCTGATTTCATTTCTACAACTAAACATCACCTTCCTCTATCACAAATCTTATCACATAGAGACCGAACCAGTACATTTGGAACTTTTCAGGGTGGTGCAAAAATTTGTTGTCATAGAGAAAAACTAGGTCTCCCATATGGAACTTCTTCTGTTTAATATGTTTGTCATGTCATGCCTTTTCACATGCTTTCTAAACATATGAATGAAATACTGCGATGAAGAGGTCTTCCTCTAGTTCCACTAACTCTGAAAATATTTTCTCTACTATGCCATAATTCATGAGCTCTTTCAGCATGACAATGTGCAGAATTGACACGATGAAATCCATGGGAATAATTGTTTCCTAACCGTATACTAATCGGAATGGTTTCTATCTTGTCAACTTATTACATGTGGTCCAATATTCCCATAGTACTGTAGGAATCCTTAGGTCTCAGTCATCTCAATTTACATTACATATCTTCGTCAATGCATGTTATAGGATCTTGTTAAATGATTCCATTGTTTTGTTTTCCCGAGGGTGATAAGGTGTGATCTTCTGGTGATAAATCTGAAATTCGTATGTCAAAGAAGAAATCACTTTATTCAAAAAATGGGTCCCCTAATCACTCATAAGGATTCTCGGACATCCAAACCCCGTAACAAAATTTTCAAATAGAAACCGTGCAACAGTCTCTTAGCTGCAATCTCTAACAGGTTCTACTTCATACCATCGGGTCAAGTAATCTATTGCAGTGATTATATATCTTGCTCCTCACCTTTGTTTTTCTAGGTTGATCGGTCCAGTGAAATCAACTTCCCATTTATCAAAATCCTCCAATATAACTTTCGGTATTAAAGGCATCTTGTCTCTTCCATATGGATGCCCAACACCCTGACAGACTTCACAGGTTTGACAAAACTCCTTAACATCCTTATAAAGGGTGGGCCACCAAAGTCCTACGTGCAAAATTTTATGAGTTGTCGCTTTCCCTGCATAGTGGCCTCGATAAATTCCTTCATGTGCTTCCAATTATATCATAGGCCTTTCATCTTCCAATACACATCATCGAAGAATACCATATTTTCCTAACTTATACAAATTGCCCGCTATAATCTAATAATCCACTTCCTTTACTACTCCTGTGTTGAAGAACTGGACAATATCTACAAAGTAATCATTGACCATCTGTACTAAAACCAAGTGTGCATATGGTATACTTGATCCAGATTTTATGAGCAGAACGAAATGAATACACATTATTATCAAAATATGCTTAACATAGAATCACATATATATAGTAAAATTGGTTTCTATTCAATCAACAAATAAGTTGAAACTGTAAAATGCAGCGGAAAACAAGCTTGCTAGAATGATGGAAGATGATTACAATGAGGCTCTGAAGGAATTTTTACAATAAATAGGAATCTCAAAAACCCTAGACATCCAAAAACCTAACCCTAGGAGATGAAGAGCCAAAAGTCATGTGGGCCCCGTTTGGGTAAGTTCGTACATCAATTTACCTAGGTCGTAACTTTTGCATACAATCTCCGTGTTAGGAGCACGATAGCCCGTTGGAAAGGTCTATCCGAGGAATACACATGTTTCCATAAAACTCTAACTTCATTTGCAGTCTAACTTTGGTGATCCCTAAAAACATTGTTTAGGGCCACAAATCGACCCCGGAAGTCAGGTACCAGAAAACTAGGAAAAAACAGCCAAATTGGAAAACTACCAAAATGATCCAGTTGGAATAGGTGGGAGGCCACCAACATCCATTTGGATCAATCCTCCCCCCTTAGGAATCAATTTTATCCATTTCTTTAAGTGCCCCCATCAGATGATGAAATTTTTGCTAAATTTGGCCCTGTGTGAGTCACTTGCCTTGGTGCAACAGTTTCCCTGCTTTGACAACTCGATAAAGATGGATCCTTTGCTTGCGAGTGCCCTTGATTTTTTTTTCCACAATATTATAACTGGATTCATGTTGTATGTGGTTGAGGTTGAGCTTTGTTGGTGTCATTTTCTCTGCTATCTCTGAGGTGTCCAATAATGGTGGGAAATAAGGTCGAAGGAGATCCATGTTGAACACTGGGTGTAGGCCAAGGAAAGGAGGAATGTTGAGCTCAAAATCATTATCACCCACAACCTTGGTGATGGTGTATGTACCATAATAGATTGGGAGAAGCTTCCTATGGGATCCTGCAAGGACTTCTTTCTGTAATTGCAACCAAACTTTGTCACCCACTTGAAACTTATGTGGCATGCGGTGTTGATAATGGCGTTGCTTGTACTTGTCATTGGACTTATGTAGGATATCCTAAACCTGTTGGAAGATATGTTGGATCTTCTCAATAAACTAGGTGGATTTTTCAGCTTTATTTGGAGAAATAGGTGAGTCGGTTGAGGTTACCTCAAGGGGTAGTGCAACATATATGGGACCCAATGGTTGGAATCCCAACCCCACCTGAGAGGGGATGTGATCGGTTGAGCTATGCAGGGCTCACTTGTCGATGTGTTGGAAATAGGGAAGACTCTCATCCCATGTGAGAGGATTCTTGGAGTTACACATGCACAGGATATGCACGATCATTCAATTTCAAACCTAGGTTTGGCCATCTGTCTGTGGGTGGAAGGTCGTGGATTTGGTGAGCTTGGTTTCCAGCAGTGACCAGAGACTCGACAAGAATGTGCTGAGAAATTGACTGTCCCGATATGGTAAAATGGTTTTTGGGATTCCAAAATGTACCCAGACTTGTTCAAAGATGAGCTTGGCAGTGACCTTTGTTGTGATGCTCTTCTTGCAGGTGGCTAGAATCGCCATCTTAGAAAAGAGATCAACAACCACAAAAACATAGTCATTTACCCACTTGGTTGATGGGAGGCCTGACATATAGTCCATTGAGATGGATTCCCATGGCTTGTGAGTAGTAGGCAAAGGGGTGTAGAAGCCTTGTTTCTTAGTGGTCATTTTGACAATTGTGTAGGCAATGGAGGACCTAATATACTTGTTGACCTCATGTCGAAGTTTCAGCCAGTAGAAATGTTTCTGCAACATTTCCATTGTCTTTTTGATGCTGAAATGTCCTGCCACCCGACTGTAGTGGGATTCCTAGATAAAATTCGATCGCTCACTTGATGGAACACAAATATCGCCTAGACGACACAACAACCCGTCCTGTAGAGGGAAATTGGCGACAATTGTGTTTGCGCCCAATATTTGGTAGGTGGTGGAGAAGTCTGAGTCTGTCTCATAGATTTTGGGCCATCCAAAGGTCTCATGGCCACAAGAGTCTAGCATTGTGGTGAGTGTCATGAATGGCGGTCTGTTGAGGTAATCAACGACGCAATTGATGCTTCATGTTTTATACTTGATGTTGAGGTGGAATTGCTGCAAGTATGTGGACCACTTATGATGGCGATCATTCTGAAATTTTCCTTGTGTCTGCATGAACTACAGTGGCTTATGATCAATGTGGATGATTGTCTCCTTCCCAAGAATGTAATGTCTCCACTGGCTGTAGTATTGCACAATGGAGTACATTTCTTTGTTGTAGTAGGGTACTTACGGACAACATATGATAGTGTCTCACTATGATAGGCCACGGGGTGGTCGTGTTGAGTGAGAACGACAGCCACAACACAGTCTGAAGCATCTGTCTCGATCTCAAAATGTTGTTGCAGGTTTGGTAGTGAAAGTAATGGGGTTGAGCACAAGCGTTGCTTCAAATCATCGAATGATTGTTTTTGGGACCGACCCCACACAAAATTCACCCTACCACCACCCATGGTTACTTGGTTGAGGGCCCATGCAATATGGGAGAATCCCAGCACGAACCTGTGGTAAAAATTGGTAAGGCCCAAGAATATCTAAAGCTTAGTGAGTGTGTTTGGGGCTAGCCAGTCACAGATGACTTGGATCTTGGTTTGATCCACATATACGCCATGTTGATCAACGGTGTAACCCAGGTAATGGACCATGTCCATGCCAAATGACATTTTTTCCAATTTGGCTTATAGCTTGTGTTGTCACAGGGTGTGCAAAACCTGTTGAATATGATGCAAGTGTTCTTCCCAAGTCTTATTGTAAATGATAATGTCATCCAGATACACCACTAAAAAACTATTGGTGAATGGGCATAGGATATCGTCTATCATCCTCATGAAAGTGGATGGATCATTTTTCAAACCAAAGGGCATGACCAACCATTCAAAAATACCTTCCTTTGACTTGTTCCATACATCTGTCAGTTCTATTGGGACATGGTGATAGCCAGACTTCAAATCAATCTTACTGAAGTATTTGCCCCCCATGAGCTGATCAATGAGGTCGTCAATTCAGGGAATTGGGTATCAGTTTCTGACTGTGATTTTATTTAGAGCCCAGTAATCAATGCAGATTCACCAGGTTCCATATTTCTTCTGTACCAGCATGATTGGGCTCCCACAAGGTGATGATATGGGATGGATGTGCCCCATGTGGTGCAGTTATTCGATCTGCTGTTTGATCTCCTTGTTCTCTAATAGAGAGAGGCGATAGACTGGTCCATTGGGAAATGGTGCATCAGAGGTTAGATCGATGGGGTGCTTGACCTGACAGTGAATAGGTACCCTGGCGGGTGAGGAGAAGATATCTGAGTATTCTTCCATGACCTTATCCAATTACTTCTGTTGTGTGGAGAGGTAGGCCGTGGAGATCCTGGATGTGGTTGTAGTTGGCACAGAATTGATCAGACTAGGGTCCTTATCAGGTTACCAAAAAAATTTACCGTGTAGTCTAGAGCACTGGCATTTTCATATCCTACGAAGAGAAGAAGTCTCACCTAAAGTGCAGCCAAGATAGAAGGATAGGGAAGGGTAAGAATAATACTTAGGTGGGTTCCCAGAACCTTCAAGATTCACCATGATCTTGCACAATATAGAATAACTACAGAACATATGAACTCATGCTTACTGGAACTAAAGATACTTAAGCTATGAAAATAATTCATACACAGAGATATCATATGGATCTCATCAAGAATAAAGAAGTATTGTAAAGATACAATTCATAATCATAAACACAGAATGACACATTATATTTGACAATTATGGGTCCTTCTTCATCTATTATCTTCAGAACTCATCGAATACAATCTCAGAAATATAGATTGGTACTTTGTTACAGACTTCTGACTCCATAATCATGTCACAGAGCTTGTTCTACCCAAAATTGCATATAGATTACATTTACAGAAACTTTTCTCAACTAAAACCCAACAACAACATTTGACTAAGAACAACAAAACTCCTCTTATAAACACTAGCCAACCCAACCCAACCTAAACTAACTCAACCCTTTTACAATAGTATTCATTTAATATATATGCTGAGTGGGATCTTCTGGATTTGGGCTCGCATGGTTTCTTGTTCTATTGTAACCTCTTTTGTCTCGCTGGTGTTGCATTGTCCCTTTCCGCAACCGATTTATGTTTCTTTTCCTTGCTCCATTATCCATCTTCTTTTGTAGCTTGCACAACTCGTATTAAATCAAAACTAGGACTTTATTCCTTCTTGCGCAGCTTCAAATCCAAAAATGAAGGGCCCAACAGGCTCCGACCACAAGCCTTGACTCACCCTCGAGTCAAGTACTTGGCTCTTTTGCAGCTTCTAGGAGTAATTGTTTCTTTCCCTTGTGCTCCTTCTCTTCTGCTTGCACTTCCTCTTCCTATGCCTCTTCAAACAAAAGGCCGAACTCTGAGACTAACTCTAAGGTCCGCTTCCTGACTTCCTGGAAAATCCCAACTTTATCTTGCCACTTCCTGGCAAGGAGTGAGGCTTCGGCTACAAATTGTTGGGTCGCATCTGTGATACATCCTTTGGGCTTGGATGTGACCAGAGAGTTCTATTTAGAGTCTGATGTAGCATCCACCTGATGCATTTTCATATACACAGTCTGAATGCTAGGTCAGAATTCATGCAACTCCTTCTTGGCTACAGATTGCACCTCAAACAGAGCGTTCAACTCATTATCCGCTTGCTGAATTTGGTCGAACTTCTCTTGTTGCTACAGTGGGTCCATGGTGGTCGCAACTTCTTCATTCAACAATTGTATTCTTGCGGGCACATCCTCTAAGTTTTGGTTGCGCCTTGCTATAATTCCCATCTAGTCGCTGACTCCTCGGAATATCTTTGTGCACTCGGTTGTGCACTTGTGTTGTGCCGCTTGACCATTGTTTCCCTCTAGCACTACCTTCTCCATCTGTTCTTGCAACTTCTGAGGTTGTTTCTCTGCTTCTTGGTAACTCTGTCACAACTTCTCTTCTAGTTTCTCTCCACGGATGGCCAGCTGTGACCATGATCCCTACAGTAATTTGATCTCGTGATCAAGCTCTCCTGCAGCACTGGATTCTGACAGTTGGGGTGCTACCTTCCTTATTTCTGGCCAGGCTTTAGCAAGCCTCTCCTAGACTCATTCCATCTTATGCTCTGCCTGGATCTTGGCGAATTATTCCTATGTTCTGTGCACTTGAGAAAGGATTCCTTTCTCTTTTGAAAACTCTATAGTCCTTTCGGCCTGCTGGAGCTTCTGCTCCAGTTGATCAGTTGAATCCCTGATCATTCCAACTAGCTGTAGTGCTGGCCACTGTGCAAGGTCAGTGGAGGAGAGGGTATCGTCCCCGGGCGGTTGGACCTACAGTGGAATTCCATTGGTCATTGAATGCTCTGATGGAGTCTCCACCTCCTCCTCTCTTGTCGATGTTCCTAGCGCAAGCCTCAATCACAACGTTGATGGAAGGAGTGTTAGAAATTATGCCCTGGACAAGTAGAGTTGCAACAACTCTGCGCATTGTTGAGGGTTTTGGAGGACTATCTCCATCTGTTGATGGGATGACGTCGTGCATTGTCCTGAAGTCATGTCAGGTTCCTTATGAACCTCTGGTATCTCCTCTTCTTTGTGGACTTCAACTTCCTGGGTTGCGTTTCCCATAGCACCCTCAACCTTAGTCATTGAGGAAGTGTGTTGGGGACCTCGGACTTGCGGCTTCTCTAATGTTTGCATCTCTATCGAAGACGAAGTGTTATGGATCTCCAAAAAGGGTATAATATGTTGGTCTTGGGCTTTGGGGTTTGGGTTAGTCAGTTGTGGCCTCTGTTCAGGTACTTTTCGGTTTGGGTCAGGGATTTCTGGCCTCTACTCTCGTATCTCTGGGTAATCCACCTACATGGGTTCTGGGTTGATGGTTTGGGATGGAATGGAAATTTCTTGTGGTGGTGACTAGGGTTGTGGTGGTGATGGAGGTTTCTCACTAATGATGGTGGTGGATGGAGTGGTATCAGGGTCAGGGTTGTCATGAATGTCTATGATATGGATTGCTTGAGTCGTTAAGAGAGTGCGGGGGATGGTGGATGAAATGGGTTGGGGGTTCAGAACCTTTCTCAGTGAGATCCTCGTCCTGGTTTTCTTGGACATAGGCTCTATAATGAATGTATCATTGAGGATCTTGTTGACATCCTTACCTGTCAACATGGATTTCTCCGACATCGGTAGTGTCCATGTAGTGGTTGTGTCTCTTCATCTTCGTCGGAGTCCATCTGTGCTGGGGATTCTTTCTTTTGTACCTCTGGGCATGAGCTCGGTCCTACCCCTGCTTTTTGACCTCTCTTCTAAATAGAATGGAAGAATGTGCGAATGGAATTCCTCCATGTTGGAATATCTTGGCCATACAAATGTGTGGTGGCGGTTCATCCTAAATGCAATGTTTCACGTGTTACAATTGAGTAGGTCCTGTGGGATGCACAAGCTCTATGTTGCGTAGATAAACCTATTGTACCAATTGGAGAATGTCGTGTTGTTTAAGGTTGTTTTCTTTGAGTCCAACCTTGAATGCCAACGCTCGAACATTTTTTCCAAGCGCCCCTTGTCCACTGGGGAAAGTGGTCTTACGGTGGCTGGCGTCCACTTTAGCATTGAAAATGTGAGTAACAAATATTTGTAGGCAAAATTACCACCTTTCTCTTAGGTTTCTTCATATGCCATGAGGAGTTCCTCCAATAGGTAGGTGCACGATTTGAAGACAACGCCATTGGTGCAAAAATAAGCCACTGATAAAGCATCCAGTGTGCATTCTCCCTTGTAGAAGGACCTCATGACTTTGCTAGAAATTATGTAGCAACCAGTCTTGACCGTCTCGGGTAGTATGGGGTTGATATTGGTTGTGTGCCTCCCACTTTGTGTATGGAACCTCTCATATAGACTGGGCTCACCCTTCTTCTTTTTGTGCTTGTTGGACCCTGGAAACCTTTAGACATATCCTCCCCTTCTATGGATAGTCTTGTAAGTTGGTGGATGTATTCTTCTTTGATTGGATATATCCTATCCAACCACAGGATTTTTTCATGTACCCTACTGATCATAAACTTGGTACACCTAGCAACTTCCCTAGTGGTGTCAAAAACTGGTAAGTCCCTGAGGTTCATGATGGTAGAGTTGAACAAATTAATAAACTTGGGCTTTGGCACAAATTGCATGCCTCCCAACTCATCTAGAGAGACACTCTAGAATACGTCAATGTTCATTTGAGGGATCAAGACCTATTTTTTCAAGTCAAGGTCAAGGAGCTTGACTTGCTCGGCCTTTCCTTTGATATCACCCATGATCTCGATGTGGGGGTCACAGGGATCATCTGGTATTGCATCCTTTGAAACGACACTTCGACTTCCTGTAGCTCTCGGCATGGTGAGTCTGAACTATTTGCAAATTTGACAAGCGACACGAGGATTGGGGATCACGACTACGGGTCGAGGGATTACATAGGCTTGCTCACGTTTAGAATTCACAAATCACTAATTTCTCTCTGGGAAACAATGCTTCCTACACCGAACTCGCAGAACCTTATACCTGGTATTAGCTGGAAAGTTTTGTAATAACTGTTATTCATCATTACCCTATATACACAACTTGGATATGAGTTCTCCAATGAGACTGGTTAACAGGGTAAATCTCTCGAGTGATCTCGACATTTACTGGGCAATTTGTTCAGAGACGTGGTCGATTCCAAACCTTACTATTTAACGGGTAAGAATCTTGGCACGAATACTGATGGCATATTCACGTATCGTGGCTTTATAGTTTAACCAAATTCAGATGGGGTACTATAGCAGTAATTAAGGTTGTGACTAGACTGGGTTCGTGTGGCACATGGAGTAGGATTGTGTCCAAATTCTCTCTCCCTCCGACCACAAACGGGTCCCCGTCATATTTAATGTATGACATTAATAGCTTCGTATCTCTTCTAATTCGACGTTGTTGAGTAAGAAGTTCTGCATCAAACAATACTTAGACATAAAAAAATGAACTACATGTCATGGCACAACAATTCACTCTTCGAATTTATTAACTTAGTTCTCAGAAATTGAAAGAAAACAACTCAAATCTAACTACTATAAATGCTCCTTCGGACTAGAGAAACCATCCTTTAGCTCAATTCTAAGAGATATAGGGTTTCAGGCGAGTTTCGTTCACCCATCCTAGTCACAACATACCATCCAGTTGCGCGATTTGGATTGCTCATAGAGGTCGGATCTTCGCAACTATAAATGGTCCCAACCAATGCATGCGGAAATTTCCTGGATGTTTTTGGTACCGACTGTCATAAAGTAGGAACTTATCTCCTAGCGCAAATACCTTGTCTTAATGTGTTTGTCATGCCAAGATTTCTGCCTTGCTTTCTCAACTTACTGATGAAAGTCTGCTAAAAACCTGGTCTCTTCAAGTTCTTGTAAGTCCATGAGCCTCTACGCAACTAATTCATCCTCTGACATGTGTGTAATCTGTGCAATGTACAAACTTGGAGTAATGAATTCTACAGGTACCACCACCTCTTTCCCATAAAATAGCTGAAATGGAGTGTACTTGTGGAGTTTCTTTGTGGTTGTCATGTAAGCCCATAACAATGTTGGAACTTTTTCATCTCAATCTTCCTTTTTTACGCAAAAGACCTTCATTAATCCTCTCTACAAAATCTTGTTAAACACTTCCACTATTACATTAGATTGGGGGTGGAAGGGACTACTTTTATGATGTTGGATCAAGAGATCTGTTGTAAGCTTTGCTATTGTACTACTGATGAAATGATCTCCCTAATCACTGGTTAGACTCCTAGGACATCCAAACTGAGTGATAATATTTTCAAAAATGAACCTAGCAGCAGTATCAGTCGAACAATCTTGGAAAGTTGTTTCCTCATCCCAATGAGTAAGGTAATTAGTTGCAGTAATAATATACCTATCCTTTTAATTCTTAGTTATGGGGTTGATCAGCCCAATGAAGTCAACCACCCACTTCTCAAATTCTTGTAGAGATCGGACTGGCTGAAGAGGAAATTTATCTCATCGTGACGACTTACCTACTCTTTGACAGACATTGCATGATCTAGCATATGCCTTTGCATCCTTGAAGAGTGTGTCCCACCATAGTCTAGCTTGGAGGACTTTCTGCGCAGTGGCCTTTCCTCCAACATGACCTCCTGCAACTCCATTGTGGCACTCCCACAATATGTCTTGTCTTTCATGATCTAAGACACATCTCATGAGGATACTATTTAGTCCCAATTTGTACAATTGCCCTGCAATCAATTGATAGTCTGCTACTCTAACCACCATATGACATTTCTAAGTTGCGGAGTATGTTTCTGGGCAGGCCCCTGTACTTAAAAAGACTGCTATGTCTTCTAGGTATTCTGGTATGGCCTCAACCCGGAACATGTCTTCATCTGAGAGTTGATCATCGACCGCTCCACCACTTTCTATTGACTCTAATCTGGATAAGTGATCCAGCCCGACTTTGCATCTTCCAAGCTTAATAATCACTTCAAAATAAAATTTCTAAAACAATAGAAACCACCAGTAGATTCTTCCTTCCAACATAGGTTTGTTAACTAGATATTTTAATGCAAAATGATCAGTAAAGAAATTAAAATGAGAGCCTAACAGATAATTTCTAAACTTCTGCAAAGTGTAGATCATGGATAAACCCTCCCATTTTGTGGTTGTATAGTTGCACTCAACTTGCGACAACTTCCTGCTAGAAAAATAGATAGGATGATCCATGGATCCATCTCCCGGGTGTGCTAAGATGGCTCCCAATTTAATACTTGATGCATCTATGTGCACGTGAAATTTGTGTTGAGCTTTTCCTTTAATATTTCAAACACTTTATCACACTTTGGGGTCCATTGGAACACTTCTGCCTTCTTTAGTATATTTTCCAGAGGTGCAGTGATGTTTGCATATCTTCTGATAAACCTGTGATAGTACCCTGTGTGCCCCAACGTGGAGCGCAACTTCTTATCACTTGTAGGTGGTGGCATGTTCACAATAACCACAAATTTGGCTGGTTCTACCAGTAATCCTTCTCGACATACTATGTGGCCTAACAAATTTCCATGTGGTACACAGAAGATACACTTTCTGAGGTTCAACAATATCTACAATTATCTACATCTGTCAAACATCAGACGTAGTAGCACTACATGTTCCTTGAGTAGACTGTATACCGTCCAATCATCCATATAAAATTCTATAAACTTGTGGATAAATTCTCGGAAAGATGTTATTACAATTTGAGAAAAAATTGCATGGGCATTCTTTAGGTGAAATGGCATCACATTATATGCAAATGAACCCCATTCTGTTTTGAATGTGGTCTTCTTTTTGTCTTCTTCAACAATCCTTACTCGGTGATACCTCGAAAATCCATCTGTGAATGAGTAAGACTCTTTCCCCACAACTTGTTCTAGCACCTCATCAGTAAAAGGTGTTGGGAATGGGTCATGCATACAGGCAGGGTTAAGGCTTCTATAGTCTACATAGAACCTAATTTCCTTTGTTCCTTTCTTGTTTTCGATGACTATTGGGCTAACCCATTATGCTTCTTCCACTGCAAAAATAAAATTATTCCATCTTTCAACATCTTGTCTATTTCTCTCTTAACCTTCTCTTTCACTCTGGGGTTAAGAAGATATGGCCTATTCCTTACAGGCTTTGATCTTGGTTTTAGTTCAATTTCCATTTCTCCCATAGCTCCTTTAATCCCTTTTAGCTCTGAAAATGTCTTTGGGAACAAGTCCTCATACTCTCGCAACATGCTATGTATTTCCTAACTAGTATGCTCATCCCAGTAGTCTCCCACCATAGCTATCATAGGTTTCTTTGTAATCCCTATGTTGACTTTGCGCAACTTCAATGGGTGATTATAAGAACCACCAGTCTTACTAGGTATGATGTTATGGATTTCTCTTCTCTCTTCTATCTCCTTAATGTATAATTTTCTCAATTCTTCTAAATCATCCGAGATTTTCAAATCCTTCTCAATATTCTAACATTCTATAGGTCTCTCATCCAAGTTTAGGTGAAGTTCTTGGATATGTCTTGCGCATACCACTAGGTTTGATTTTCGTTTACTAATATCTGTAAAAAGGAATTCTTTAACTCTTTGTAGGACTACTTTAATCTCAGGGCACTTACTTGTAAATGAGAATTCCTTGCAAAAGTGATCTACCAACATTTTCTAGTCGTCGTTTTGTCTTCTGGTTTCCTCATGCATCAACCAAGATTTCAAAATTGGACTTAGTGAATGGGGAAATACTTGAACCCAGAAGCGAGATGGTATTTCCGCAACCTGCCACTGTGTCACGCATTGTTGAATATGTTATTTAGGATTAGACTTTCTGTTGAACAGTTATGCAACTTGGAAATCCATTCGCATCTCTAGTTCCAACAACTCTTTATCTTGAAATTTATATTTGATACCTTGCTTCACATCGTTCCAATTTTCAACTAAGGCTTTGTGATTGGCCCACCATATGGCAGGGGTATCCTGGAGGGATAAATCCAATACTAAGATCCTTTTATCCTCCACTACCTTTTCTTCCATGCTAACCATAAAACATATCAATTTGTGAGGTACCATTATATATTGGGTGTTCTCTGACCTCGGTTCCAACCCTATCTAATTTCCCTGACAGTTGCGCATATTCTTGAAAATATTTCATATGAACCCTTCCCTCACTAAGTCTTCCTTCTTCTCACCTTTATCCTTAAACCATTGACTAAAGTTAATGAGAACCTCATTTGCTTATGCATTGCTAGTCCAGTTTTCTTTGTTAAAACATTCTTACGCTGAGTTTTGTCCATTTGACCTCCAATCATAAACCTTTCTCCACAAAACATTTTTGATGGGTATTGTGATTGTCCTCTGGCAATCTAAGGGTGACTCTCAGTGCTAAAATTCTTGGCATCGTTGTCGGGGAACGAATTGAAGACATTTGCTTGGGATTGAACGAAAAAGAAATATTGATTCTGAAGGTGCATCATAAATCAATACCTTGAAGATTTCAACTTGCACCTAGCGAATCCATTGTTTAAGTTGTGGACCCCAAAAGAAAGCAGACGAGGTCTAGACATATACCTCTGGAAACACCTGAAGTTGACCCAGAGAAGATTACCAAGAAAGGAAATACTTCTCAACAAGGATTTCCAACTGTTGTACCAGGTAATTCTTGTCATTTACATGATTCTTCTTTTAAAACTCCAGTAGCTATATCTTATTTTCCACACATACCATCTGTTGAAGTTTCTAGAAGTTTGGACTTTGAAATATTTCTTGTTGAATTTTCTCCTTTTAGTCCTCATTTGGAATACGAAAGTCTAGAAACCCTTGTTTCTCATGATATTGTAAGGTGGTTTAGACCCAAGAGCTTAGAAGATTTTCCCACTTTGGGTTTTCCTACTCATCCTCCTCCCTTGGACCCTTTACCATCCACCTCCAACACTCAACTACTCCCCCTTGCTCCTAAAACCACAGTTGCAGTTGTACCTGTCCAAACTCCATCTCCCATCCCAATGGTAGGTGCTAATATTCCTAGAAATAGGATGGATGCCATAGTGGCTACTAGATATGCCCCTCTTGTTTTACCTCAGCCTATGAATTCTCTCCTAGTCGGAGACTATCTTAATTACATGCCCAAGTTCATAGGGGAGAAAGACATAACTGCAGAAGAACACCTTTCATTCTTGAGGCATTCCGGGGATAAAAAATATTTTCTTTATTACATTAAAAAATTTGGGTCACTTAAGAGGAAAGAGGGTGAATCTGTTTCAGACTTCTCAAAATATTTAATAAAATGTATAATAATATTCCCATTGAAATAAATCCTACATAAACCCCTGCCAATATTACTTATGCCAGTTCTTTTGACCCTGAGTTTTGCCTCTTGTTGAGAGAAATAAGAGATACCTCTTTAGCACATCTGCAAGATGCATCCCTTGAAGTAGAGTCTAATATATTAGCGGCTCACAAAATTTGGAGTAAATCTGATAGAGACATAATAATAGGCAGGGTTGAAGCTTTGACCTTTGATTCCTCTACTTCCCACCCTCAAGTGGATGAATTACCAAAACTGGTAAAATCACTTTCCGCAGAAATGGAGAAGTTGAAACTTGAAGGAAAGCAGAGCTATATGAACACCCATAATGATGATAATAGGGGTAATTTCAGAAGACCCAATAATGCACCTCAGATCCTCCAAAGAGATCAAAGAAATAGGGATAGGCATGATCAAAGAATTCAATCCCCTCTCCAAAATAACCTTGTTAATGATAAAGAAGGAGAGGAGGAGGAAGCTGATTTTGAAATCCATTGTCTTGGCGACACCTCTTCATCTCCTCATTTAACCTGATATGCATATGAATATTCTCTCATGGATATCCAACTAAACAAATTAAGTAAAGAAAAAAGGACCAGTGGAAATCCAAATAGATACAACCTAAAGTCAAAGAAGAAAGAGGGGAAGCCTGACATTTCTGATCAACCTAATAGAGCAGAGAATCCTACTAAGAGTGTGGAAGCTAGAGGCAAAGAAAAAGAGGCACAAAAGCCCCAGGGAGTGGTTAATATCCCTACCCCAGAATTTAAAGAAGAGGAAGTTACAACAGGTTTTGTTGTAGGTTGTATCCCTTCATTTTGCTGGATAATAATAAAGAAAGGACCTGGCAATTTCTCTGGTGGACGTAGCCCACACTGGGTGAACCACGTAAATCTGTGTCTCTCTTGTATTATGTATCTTCTGTGTTTTGTTTCTGCATTTTTTTTATTTTATTGCTCCACGGTCCTTTTTTTCTAACAACATCATTAAACCTTCATTATAAAGTGTTTCACAACTGCTTGATGGACTCAGGGGAATCTCATAACATCATGCTTAAAACTGTCATGGATGAGCTAGGGTTGGAAGTTACAAAAACCTACCATGACCTATACTCATTTGATTCCAAGAAGGTGAAGTGTCTTGGGGTTATTAAAGACCTGGTTGTTTCCTTGTTCCAATTGCCAATGAAAAGTGTGGTCATGGATATTGCGGTGGTTGATGTCCCCCCTAAGTTTGGGATTCTCTTGTCAAGATCTTGGATCAAAAGACTAGGGGGAACTTTGCAGATGGAACTTTCATATGCCACCATTCATGTGTTTGGGGGAGAACATAGAAGGATTTATAGGGAATCACAATTATCCTACATCATCAATGATGAAGAAAATCCTACCAACCACCCTATTTTTGCACTTGATATTGATTTAGGATCCAATATGTTGATCCCCAACCACTTTTTCAAATCCGAAAGTAGTCAATCCCCTGTTGTGAAGATCCTCCTCCTAATACCTATGTTTGGAAGATGTTTTTTGATGGGGCCTATTCTAAGGAGGGTGTTGGTGTTGGGGTAGTATTTATTTCTCCTACTAAAGAGATCATATCTTTGTTCTTCAATATTGAATTTGAAACTAAAAACAATGTGGAAGAATATGAGGCTCTTGATTTGGGTTTGAGGGATGCTAAAGACACGAGGAATTAAGATCTAGTAGTGTTTGGAGGTGTTGAATTAATTGTTCATCAAGTTAAAAATATGTATCAAGCTAAACACCTCAGGTTAAGGACTTACCGAAATGAATTTTGGGATCTTATTGATAGTTTCTTCTCAATTTTTAATATCTCATTTGTTCCAAGAGAGGAGAACACTATGGCAGATTCCTTGGTTGTTTCAGCAAGTAATTTCAGAATTCCTTTGCCACCAAAACTCAAGTATGATGTGGAAGTGAAGTATAGACCCTCTGTACCTAACAACGTCAAACAATGGAAGGTTTTTAAGAATGATATTGAGATAAAAATATTTCTTGAGATTGTGGAGGAGTTTTTTTCCTTACATATTGATCAAGATCATGATGTTGAAAAAGGCCCTCATACTAATATTTTTTTGAATATAATTGTTGACCATCATATTGTTCAGTTGCCCAGTAACCATATTCCAAAAGGACTAGTCCCCTTGGAGAGATTGTTTGATATAAATGATGTTGTTGTAAAGTTTAAAGGTTCAACTGAAAATTCTGAGGTGACTGAATGCAATTTAGGTACAGAGGAGGATCCAAAGTATGTTAAGTTGTTTAGAATCTTGTCAAAGGAACAAAGGGTTGAGTATGTTAATATTTTAAAGGAGTTTGCTGATGTGTTTTCCTAGAAATATGAAGACTTAAGAACATATGACACAAACATCATTGAACATAAGATCCCTTTGAAAGAGGGGGGCACTCCTTTTAGGCAGAAGCTCAGACAGGTAAATGCCATGCTGCTGCCTATTATGGAAAAAGAAGTGAAGAAAATGTTAGATGCCAAAATCATCATTCCTTTGAGATACTCTGAGTGGGTGGCTAACTTGGTCCTTGTAAGGAAGAAAAATGGGGAAATTAGACTATATGTTGATTTCAGGAATCTGAACAGAAGCTCCAAGAAAAATAATTACCCCTTGCCAAAGATGGAGCACATTTTGCAGAGAATGACTGGTTCATCTAGGATGTCTATGATTGATGGCTTCTCTGGCTACAATCAGATCTCTACCCTTCCTAGAGATAGAGAGAAGACAACCTTCACTATGTAATATACCAGATATAAAAAGTATGCAGAACATAAATAAAATGCTAGAAATGGCAGAATAACAACAATATAACTAGAATAATCACCACAATAACACTGAAATGATATAAGAATAACAACAGAAATATCACTTTGATTTTGAGATCAATGTTCACGGGCCTCTTTGAGGGGGAAACCTCCAGTCGAGTAGAGCTCTATTAATATAATATCCAAGCTAGGGTTATCATACCCTCGACTCCTATTTATACTAAATATGTGTATCAAAAGAAGCATCTAGAGGAAGATCCTTCTAGAAGCGGAAGCTTCTATTAGGTGTTCTTACATTCGACTTATTCTATTTTATTGCAAGGCCTTATTAATATTGACCTTTATTACATCTGAATATATTTTTCTATCTATGTGCGGGTTAGGACGCTAACATGTCCTCCCCCTTAAAAACAACCTTATCCTCAAGGCTTGAGATGTGGAAATTGTTGCAGAATGGTAGTTGGTTCCCAAGTGACATTTGTTGGAGTTGTATATTTCCATTAGATTAACACTTCCTTGATGGTTCTCTGATGCAAGTGACACTCACGCTGGTCCAAAACTGCTTGTGGTTGTAGCCAAATGGATCCTTCTTCATCTAACTCAGGAAGGTTGGTTTGAATTTGGCACTTAGTTTCGATCACCTTCTTTAAGCAGGAAACATGAAAAATAGGATGTAGCTTCGAATGACTGGGAAAAGCTAACTGATAGGCCACCTGTCCCACCCACATGAAAACTGTATAAGAACCATAAAATTTGGGCACTAGCTTCTTACAATGCTCAGCCTTGAGGAAATTCTGCTTGTAAGGTTGCAGGCAAAGAAACACCTGATCCCCTTATTCAAATTGATATTTAGGGCAACCTTGATCTGCTTGTTGCTTCATGCGATTCTATGCCATGACCAAATTCTCTTTGAGGGTATAGAGAATAGCCTCTCGAATTGTAAGTGTTTGGTCAACTGCCTGAACCTTCAAGACACCAAGTAAGTATGAGAGAAATGAAGGTGGCTTATGTCCATATACTGATTCAAAAGGAGTCATGCATGTAGCTATATGGTATGAAGTGTTGTACCGCCATTCAACTAGGGGTAACCATTGATCCCACTGATTTTGATTTTCTGAGGCAAAACACCTCAAATATGTTTCCAAACACTTGTTGACAACTTCTGTTTGACCATCAGTCCGGGGATGATATGTTGTACTGAGATGCAATTGGGTGCCTTGTAGCTTGAACAGTTCTTGCCAAAAATTGATTGTGAAAGTTGGGTCGTGATCAGAAACAATAGAGTGTGGCATGCCATGAAGCTTGAAGACCTGATCCATGAAAATTTGAGCCACCGTGGATGTTGTAAATGGGTGTTGAAGAGCACATAAATGAGCAGACTCGGAAATGCGATCAACAACCACCATGATGATTGATTTATTTCCCGATTTGGGTAAGCCTGTAATAAAATCCATAGAGATGTCTTTCCAAATAGCAGGTGGAATCGGGAGCAGTTGTAGTGTGCCTGGATATTTTATTGTTTCTCCCTTGTTGCATTGACACACATCACATTCGGCGACAAAATTACGAATGTCCTGTTTCATACCATCCTAGAAAAAAGAACATTTGACCCTGTCATAGGTTTTGGTGAACCCAGAGTGCCCTGTTGTCAGTGTAGCATGAAGCTCAGAAAGTACCATGGATTTAAGCTTTACTGTTTACTTAAATACAAATGGACGTTGTATTGAAGCTCATGATGGAGCCAAGAGTACCCTGGGGGAGCTAGAGCACTCGACTGCAATTGTTGGATCAACTGTGAACTTTTGGGATCTTGTAGCCAATCTTGGTGAATGGCTTGGAGCTAATATGGTACAATGAAGGAAAGAGAAAAAAGGGATCCTTCATCTTCATATTTGTGGGAAAGTGCATCCGCAACCACATTTTCTTTTCATTTCTTATAAATGATCTTATAATCATAGCCAAATAGCTTAGTTACCCATTTTTGTTGCTCCGGGGAGGAAATGTGTTGTTCCAGAAAATACTTGAGGCTTTGATGGTCTGTCTTAATTTGGAAGCGTTGCCCCAATAGATAAGGGTGCCACAAAGAAATGACATGCAGAATAGCCAACATTTCCTTTTCATAGATAGATTTGCCCGAATTTATTTCAGATAGTTGCTTGTTGATAAAGGACAAAGGCCGACCCTCTTGCATAAGGACAACACCAATTCCTTTCCCTGAAGTATAACATTCCAAGACAAAGGTCTTTGTGAAATCAGGAAGGGCCAGGACTAGAGTGGTGCACATGACCATCTTCAAGGTTTGAAAATCTTGAGTAGCAGATCAAGTCCAAGCGAAAGAGTTCTTTTTTATGAGAGTAGTGAGAGGTGTTGCAATCTTTCTGTAATTCTTAACAAACTTGCGATAATAACATGTTGAGCCCAGAAATCCATGCAAGATCTTGAGAGACTTTGGGTGAGGCCAATCTTGCATAGCTTCAATATTTTTAGGATCCACCCTGACGTCGTCCTTGCCAACTAGATGACTCAAGTACTCTACTTCTGAGGCGCCAAAAGCATA